>JAPMUY010010356.1:0-99681 GCA_026901105.3 Galaxias olidus
TACAGCTGATGTCTTACAGAGGCTTTTGGGAGGGAGGGCTCATCACTGGTCCAAACACATGGTCCAGTCCTAGAAACACCCATTGTAAACCCCAAAGGCAGAGACAAGAAGTAAATATTGTGGGTCTCAGTTTGCCAATTTCTTCAAAATGTCTATACCAAGAATTTTTTCTTGCACAGTATTAGTACAGTAGCCTACAACCATTTAAAATCAATTAATGTAAACGTCATGTAGAGCATGACATTTTCTATTTATTTTTCTCTCTGCTGTTAACTTATAAAATAAATGAAACATATTAAATTAACAAAGAAATAGGTTTTAATGATATACAAATACGTCAACATATTTTGACATTGGTACGTTTTTCATATATTACAGTGTGACCCTTGTACAGATTGGTCTCTTTTTAAGCCATATCACATCTTGAGTTACATTTTCAGGCAGGAACTTGCTCGCCTCACTTTTGGTCAGAACGTGCACAATATGTTCTTTGTGAATCAGTTGACCTTGGTGAAGACAAACAATCGCCCAAGAAAAGGTTGAGTAGCGGATGCCAACAAAATCAAACATTGCCAATAGCTGTCTGATTTATGTGGCAGCGTTCAAGCCAACTTGTTTTCCACTGTCTATAAATAGCATTCATCTAATCCTGCATCTCAGAGACTGCTGAATATCCATTCTCCCTCACAACCTAATGCCCTCCACTAGTGATGCCTTAACACTGTATAGTTGTCTTTGTGGAAAACATACCAAAACGTGATAATTGACATTGTTCAGTATAACATATTTTGAGATCAAATCTTTGTATTTTAGTGTGTTTGTGTGTCTGCACAGAGGCTTGCTTGGATAGAAGTTATTGCCCAGGTATGTGAGTGTTCAGGCATTTGTCGGATCCACAGAGCAGAAATGTAATCCAGCTGTTGCCATTTAGCCATGACCCAGACCGTATGAAACTGTCTGAGATGCAAGTAGTGTTTGGACAACCATGGGATAAGACCGACAGACCCGCTTCTTGGCAATGCTGTGTGTATGTATGTAAGGTCACAGAAATGACACAAATCAGATACTAAAGATTTACTCTAATCCTTTACTTTTTGGAAAAGCAATTAGGTCCATGGCATGTAATGCACAGTAACATAAACATGGATGTTAACTACTAGTAGAGCCCAGCTGGCTTTATTTGATTAAACTAGAGCAGATATGGGAGGCCAAACTTATGAGTGCAAGTACAGCGCTATCCTTTGCTACACACACATCCACTAGTTCATCCCTGCTGTCCCATGCAAAGAGCCCCTCGAAAGAAGATTAGATTGATTATTTTAGCCTGGAGAAGATTGTTATGGTCTGTATCCGCAATACCCCGGACTTCCTGTTCCCACGGTAACGGTTGCACTGTAACCCACGACCGACAGCCAAGACCTCCTCTGTGACCCCACCCCCCTCCCACCCCGACTTTTACTTACTGTCCCTGCCTTACAACGAACAGAGGTAGCCAAATGATGAACGTGTAGCTTTTGTTACCGCAATGCATACATCTCTCTGTGAAGTTATTTTATGGAAATAATGGAAGTTTGCTTTTTGTGTCCATAAGATAAGTAGTGAATAAATGTATCTTGTTATTTTAAATCACGAAGTGAGTTTTAGAATGGCATTTATTAATTTGTAAATGGATCCGGAATGTATGTTTTAATATTTTCACTGGGTAGGGACAGTAGACAATTACTGTTTATGGGTACCCAAAAAAAGGCACAGCAAAATTATTTCAAAGAATTCTTTGTATGAGTAAGAACTGAACATGTCTCAGTTATGTATGGGACCGGAAGTTGTTTTTTATAAGCATCACCTACATTTTCCTATAAGGGCAAACTCCCCATGTCCTACAGTGCCCACGATTTAGACGGGATTTTTTCCAATAATAAACTATATCAGGGAGGAATTTCTGACTGTTTCCTTTGGGCCCTCTGTGCTCCACTTAAGAATCTGAGGGGAAGAACAGTAGGGGATTATGGGAGCATCGTGAATGGGGCTTTCTTTGCCACCCCTCGACCATGTGACCCCCGTGGTCACGTGACCGATGATGCTGCCCGTCGGAATGTCCCCTCACTTCCTGTAAGATAGGGGACTTAAAAGTCTGTCTGTTTTACAGTGGTTGCACTTCGTCTAGGGTAAACACACTCATACTCTCTTACACAGAAATAAGCCCTTACTCATATCCACAACTTGGCGCTTGGTCCGCTCACACACCCACACAGTGAACACACACAGAGTTGGTGGGGGATTTTCACAGAATACCTACCCATCACCAAAAAAGGGAAAGGGTTCTTACGGGCTTCAGCAGTCCCAGCCCTCCACCACATCACCCAGTGATGTAACAGGTCCAATAAATCCAAAGAAATAGGATATGGATTTCTATTGCAAAATCTATAAGTACTCCCCTCCCTCTCAATCACCGTGGACAACCTTGAGTCTAGAAAACGTGACGTGTTTGTTTGACGTCACCTCTTCTGTGATGGATCAGTAGGCCAATGACATAGGAGGTCTGACTGCAAGATGTTCCCGACTGGCAGATGTTAGACCAGAGCGTCTTAATTACAGGCCCGCGTTGCATGTCCCTGGGAGCTAATGAGTGGATAGGCTGAGTCACGCTCTTCAATCACCTGCCGTAGCCACACTCCGGCTAGCGTGACCGGGAAGCTCTCCGTTACGTTTCAGAGAGAGAGAGAGAGAGAGAGAGAGAGAGAGAGGGGAATGAGAGAGAGAGAGAGAGAGAGAGAGAGAGAGGGAGAGAGAGAGAGACGGGCTGACCGCGGAGCACATTGCGCATGGGGCCACAGAGGTTGTCCAGCTTGGATCCCTCTCCGACCATCTGTGTCCCCGGAGAGCTGGAGGGGGTGGAACGGAGCAGAGTTTTCCCACAGAGGCCCCCTTAAAGAAGCTGCATCCCGAGTCTCATCCCACATCTGGATGACCCGGAGGGGTGGAGCCGGAGGTGAGGGAGTGCACTGAAAACACGTTGTTGGAGGGGGATTCATTTTGAGCCTTCCACTTTCCCCTGCGGCTTTAACTACTTACGCAGGAGCAGACAAGACGTGGGCTTACAAGTTGACAGAGAAGAAAGTATAGAACAATACTTCTTTCCTTGACTGAAAATGTAAGGTCCTTACAGATAACACGAAGAGACAAGGAAAATGATTTAGTTTGTGAAGAGACGTATTTTCTTCGCAACAAAATGTTTTCTGTTAGAGGGTTTGGAATCCAAATAGAGCGTGTCTCCTGCCAGTAAATCAGGGGTATATTCGTCCTGTGAGACGTGGCCCGTTGGAAGGGATGCATGGCTGTCTCATTAATCACTGTCTTTTACAGCCCCCTTTGAACGTTACATAGGGTTGCATGTGGTTGCATGTGTATGAACCACTTCATGCAGTATTCAGCAGTGAAACGTGCGAGATTGTGGTCCCGCTGAGAGAGGGTGTTTGAAATGCCCTCAGGGAGACGGGAAGGGCACCACTGTACAGTAGATATCCACCGCGTCGCCTTGAACGTTTCGGTTAGTGTGCCTGACAAATGACATGTCTATATTAGGAAATGAATGGTCGGCATTCAGAGAGGCCTTAGCATGTTATTTTCTTTTGAAGACCCCTTTGAAAACACACAGGCATTCAGAGTTGACAGAATAGTTTGCCAAAATACAGTTCATTACCCATATAAAAAAAACAAGTGGACAAGTTCTTTTGCAGGAGTGGCATAGTAGTATGGAATGTCTGTAAACATGTCTTGCGTCGTGTGTTTGCGCAAGGATGCTTGTGGAGTCACAGGAGATGTATTGGGGGGAAAAAGCAAAGCTCTGATAGCACTGGCAAAACATTACTGCAATCTCACTTGGCCCACTGCCGGAGGTCTCACAAAGCAGCCTGTCTGTTACTAATCAAAACCAACTGAGGCCTTTCCCAGCTCAGTGAAGATTGAGCGCTGAGAAGGAGAGAAAGATAGAGAGAGATAGAGACAGAGAGACATACAGAGAGGGAGAGGGATAAAGACAGAGAGACATACAGAGAGGGAGAGGGATAAAGTAGGGCTCTTGGATTTGACTATCCACGACAGTGAAAAGTGAAAACCGATGAGCAGTAGAAGTCCGGGGAGAGGATACATGGAGGAGCTGGGTCTACATGGAGAGCCTGGCTGGAGGGAGACGGGGGATGGGGGCTCGTAGGATGTGACTCAGGCGGCCCGTCCTGCCCAGAAAGGAGGGAGAGGAGGAGAGCGGGGGAAGAACGTAGGATAGAAGGGGAGTTAAGGGGGGGGGAGAAAAGCCCTGCCCCTCTTCCGCTGCCCCGACTCCAGGCGTTCAGCGTCAGCGAAAACCCTAATGTGATCAAGATGGAAGCAGTCTCTGGACTTTTGTACTGTTCCTCAGCTCTCTGCCTGCCTCCAGGGGCTCCTCTGCCTCTCCGTCCACTTCCCAGCAGAGATACGTGCGGCAGTCAGTTGGGATAACTGAACCCCGAGGTTCCTTCGCTGACCTGGAAGTGGGTTTGGTACCTGAAAGACACTTTTTTAAGAATTGAATTTGGATGTCCAAGCGTGATGAATGGATTGCGTCAAGGTGCATTAAGGGACAAATTGCTTCACTTCTCAATGACTTTACCCTGATCTTTTTCTTTTGGAAGTACATCAGAACAGTGTGCCTGTTTTCTGGATTGTCGGTCTGTCAGAACTTGCCCAGGTCTTTGTTTGTCAAGCCCTCTGCTGCCACACTGGATTATGAAACGCAGTGGCTCGTGGCTCAGGGAGAGTTTAACAGCAGCACGACGAGCCCTCGGGTTTTGTGTTAATGCGAGCAACAGCTGGTGGGAGCTTTTCATGGGGACCTCTTCTTCCCTGACCTTCTCGTCCTGAGCCAGGTGCCAGGTGGATGTCAGACGGTGCACGTGCCACCGTGTTGCCTGGCTAGCATCTACCGCGCAAACAAAAGGTACTTCATATAACTGGACGAAACTTGGTTGAGGGGAAAAATTAAAAAAATGAATAAATAAATAAAACGACATAAGCAATTGTGTTTACTTTTGGACCAAATGCTGCATAGTAATAGCACCCACACCAAGTTTGTGCTTGTTCCTTTTTCAGAAGTATACTCTATATTTTGGGGCGCATAAAGAAAATGTTGGTTGCCCTCTTGTAGAACCTTGCTTAAAGTGAATTCATCTCAAAGGATAAGGCAGTCAGGGTAGACTGTAGATCACCAGTTCATGTAGTGTGTTCTATACCCTTAAGTGCTGCATGGTTACAAAGTCATGCAGCAGCCCCATGTACAGTTACGGTTATGATGTTGAAACGAAGCTGTCCTTTTAATTTTTAGTCAAGTCTTGTATAAGGAAATACAATTTCCCCTCTTTTTATGGAGTGATTTCAAAATTCAATAATTCACCTTTTTTAATGATAATAGTGCTCCCCCTGCTCATTTTCTCGGCGTTGGTTTATAATGAGGTAACGTTAGCCTGCGTGCTATGTGCTGTTCTGTTGAAACTATAAGAGAGGACCTCTGGGCTGCAGCCCATGCCTGTCTGTCTGTCTCCTCCATCACAGGACCTTTGTGTGCCTCCTGGCCACCTTTCCACTGACATTCCTAGCCAGTTAGCATAGACAGCACAGCACTGGGTTGTCTGAATGGGACGACTCTTGTGTGTCTGTATAGGGGTCATGTAGCGGACAGTTCTATGACAACCTCAGCACTGAGTGGACTTGATCCCCCTGACTAGTTTATAGTGCACACATTTTTTTCCCATTCAACTTTAAGCCCGATTTGGACATGCTTTTTTGGGGAATAGGAACGTGGAGCTCACAAAACCTTACAATAATTTTTTTTATGTGCTTAATTCATTAAATGTTGATGAGTATATCTAGGTAGACTGTTGCTGTGTCTACGTATGTTGTGAATAAAAAAAAACGGCAACATTTATTTATCTACACCTGTTGGTAAGTTTTTTTTTAAGAATCCAACCAGTGAAATACAATAGATGGGACCAGTCATTAAATCTTCCTGGCTGTGATTTTGCATAAAATGTAAAAGATCCAGACCCCGCTTTAGACCCAGGTCATTGATGGCGACTAATCATCCTAAAATGAGAAAAGCCGAAAACCAAGCCTGGAGCCTGAGTTTCCCATGTCAGCTTAATAGGACTGGGACTCATGTCAGCTTACACAGGCCCAGCTGAGTTTACACTTTCCAGGGTAACACCAACGGAACACAATGACGCCCCTCTTAAACTTCTCCTCACTGCTCCGCCAGCTGTTTATTTTCAAACTGTAACGCGACGCGCCAGATTAGAATCTGCAAAGTCTGTTAACCCTATAACGGGGGCCGCTTGGAATGTCAGAGTAACCGTTTTCCCACCCCCGTCTCTTCTTCTCTTACAGGAAGCTCAGCGGAGCTGGTGCCTCGTTTCTGCTCCAGAGCAGCCCTATAGCGGAGCTCTATGGGATAGCATAGTGGTGGGGGAGGGGGGACGGTCGTCATGCCTGTAGCCATACGGAAAAGAAGTTGGGAGGAGCACGTGACCCACCGCTCGGGCCTCCAGTACAGCTACGATGACCTGGACCTGGTGTGCTGCCACGGCGTGGGCAGCGAGGGCCCGCGGGTGCTAGGCTCTGTGGAGGCCAAGCAGGGCCGGCGGGCCAGGTGCGCCTCCATGCCGGAGTGCTGCCACCACCCGCCCGCGGACGAGCGCACTCAGGCACCGGGGGTCGCCGCCTCGGCTGTCCAGGACGACGACGCGCCCGAACCGGAGTGCCTCGTGACCGCCGGGTCCGGAAGTGTGTCCTCCGTTTTCCCGGAGGAGTCGCTGGATGATTCTCGAGAGCGGACGGAGCTCCCTCGAAGGCCGTCGGAGTGCGGGACCTTTAAGGACGTCGGGGAGTGTGAGTGGGGTTCAGACAAAGGTGTTTGTGAGGACACCTGCACCGTGGGCAGCAGTGCTGGTAATAAAAAGCCCGCTGATCTAGGTGAGCACAATAGAGACTGCAACGACATCGGCGGTGACGGTCGTGTCTTATCCGCTCAACATGTCTCTGGCGAAGGCCCACAATGGGCCTCTGTCTGCCTGGACAATGGATGTACACTTGACTGTTCGGCTAGCGAGCCGCCTGGCAGTGCTCCACGAGGAACAATGGAGAGCAGTACAGGCCATCGCACCGTGCCTTCTGAACTGCTGGAGGCCACGCAGACCCAGCCTCCTCCAGCAGCGCTGGAACCCCAGGCAGGTGGTTTCAGGCTGAAGGGAGACCACGTCTGTGACAGCGACCCTTTCGGTTGTGGAGCCGTGTTATCTGCAGGGGAGCTGGATTGCTCTGACGTCGGTGTGACACCTGATGCTAGCGAGACGCTGGAGTCTCCTGAGGAGCAAATTGTGGAAGAAAGCACTGCAAACAGCAGCACAGATGAGGATTATGAGGTGATTGATGGAGTAGATGACCAGGTAAAAAGGTTTTATATACTGGCTACTGTCATACTAATGTTTAATTTTGAAGGGGCCCACGAGCTGCTGTAAACTTGCCATATGCAGTATTTTTATTTGTTTATATTTTTTATGCAGAATTTATTTTAGCTTTAGGACTAAAGCTAAATAAATGCACTGTCTTATTTCTTTAAAATCATTTTCTGTCTCTTGTTTCTGGGACTAGAAGATGGTAGATAAAGAGGATCACGGGGCCTCAAAGCCTCCAGCTGGGGACTGTCATGCTCCAGGGGAAAGTCAGCCCGAGAAGAGTGAAGTGGAACTAGAGCACCAGGAGAGCCTGACTGAAACGGCTGGAGGTTGGGACACGGCTCGGAGGCAGACAGTGTCTGGACAGCAGGGTGCCGAAATAGCAGAGGTGGACCAGGCCCAGGCAGGCCAAAGAGCTCAGAGTGGTAACCGCATGATGGCTCCCAAGGACGAGCATGGGGCGACGCGCGCCAACGATCGGGGTGACTCAGGAGACAGTGGTCCTGGCCCAGCTCTGCAGAGTGATAGTCGGCTGCCGGAAAAACTACAAATCCCAGGGCAGATCGGGGCCGTCAAGCAGGAAGAGGATGCCGTCCAAAGCATTTCCTCTAGAGCGCAGAGGCAACAGGACGGCGACGTCACTCCGCTGGAAACCATCCACGAGGTGGGCCACCCAGACTTAGAGGACAAGTCTGCACATCAGCAGACGCTTCAACAGGACAATACCGTCAACAACGGCCCCCCGCCACCGGTCCAGCCCCCGGATGTGAGGGTCAACCGCACTCTCCCTAAACTGGAAGCCCCACCACTCCTGCCATGTCCTGCAGAGGTCAGTGCTGAGCGCTCACCGGACGGACGCCATGGCAACCGAGCAACCACTGGCTGTGCACCGGCTGAGTCAGCTGTGTGTGAGGAAGTGGTGGCAGATGGACCCTTAGAACACCGTGAACCGGCAGACGCTCGCCGCGAAATGGAGAACGAGGTGGCGGCAGCACAGCAGCCCGCCACGCACGGGGACTCCCACCTGGCTGGGGAGGCTTCAGACGAGAGGATGCGAGCCGAAGCGACGGAGGAAAAGGAGGAGAGCGTGGTTAAAGTGCGCATGAGGAAGGTAGGTGAAAAGGAGCGTTGGAGTTTTGAGTGACGTGTGGGTTTGATTTAGCAGGGGTTTTCTCTACAAGCCATTTGTTGTTAGGGTATTTTGTGTGTGTGTGTGTGTGTGTGTGTATATATGTGTGTGTCTGTTGGTGTGTTTGTGTTTCTGCTGCTCCTGCTTGTCGGCAAACTCGGAGCTGCAGCTGCAGGTGCACGAGGGCTCAAAGGTGAACCCCTAGGTGTGCCATACTTTGTTATTGTCCTTCTGTTTTGCCGTTGTTGTGTCGGTGTCTTAATAACGAGTCCTATTCATGGAGTGCCTCAGATGCAGTTCCTTTGTTATATATTTTGCAGACGCGTAGTGGGCACTGCGTGTGGAGCCCAGCGCACAGATCCTTGCTGCTCCCGCGCTCTGGCATGCCTCTCGGAAAACAATGACTTCACTCTCACAGGCTTGCAGATCTGTGACCGAGGGGATCTGTAAAACGTTTTACACTTTCCCAACCTCTCGTTGTGGAAAAAAGGTCCTATAAGGGCATGCAGAGCCGTGTGGGTTCGGTGCGTGTGTGTTGCCGCTTGCGCACGTGCGTGTCGGTGTAAGACCATCGTTAGTGTCTGCGCGTGAGTGTCGTTGTGTGTTGGCGTGCGATGCTTTGAGACAAAAAAAAAACAACACAAAACAAACGCAGCACTCAGTGACACTGGCCTGGGTCCCGGAAACATCCCTGAGGTGAGAGGAGCGAAGCTGTCGGCACGGCCAAAAATGCCTAGCGCTGTTTACGCGTCGTTAGCCGTCGGGCTGGCTCGCTGCGCCAACAGCTTGACACTGTGGTTGTGGTGCCAGCCCCTTGAGGACAGAGAGAAGGCCAGCGAGCTGTCACGCTCTCTATTCACTCCCAGCCACAGGGCTTGTCTGCTGGGAAGGGTTACAACAGAGACATTATTCCAAAGCCAGGGCATGCTGTTTGAAAAGGAACTGACGCAAGCGCAGTGGAAATGCCAAAAATGTTGTGTAAAGTTCAATAAAAACAGTCCCAGTACAATACACCAGCTGCGCGGATTCCTCTGGAAAACATGGCCAAACGGACGGAATGTGCGTGTGTTGATCCAAAAAAGCTTCTTCTCCGCTCGGTGTGTCGAGGGAGACACAGTGTGTTTACCCATCCCTTCTCCAAGGTTCAGATGATGCATGGTGCGTTGACATTCCCCGCTGCTATCTGCGTAGGGCCCCTTCCAAACGCTGTGAAATCTCCTGATCCCGGGCAGATTTAGAGGCTGCCTGGCGCGTTCGGCATCGAGCTCTCCGTGGAAAGCGTAGCGGAACTGGCCTCCTGCTCCTCGTCCGTGACCGACGTCAGAGCTCCGTGGTGCCAACCATAAGAGAGGCCCTCTGAGATCACGCCGTTACACAAGCTCGACACGAAACCCATGACCACCGTCTTGAGTTTGAAAACATAGGGGGACGGGGGGGACGGGGGGGACGGGGGGGACGGGGGGGGGGGACGACGACTCCTCTTGTTTGAGAGGGAGTCAGAAACCCTGACGGCTGTAACCCTTAGCACATGTGCGTGACACGCCCTAAGGCCCTCCATCCGCCATACGGCAACAGCTGGGATCCCGCTCTGAGCCCGGGACAGTGCCGCGGGGTTTCGCGGAACTTCGCGCTGCGTGCAGCCAATTCACTCGGCCAGTTATCCAGCCAGTAGGCTTAGGGGCAGCTCACGAGGAGCGGCGCGGTGGCTCGAGGCAGGGAGTGTGGATCCAACTCATTAGAGTCCCAGCCTACTGCAGCATATGAGCCGTGATATATGGCGTCTGCTAAATTGTCCTGAGTAAATTACACCCAGAGGAGACCGGGAGGAAGCCGATAAGGAAACCGAGACAGAAGGGAAGGGAAATCATCCCCCTGACTCACAGAGAGAAGATTGCAGAGTTTGGTGTAGGTGAAGAGGGAGGACACGTATATTCTCTTTTATCCCCTTCGTAAGCAGTGCCAACAGAACCCACATTCCCCTCCATGACACGGTATAGCCAAAGGTAATCGTATTTTGAACATTAGTTTATCCCTGGGACACAGTCTGAGTAGCATATGCTCCGGAGATGGTGCAGATAGTGCTTTTTGTGCTGATAAGACAAATTAACAGCTCAACAGAGTGGCTTATCTCTGCCTTGGGCCTGGACTGGCCTTATTCTATCTTACACATACACAGACACACGCACACATCCAGCACAAACATACACACACACAGGTGTATATAATCTTCTCTCAGTTCAAATTGAATTGACCTATGGAAAGCGGCTTCTATTGGATTTTGTAAAAAGACAGAAAAGCAGTCGGTAGAGGTCTCCCTGTGCCACAGAGGCACGTGGCATTAGACGTGATTTTGCCAGTGTTTTATTTGGTCCACACAGAAAGGAACCACCAATGTATGCGGTGCTTTTGAAACCCTCGTGGCACATTTGAATGCCTAAGATAGACTGCGGGATATGATGTGCCTATGAGAGGGAGGAAAGCAGGAGGCAGAACGGAGAGGGGTTTCTGGGAGTTCATATAGTGTGGGAACCGTCTCGCATCCCGACAACAGGAAGTGGTGGAAGAATGAAACCCCCAAAGAGAAAACACAGAGCGGGGGAAAAAAGGCTGTAGGAAATGACAAAACCACTGGAATGGCCCCCAGAACCACGGCCACAGTGGAAGGCTTGTTTGTTATCCTGCTGTATTCTGTTATTGTTGTTGTTTATTTGTGTGTATATATATTTTGTTCATACAGTGGGACCCCCTGAAGACGGCATTTGTTTTGGTGTAATAGCAGAGTAGTGCTGAGCTAGAACGCACGCTAACATTGAAGATAGCATAGTTGGCTCCGGGGCTAAAAGACGCAGTGATGCGGGACACGTTTCCATTACATGTGCACGCTGCATGTCTGCTTTCCCTCGCAGCAAATCCAATAGGAACCACCCTTCACAGGCTAATTCACCGCTAACTGAAAAATAGAGGTAAGCGCGAGTCACAAGACATTATTAGGGATGGAGTCTGGAGCCAGGCACAGAGAGTCGTAACACTTGTTTGTCACAGGGCGGATTCCAACCAGTCCGGCATCCATAACCCCCCCCCCCCGTCCAGCGATTGGCCACAGCTCCAACCCATGTCAGAGAACTAGTACCAACGCTTTAAAAGAAAAAGTGCACACCTGGCCGTAGACGTAAACACGTACAGCATGTTCATCCAGACATGTTTGCTTACAGAGTATGCCTCCCCAAGAGAGAAAGAAAAACCCCACTCACACAGCTGGCCCGAGTGTCTGAATGAGCTCACTGTGGTGAGGGCGTTTCGGGGCTGTGTTTGTGCAGATTGTTGCGGGGTTTGTTGGTGGCTAATGAGCCAGCCCTCATGATGTCATGGCCTGGGGTTAAACAGAGACGGAATGGAGAGACCACCGCGCCCAGAGACGGGGACGGAGAAGGACGCACAGCGTTGGGAAAGGGAAAGACGAGATATGTTTCAGTTGTGAAGCTGTCAACGTGCGCTGGCTTGTTGAACACCCCCCCCCCCGGTCAAAGCAAAGCACGTCTGCAGGGAGGAGGAAAGGGAAACAGAGAGGGAGGATGCAGGATGGCGTGGAGAGGAGCCAACTGTCAGCTCCCATGTCCTTCTGGGGACACGCCACCTGAGGTCAGTGTAGGACCTGCTGCAGCAGACTGACGGGCCCAGACAGGAGAGACGGGCACAGACAGTCCCAGAGCTAAGAGTGGCCTCGCGGAGAGATACAGAGGGGGAGAACCGGAGGGATAATGCAACGGAGGTTGATAAGAGATGCATTAGCAGCCTGGAGAAACGGTAATGTGGGTTAGGGAGGAGTGCTCTGGAGAGACCTGGTGAATAATGGATACAGTGGAGATGTTTAAAGATGTGTGTGGGGGAGGAATAGCCCACGAGGTGGAACGAGGGAAGCGGTGGAGGTGCGGTACTTGAGTAGAGGGGGTGGGGTGGGGGGGGGAGACCAAATGGAGTGTAGGTACGGTTGGACAGACGAGGCAGGAGAGAAGATAAGGACAGGGGGAACATGCACCGTCATGTCGGTGAAGCGAGGACATCCATGGAGCACAGTGTGTTTCCTGTGGTCTGTGTGGTTTGGTTGAATCAAAGGCTAGGCCTGATAGAGATCAGCGGAGACGCTCAGGCCTGCGGCTCTCTCTGTACTCCCCTGTTTACCCCGGCGGTCGCGACGGCGGGGCCCTTCAGGAGGCGGAGACAACAGAAGGGGCCGCGTGGCAAAGGGCACAGGACGTACTCCCCGTGCTGCCGGGGGGGGGGGGAGGGGGGGCACGTCGAGGTTTCCCTGTGCCGTGTGGTACGTGCCGTGTTGTACGGCACCGTGCTAGTGGATCGGTCTGTTCCCACAGGCAGCACTCTGTCATCTACACTGTAGACGGTGGCGGTGGATTGGATTGGTGGATTGCGCCGGGACAGAGCCCTGTGATTCGATGATATCCGTGCATCAAGCGTTGCCGCCGCGCTGGACGGCGTCTGGAACGAGGTTTGGCTAAGGACCCGGGCCCGACTCGTCATGTGCTTCCGTATTGGCAAAGCTTGGCCCTGCCAAGTTAGTGCCAAGTTAGCAGTGTGGGCACAATGGAATGACTGCTTTCACTGTGTGACTGTGTCAGCTTGTGCCAGCTCGACCCACCACTCTCCCTGGTTGATAGAGAGGTCGAGAGAGGACAACGGACTGGGTTCCAGCCGTCTCATGGAAAGAGATATTGCTCAATCAGAGATGTCTTTTGTTGAAGAGTTATGGCCAGTATTTGGTGTAATCTAAGAACAGAAACCACCACTGCAACATGAAGGACCCTGTGTGTGGATAGGGTGGTCCACTGTTTCCGTGTCTTACAGGGTCAGGAAACATCAGTTAGTTTAAACCAATTATTAGGTTATTGCAGTTTAGCCAAAGAAATACCCTTACATCGGTACACACTGACATCAAACTATGAACACAATTGACCAAACATTGATAAGAAATTATCTTTAGGTTTAAACCAATGATTCTGCATTTGATCAAAGCAAACACACTGAATTTGGTATGTGATGACGTAATAAGAACAATATATTCCAAAGTGTCACACTAATGGACCACCATTACACGTGGTGTGCCATCACAAATCCCCCCTTCACTAAAGCAGACTGCGGATGTTCATTTCTCTTCAGCCCTCCCGAGAGGAACGCGAGCGCTCCCGCCTGGACTCCATGGTTCTTCTGCTGATGAAGCTGGACCAGCTGGACCAGGAGTTCGAGACGGCCCTCAGCGCCACCTCCTCCATGGACAGCAGCCCGACCCTCCGCAGGCGACAGCTCTCCGTCAGTACAACGGGTGGACGTAGCACTGGGGATGGGGCTCCGTATATTACGGCATACACTTTAGTTCTACTAGATTTAGTGTGGCGAGTCACTAAAAATAATTCGCCAGAATGCAGTGAATTAAAGAGAATGGTAACATGCTGTTTGATGATGTATGCGGTTAGTTTGTGTTCCTCTGTCATATACCCTTTCTTTGATGTTCCCACAGGAGATGGATCTGGGATCAGCGGCGGTGGTTGGGGCTCAGTCCAACTCCTCTCCGTGTGTGAGCCCACCACATCTTCACCCAGTGACTGTTACCCTCACACCGACCACAGGATCTGCCCTGGCCTCTGGAGCAAAGCCTAAGAGTGGGGTTAGTAAAAGAACTAAAAGCCCTATAACTATGTAAGTCAATGTTAAGACGAACGGCAAAACACTCGTACATATGCTCGCGCACATTAACGTGCACAACAAACACACACTGAGCACTAGTGAGCAAAAGACCTTTTCAGAAAATAACATTGAATATCCTACCCTCGCTTACTTACGAACTCCTGCTTGCTGGAGCTTGAAATGGGGCCTCTCATGGTCAATTGATTAGCCGCACCAGGCTTTTCTATTGACACCAACTCAACTGTGTGATTGGGTTAGGACCCCGTTGGAGGGAGAACAACAACTAGGCCGCGGCCTGTCCTTACACACCTGCCACCGGCCCCCCCTCTCCGTGTTTACTCTGGGTTTTACTGGAGTGTGTTTGTGGGCGTGCCCGTGCACACTTCCCAGAGCCTGCACATTTCATCGCACTCGCACCGGTATGAGGAACACCTAGCTTGACCCGTGCGCAATAGACACGACGAAGAGTCAACGCATGAACACACTCCACCCCACACGGACACGCACGCACACGCACACACACACGGCCAAGCAGCCTCGGCCTCTGTCGTTGGAATGTCCTCGGGCACTTAAGGGGTTGATCCTGGCGGACGTTAAACCCTGTAATTAGCTGGTTCCAGGGCTCCTCGAGCCCCCTCAGCCCAACAAAGGGGTCACAAGGGGGGCCAGGGAGGTGAAGGCACTGGGCCGGGGGGGGAGAGGACGGGGGCACGCTTCAGGAGACGTTTGACTTGTACCAGCTCCTCGGACGCTCACTTAATGACTTTTTGGCCCCACGGTTTCTTTAATGCTGCGGGGGAAGACGGCGCTACAGGTGGTTCCATCGGGGGTTTCTTTGTGGGTTTAAGGAACGGTTGTCTGTTTGGTTCGCACAGGTCAGATTGAGGAATTGTGGACTTTTTGTGCGACACCTCACTTTGTCTCTCTCCCGTCAGAGGGTGACAACCGTGATAAATGGACAGGATGTTTCTGCAGCAAAAACAAACCTGTTATCTTGGCAGGACACAAACTTGCAACCTGTCGAGACATCAAAACCGTCTGAAAAAAAGAGGCAGCCCGCATTCCTGGCTTATCGTGTTGTAATTCCTTTCTGAAATAGTTTTGTCCCTTCCTGGCAACAGCGGTGAATATGTCGGTGTAAATTTACAGTCGAATGTGCTTCATCATTCATGGACTCCTCGTGTCTGAAGGGCAATGTTCATGGCCAGTCATACTGAATGTGCTCAACCCACCTTTCTGCATCCGGTCACCTGAACTCAGATCGGTTCATGCTAACAGGGGTTTGCTCTGCCTAATGGACAGCAGAATAATGATGGGAGGAGGGGGGGGGGGGGGTGCAGTGGTGGCCCTGTGGAGAGATTGACTGGGAGTGAACAGACGATGACTCTCCAAAGAGGACCCCGAGTGGTTAATAGTTGTGGGGGACTTCTCAGTCTTTTCAGACTCTTAAGTGTCGTTACACCCCCTCCATCCATTCAGACAGACACTCACTTGACAAGCTATTGACTTCATTACAAGAAGTGAAAGTACACATTTACATGTTGCCTGATTTTCCCTTATGTAGCCATGTTTTGTTCAGTTAATCTTTTACAAAACAAATATCACTGCAGGACTGCTTTAGACATTTCTGATGTTATTGTTATTGTATGTAAACTACTGCATAGGGCTTGGTTTGACCATCTACATATCTATCATAAGGTTCCCGACTGCTGCTTTAAACGTTGTCTCTTGTTATCATGTTCTTAAAGAGTTACAAAAACACAAAAAATGGAAAGTGGTAACACAAGAGGCTCTTGCTAACTGAATTCAATGTCAGCAAGAGGCTACTGCTGACCCATGTCATGTTGTGTTCTGCGTTCCTACCATTCTATGATGGCTAGGTAAATGCGCCAGGGAAACACAGGGGTGATTAGGCTTTGTGATGACTGTCCCTTACAAACACACACACACACACACACACACACACACACACACACACACACACACACATACATATATGGTTTTATAATCAATCCTAATATTTCCTGCTCCAGTCATATGACCTATAGTACGCTGCCCACTTTCAATATTTTATTGCCAAAGAGTGCATGTCAATCATCTGTGGACAATGTAGTTGTGGTGTTCCTTGTACAACAAGCACCTAACCATGATGTCCGTCCCTGTTTTGCCTTTTACGTAACCTCTGGTAACAGCTAAGCTGTGGCATGCGGCTCTGTGGACATGTTATGAGTGTACTCGCAGCCTGTGGTATGTGTCACACACTGTGCCGGCAGCAGGCCTGCTATTCTTGCCTAGGTTAAAGTGGCCAGTGGACATAATGGCTCGTTGCGGTTCCAGTTGGGGGCTATTTGCAGCCTCGGGGCAGGATACCGAGCAGGTGGTTGTTATTCTTCTGTTGTGCGTGCTTGTGTGTGTGTGTGTGTGTGTGTGTGTGTGTGTGTGTGTGTGTGTGTGTGTGTGGCTAGCTTCTGGTGGATGTTGTGCCACAGCAGGTGTTTTTCCCATGGCAGTTGGCTATTCTTTCCCCCTGTGTTTTTGTTGGCAGGTTTCTATTAGTTACTAGGTGCAGCAGGTGTCATTTAGTGGCCGGCTATGGGCGGATGTCCACTCTTCAATCTGTAATTGTCGTGTTGCAACAGGTGTCTGGGTTCTTTAACGATCGTTAGAAATATGCGACCAATGGAAGAGGGATATTGGGTGTCACCTGGAAGTTAAGGCGGTGTCTCGGCTCGTGTTTGTTGTGCCCTCGGCAGCAGGAACAGCCTTTCCTCCGGTTTAAGAGTGGCATTCCCCACAGCTTTCCTCTAATCCTTAGCTATGCGATGTGTCACGGTCGTCTCAGTCGCGGTGTCGCGACGCGATTCACCACACGGCTATTTTAAGCGTGCTGTTTGACCACAGAGGATGTGCAAAGTCAGAGAGGTGGGCGGGGCCATGACCGACACTGACATCCTCACCCCCCCCACCCTCCCTCCCCCCGTCCACCTCTGACAGAATGGTACAGTCGGAAACAACAGATCCATCACCCTCCTCGTCGTGGAGACTTCCCATCAGTCCCCCTCCCACAACCGCTGTTACACAACTCCTGTTGCCCCCACTGTCTGTTATATTTAGCAGCAGAAAGCCGCGGTGACAGGGAGAGCGTTGACCCCTCACATGTCTGCCGTCCATCAAAATTCCATGGCAAGCTGACCTTCGGCCCTTTGTTTGGATCCGCGCTCCGTTTCCCAGGCGACGGCCCGCCTAACAAGCGTTCCGTCATTCTCCCCTGTGGTTTTGCCACCGTTTGACGGGGAATGCCGTAACCACGTGTTGCTTTTCCCAGCGTCTGGCTTCCCCCGCTGCTTGGATCCGGGGGTCGTTTGGTCAAAGGATTTGTCGAGAGTCTGAGAGTCGTGTCCATGTGTCATTCCATGTCCCGGGTTGTGTAACGCTCTGAGGGCCTTATCGGCCGTGTGCCTGGGGGACAATAGCGGTGGCTCGGTGTGCGTGCGAAGGCCCAGCCCAAATCTGTGCTCTGTCCTTCCTCTGCGACGGCGTTCCCATTTGGCAAGCTGCGGCAGCCACAAGTCCTCAAACATCCTCTATCTCTCTGAACCACACCTCTCCAAACCCCCTCCTAGCCCCTTCTATCAGTCCTGCTATTATTCCCGCTCCCTTTCTTTCTATCTCTTTCTCCTCCGAAAGAATCTTTGCCACTGTACAAAGCCCACACCGTGTTGTTTGCATATTTGTCCCGGCTGCTTAGTGAACTGTCATGAGTCAAACGGCTACGAAGGCCAGCACCCTTTAGCGGCCACGCCGGCCCCCCCCCCCCCCCCCCCGGTCTGAGGCTGTGTCCCCGGTCAGGGCTCCGCTCGCCGGCTGTCTGTGGTCCCCATTGTCTCCAAGGTCACCCCGCTGCTGAGCACAGCTGCAAACAAGGGACAAACAGTGACCAGTCGTGGTCAAGGGGGGGGGGGGGGGGGGGGGGGGGGGGGGGGGGGGGGGGTTGTGGAGAAGGGAAGAAATATAGGATTTGTTTTTGGAACAGGATGTGGAAAATGAACTCCTCTTCAACCTCCTCGAGGAAATCTCTCCTGTCCTGTCCGTTCAAGGCCGCGGCCATTGCATCAGGCCTTCCAAGAACGGGATGGCGCTGTTTTTTTCTCCCTCTCGCTCGGTTTCAGTGAGAGTCGGCCAGCGGTAATGTTAACACGGCTACAACAAAAAAAAGACATTTAATACATTTTTTTTTTTAAGTGACCTCGGATCTATTTCTGCTTTATTGACAACATTAACACTGTAATCCATTGGGACAATATTTTAGTATTTATTTCATATATTTAGGATTTGATTTTACCACGCAATATTTTTTTCCCTTCATGTTTTATGAAAGAATCAAACCTCTATGCTTCTTGCGAGACAGCCCTCCCAGGCCGCCTCATGCACAGTACTGTAACCTAGCGTGCTGTCCTTAAATGAAATGCTCCTGCGGTCCCCTGTGCACACAGTGCACGTGTGTTTGATTACACATGAACCTCATGAAGGACACAGCGCTGGGAGCACCCACCCCGCTGTGACGAGTGGCGTTGCGGTCCAGCTCGGTGTGTGGAGGTGCGTCACCACCGCAGAGCTGCCCACAATCAAACGCACCCCGGGGTCCCTCTGGCTGTGTGGGTGACGTGTCCGTAACTCACATCCATCCGCCCCCGTGTGTTTACCTGGAATGCTCATAAAACGCTCTTTGTGTCGTCTCCGTGGCGACTCGGTGAGATGGTGAAGGGAACACGAACGTCCACACTCGCAAAGCGCGGACGATAATTGTGCTCGTAAATAAATCCGTCGGGCCGCGCTAGTTACTTCATGTTTTGTGTGTTTGCGCCGTCGTGCCTGGAGTCAACACGGCTTAATGGAGACGCATTACTCAACGCAGCTGCGTTACAGGGAGAGCAGACAGCGACAGGCCTCAGTGACGAGCTGCTGGATAGGGTTCCGTGTTGACAGTAAATGCTCAGGATGAGTGGAATGCTCAGTCATCTGGAAACAGCCCCCGCTGCACATCCACCAGGAACCTCTGTAAATCACACAACAAACAAGCACACGCTGGGGCAGACACTAACACACACGCACACACACACACACACACACACACACACACACACACACACACACACACACACACACACACACACACACACACACACACACACACACACAAACGCACACCCCTAAAACAGACCAGCAGACATGCAGGCATGCCTCGTAAACCAGGTGTGATAGAGAGTGTTGAACTGTGTTTTGATTAAAATATTTAAAAGGTGTGTGTGTGCATGTGTGTGAGACAAGGATACGACTAATGTGTTTGTGCATGCTAGTGTGTGCTGTGTGTACTGTGTGTGTGTGTGTGTGTGTCTGTGTCTGTGTGGTGTGCGTGTGCGTGTGCGTGTGCGTGTGTGTGTGCGTGCGTGTGTGTGTGTGTGTGTGTGTTTGTGTGCGTGTGTTTTTGTGGGGTTTTCTGCTTTTCCTTGAGTGTGGGGGAGTACCTGTGTTTCAGAAAATTCTACTGAAAACTTAGAGGAAGTTTGAAGTGGTCTCATATCTGGTGGGAACTGTTGTCTGAAGTGCAGCTGGAACAGAGAAAAACACTGACAAGGATACGACTGATGATGTTTGTGCATGCTAGTGTGTGTGTGTGTGTGTGTGCGTGCGTGCGTGCGTGTGTGGCTAAGGGGATTGAAACAGAATAGAAAAGAAAAAAAAACACAACACATTGCACAGTATTTCCCATCGCTATAAGTATCGCTATACTTGAGCTAACACTCATTCTCAACAGAGTCCCGGGAGAGGAGGGCATAGGTGCTGATTCTGGGAAGAGGGTGGCGTCCAGCTGGACGCCTATCCTTTCCCCCGGGGAGGCAGGTTGGTACGCCCAGGATCCCCCCCCACCCCACCCCACCCCCCCTTCTAGATAGGCTCCCCTATATAACCAGCCTAATCCGTCTGTAGCCTCACTGTGCTCTCCAGTTACCCCCACAGCCCTGCCGGCTAATCCCCCCCGGGCCAGCATTGTTGCTGCACTCAGGATCATAAGGCTTATCCCTATTGACTGGGCTTCACAGACCACGGTCAATCTGGAGAGGAGAAAGGAGAGAGCCACTCTGGCTTTTCCCTGTTGTAACAAGGGATAAGTGGCGGCGGCGGAGGCGGGCAAGGGGAGCGGCTGAACGTTTCTGCTCTCTCTCTCCCTCTCTCTCTCTCTCTCTCTCTCTATCTCTCTCTCTCTCTCTCTCCTCTCTCTCTCTCTCTCTCTCGCTCTCTCTCTCTCTCTCTCTCTCTCTCTCTCTGAGGCAGGGGGGCTACATTCGGAGGGCAGGATCCCGTTTGCAGGGGGGGTCTGATCATGGTCCCACTGAAGGGTTCCACACTGGGGTCAGTCAGGAAGGACATGTACATATAAGTAGATGTGTTTGTGCGTCCCTCCTCATACCAGGGAGCAGGTCAGACATCTGAGGACGACCGCTTGTAGAGGGATGGCACTAGTGGCAGACTTGTGTGTGTGTGTGTGTGTGTGTGTGTGTGTGTGCGCACAGAGGCCCAGGCCTGAGGCCACTCAGACAGGGTAGGAGAGGGTGTCTGGTCTGCTGATGGATACCATTGGCGGGCCAACAGTTTACACTCTCAAAGCCCAGCACTAAATCCCACCAGACACCACCTGAAACCAGAAGCCTGTTTCCTTGGCTTGCTTCTTGTAAACAAAGGCAAGTGTCTCTCTCTCTGTATATGTGTGTGTGTGTGTGTGTGTGTGTGTGTGTGTGTGTGTGTGTGTGTGTGTGTGTGTGTGTGTGTGTGTGTGTGTGTGTGTGTGTGTGTGTGTGTGTGTGTGTTACTGGGAGTTCTATCGTTGTGTATATATAAGTCTCTCTCTATTTTTCCATTACTATCTCCCCGTAGCGACCATATCTCATGACTCTCAAGGTTGAGCGAGAGGACAAGGACTCGGCGGGCAGCCAGTTACTCTATGCCTGTGTGTGTGGGTGTAGGAGTGGGTGGGTAGGTATCCCCTTTCTGAATGCCATGGCCCAACACAAAATGCTCACATTTGTCCTCAGTTTGACTTATTCCGGAGAGACCATTTTTTCCCTGGATTTGGCCTCATTGATTCTGTTGATTTTTGTTCATTAAAGACAAGTTCATATTTAAGATTGTGTAAAAGGCCTGAGAAAATTGTCATCTACAGTTATTCCCGCTAACTGAAAGATCAAAAAACATGTATGCAAAACCACAGCTTTATCTTCTTAATTGTAAAAATAAAACTGTGGTTTCTTGTGCATATGCAATGCATTTTGGTACTTGTAGGACATAATATTGGCAAGCTAGCAGGACAGTGAGGCTGCGATTTTCAGTAGCAGATAAAAGGCTTACTAGCAAAAGCAAGTCAATGAATATGTCACAATGTAGTTTTTCAGTGTGTAATATTTATGTCAGAAGATGTACATCCCTTGTTTAACATATGTGCTTCTTACTGCTCGGTGTGTGATCAGGGAATGCCTTGGCAAGCCAAAGGCATTTTGTTGGCATGTGTCTCTTTCTAAAGTACTAATTCCACAATACTTAATTTGTTTAAGTCCATATCTCAATTTATTCATGGCATGTCAATCTCAGACATAAAGAGATCTGTGGACATGGACCGTAGAACTAGTTGGACTTGTCATGAAGTTAACATACGTTACTGCTAATTACTTACTAAAACATAAACTCCTTCAATTACTGTTGTTAACCGAAAGGTCTACAAGTATCACCCACAGAAGACACGTGATCAAATGTGTTCCCCAGCTATCAGAAACAACATCTGGACACTAATATGCTGCAGCAGACTTTGACAGGAAACGGTCCAACGCATCATTACCCTAAATCGTGGTATCACTTCCTGTTGACACAGTTCTCCTGCCACACATGAAAGCCATTAGAAGGTGGAAAGTGAGTGAGGGGAGCGAGGAGAAGGGTGCTGTGAAAACGGAACGGTTTCCCACGTTTCTGTGCGCACGTGCACCGAGGGCTCGACGGAGCGTGGAGAATGAATTCCTCCATAAGTGTGGGGGAAAGAGAGAGAGAGAGCACGTTCCGTCACGATACATTCGAACACCAGAGCAGGCCCAGATAACATCTCCGGGGGCCTCGATCACGCACGTGCGCACACACACTCACACACTCACACACACATGCACACACACAGACACTCCATTTAACGCTCACTTTAACACTCATACAAGTCAACTCCTACACAAAACAAACAATCAAAGACACATACAAACAACGCTCTCTCTCTCTCTTTTTCTCTCTCTCTCTTTCTCTCTGCGTCTCTCCCCCGCCATTATCTTCTCCATCCAGTGCTGGAGCCGTGAGCTTACCTGACCATAAGCCAGCTGCACCAATTTAGCCATTTGTACTAAGTGGTGGGGAAAGGAGTTTGGGCTAGCCTGAGCCCCTAATCCTTGGCCAGCAGAGACCATGGGTGGTCAGTTTCACCGCAGCTGCAGTTGAGGGGGGTGGTGTAAGGGGTTAGTGTGTAGGGGCAGGGCATACTGGTCGGATAACGTTGTACAAGAGCCACATGCCAACCCCCTCCACCAGCCCACCCCTCCACACACAAACCCCCCCCCCCCCCCCCAAACCCCCCACCAAGCATGCACTCGCCACACACTCTCTCTTGGTTCTCTTCCATCAAACGAGCAGCAGTAAATGAGGCAGCCGAGGAGCTGGAGCCCAGCGGACACCTGACCCGACCCTGCCGACCCACGGTGGGACAACCTGCAGGGAGACACAGAGCTCCATGTGACCTCGGTGCTGTGCAAACACTGGTGCTCATTTATCCTGCTAGTCTAGACCCCCCCCCACCCCCCTACCTCCACCCCCCACCCCCAGTCCGAAGCCCTTCCAACGACGCCCCCCCCTCCCCACCACCACACCCACCCCACACCCACCCCACATAGCACTAGGTCCAGGTCACCTCAACTATGAGGAAAAATATCTATCTTTGTGGAATGTTGAGATTTGCACTGGTGTGAGACTTGGTGTGAGGCTCATTAAAAGCAATATGCCCTGCTATCAGCAAAGGATTTTCATCGACGATCCAGAAACAGAATATTAGCCTGAAAAACATCACGAAAAATACTTGGTTGTTTTTGTTACCTTGCATAACAAGCGCCACAATTCAAGCAAAGAATTTAGTGAGGACATTGTTGATGTGGCTGAAAAAGCAACGTTACCTCAGCCCAACAGCTGAACCAGTCAGACCCATAAATCTGGCCTCGATTTGGCCTCCGTGTTGTTGTGCTAGCGGGGCTGGGGACTGAGTCGTGATGGTGAAAGAGGGAGTCCAGCCTTGGGGTTCCTCCCTTGTGTGGTGGCGGGTCATTATTTGGCAATAAATCGCAGGGGGAGTAGGACTATTTGTGTGACCAGGGAATTTTATCCTTATTTACAAGTGAAATGTGACCCATGCGAGCGATGAAGTGTGTCTCGAGTGTGCCTCGAGGTTTGCCCACACACACACACACACACACACACACACACACACACCGATATGAACATACAGCCACTCGTTTTGAAGGAACGCTCACCCGCATGCAT
Organism: Galaxias olidus; assembly: GCA_026901105.3. NCBI lineage: Eukaryota > Metazoa > Chordata > Actinopteri > Galaxiiformes > Galaxiidae > Galaxias > Galaxias olidus. The sequence continues at coordinate 23,920 of JAPMUY010010356.1, forward strand.
GCACAAAGACACGGACATACTGTACCGTACAGCCACACGTACGAGGACGCCAATGTACCCTCCCACTGTTCAGTGACCCGGGCAGCAGGGATGGAGGTCTGGGAGGGGGGGTTGTGTAAGACTCAGATAAGGCCCGCCTGAGGTATGCGTGCCATGTGTGTCTCCAACCGGCCGCTCAACCGGTGGCCTGCGTACGAGCCTAGACAGACAGATGGGCCGCTCTGACAACAGTTTTATCATGGCACCATCAGGCAGCGCAGCGCCAGCAACAAGCCCAGTCTGAGGAGGCCGTGAGGGGGCTCTGCACACCCACCCACAGCGCCTTGGCAGCCAGCTGACCGCTAATCCGGCGTGCCGCTCGTACACGAGCGCTGTGTTCATTCCAAAAAAGCCTTCTCACTCATAACCTTTGATCTCTGAGGCGGTGGGGAGGGACCTGGGGAATCGGCAGGGTCAAAGAATGTCCACGATGCTTTTTATCTGGGATTCCAACGCGCTCGTCGGAGGTGTCGGCCCTTCGGTGGTGGAACAGGGAGGACCTGCCTCCCGAATTCCCCTCCCGCACCTTTCCTCCGGCCCCACCGAGCGCTAGGTGTGTGGGTTCATCAGCAGCACAGAGTGACCCAGAGGAAGGCACGTTTTGGCCTCGGGAGCCCCCCGTGCTTGGCTCCTCTCTCTCCTCCATCTTCACAGTGCTCCGGTGTGCCAGCGCCTCACTACGTCAGCCGATGTTCTTTTCCCCTTTTTCCTTACGCAGCAGTTTGGAAACATTTGGCCATAAATCAAAAGGTTTGAGGCTTACGTTTGGAGCCAAAGAGCAATGTTCATTCTTTGAATATCCATTGGAAAGGAGGTAAGCCAAACTTTGAACTGTCCAAAGTTCAGGCTGAAAAGGGGGGAGATGTTTGGGGCCATTAAGTAGGGCCCTCTCTTGTCTTTTTCTGGGCCCTGATCTATTCCAGGGCTCCGGGGGTTAAGACGGGTCAGGGTTCACAGGTCAACCATGGAACCCATGGTCAAATGTCACAGGGCAAGAAAGACCTCTGCATTCCAACTGGCGAATGCCCTCTCCAGTCTCACACACACACACACACACACACACACACACACACACACACACACACACAAACAGAGATCCTCTATTTTCCTCTCAGGAAAATTATGAGACTATGCATTGTTGCTGGAATGCTGTTCCGTGCTCCCTAGCCAAACCATAAGCGGGAGAACAAGATATTTGTGCACAGTTAAAAATATTTTTACCTTTTTTTATACCTTTGTTTCAACGTTGATTTTAGAGTTGGCTAAACCTTTCACGATGTGCTGTTTGTTCAGAGGTCTCCGCTGTGCTCTTTATCTGTCTGTGGCCTTGGCAGTAGACGTTTGCACACTGAGAAACTGCACGCGGCCTGAGCCCTCCTCACTGCGCCGCTGTCTGAACCGGCAGCCGGCCCGTGACCAGCGAGAACACACTGTGACACATTGAAACAGAATGTGGAGGAGTGTGTCGGCTTCTCACTGCAAGCGGCCATGGACACAGTGAACGTTGGTCTGGTGGGGTCATAGTAAAGACAAACCTGGAGCGGTCACAAACCAACCACGCGTTGAACAAAACTGGAAAATCGGATGTCCGATTGGTGCGATTTCTTGGTTAAAGGCCATTGTGTGAACGCATTCACTTTATAGATTGTTTAACATTGACATTTACGTTGTTATTTTGTGTATTTATAATCTAGTAGGATCTATTGTTGTTTGGTTTGGTAATGTGTACCTAACTAAATGGTGTCTCTTTCTTTTGCAGAGCACATCCTCGATGCCTGAGATGGACAAAGGTAAGTCGACACTCTTTACTCCTGACTTTAGTGAGACTTCTTCAGACTATCTCCTAGTGTGTAAGGAGAAAACCTTTCTTCTCAATGAGATGCACACACAGCCAGAACAGGATTTCCAAACTGATACTCCGGCCTTGAGGTGATGATTGAAATGGTCAGGAGCCTTTCTGGCCTAACCCGTACGCATACCAGATACGACAAAGGTCAAAAAAGAAGACCTTTGCTTCTCTCTTGTCTGGGGTTGGCCACGGAACTAAGTCGAGGGGCAACAAGGGAATGAGGCAAGCAGAAGGCAGGGGAGATAGGAGAGGGGAAGCGGGAGGACAGGGTCTCTGGAAGAGGCATGGAGATCCATGATGTTGGGCCCAGATAAGAGGCCAGACCATCTGCCTAGCCAGCGAGGCCAACAGCCGACCCAGGTAAGATAAGAGCAAGGCCTGGTGCCCCCAAAACATTTGAGACCTATTTAGCCCCTAACCCATCTCTCACACACACACAAACACACACACACACACACACACACACACACACACATTCACACACGTTGGTATTTCCTGCTGTACCCCCTCCCCCTCGTTCCATGGACGTGTGGGAATAGTTATGTGCTAGCAGTTAGCTATTAGCTATTTTGTCTCAAGGCTAGCGGGCTCGTGAATGACCCCTGTCATTAGGTTGGCTGTGATTGCTATGTGCTGTTAGATATTAGCTGCTGAGGTGACCCTCTCTGTTTGGATCGGCCTGGCCCAGTCCCTGGCTATTGCCTCTGGCCTCTGTCTGTTCCGGCACCGGCCTCTCTCCCTGGTAGTCTGACGCCAGTGCAGCGGCGTGTCATTAGGAAGCGGGGGACAGACAGACTGGCTGTCTGACGGCCGGCAGGGGAGCAACGTTCATTAAACAATCCCCCCCCATCCCCCCCTCGTTCTTCTGTCCGGCGCTAATACAAAACGGGAGAGGTGTGGAGGGTCGGGGGTGGGTGGGTGGGTGAGTGGGGGGGCTCATATTACCCTCAGTGGTCTCAAAGACCTCTCACTCTTCCTCTCTTTCCAATTACCACTGCTTGTTGAAATTCTTTCATTGGGAAATGTGTGTGTGTGTGTGTGTGCGTGTGTGTGTGTGTGTGTGTGTGCGCCTGTCAATCATATGCAATCATATCTGTTATCTATACCGCCATAAGATAACGGTCGACTCCTTTTCATATGTGGCTCTTCACAGATTGCAAATTAAGTCTGGATCCTATTGCAAAACACTCCATTTACCGGTCACAAAACAGTGACATTTTATTGACAGCAGTCCGACTCTTTGGGAAGCAAGTTATGTAACATGTCCCTAATCCTGTTGTGATGTGGAACCCAGAACTTTAGGGGGGCAATGTGTGGGGAGATCAGGGGTTGTTGGGTGGAGGGGCTCAATGCAACACAAAGTCCAGTGTTCATGGGGACATCAAAGATCCCTCTGTATCTCCTCCATGAAGCCCTATGGGAATAACACATTTGGGACAGTTGTTATGTCACCCGCTGTGGCCCGGAGGCTTCAACATGAAAGATGGCTCTTTCACGGCGGCATTTTACGATCGCCGCGGCGACGGAAGGGGCGCTGGTCGTCAACGACATGTTTCTGAGGTCCAGCCTCTGTAATCAACGGCCGCGTCCCGTGTCCCATGGAGGCCCCTCGGCCTGTCCTGTTGACCGGGGGGCCCCAGACAAAGCGCTCCCTCATGGGGCAGAGTGACGAGCTGTCGCTGGAGGATTCTTTATGGGATTCCAGGGACAGGGCTCCCGTCAGGGTTCCAGGGAGCGTTAAGACCATCAAGAGTCCCAGGGAGGAAGTCTCAGTGGCATGGAATGTCTGGTGAAATAACTCAGGGCTAAGGTCTGGGTTACTTAACTCACCTTAGCAGGCAACCTGGCAATTACCTCCCCCGCCTGACTGGCACTTAGATCAGAGGAATCTTGTTTGTTTGAGGTGTTATTAAAAGTAGTTAAGGCTTCATTGTAAGTGGTCCACTTTAACTATTTACAGTTTTATCTTGAATATGTATCCATGAATATCTTATAGATATAATATATTTCAATATATACTGTACATATTCATATAGCTATTTTGATCAAGTAAACTAGAATATACTACTACAATGAATGGTAAGCGCTTACGACAGGAGCCGAGAGACAAAATTGCTCCTTTATACTTGTAGCTAGTACGTGTCTATGTCTAAGAAGGACTGAACATGCTTCCATTGGTACAATAGGAGATTCTGATGGAAACCACAACTGCTCCGGTCGATCCCAGTAGAGTGGAATAGCTCAAAATGTGTTCATAAATAACCTCCTGTTTCGGATGTAACGCATGGACACACACTTCCTGCTTCAGTGCCCGGCCTTGGCGTGGCCTTTGCTTTCTAAATTTCAATCTGAGGCAGAGACATCAAATAAAAACTGTATCACCGTCGTCTTGTCAGTGGAGTCCTCTGCTCTGCTGTGGCTGACACCGACTCTTCACTCCCTACAAGCTCCCTGAAGAGGATGCACAAGTCATGTACACAGTGAGAAGAAGAAGAAGGCAGCCACTTTAGGGTTGGAGGGGATTTCTCAGTCTTGAAATAGTCCTACTGCCTATTAGACGGGTTTTTATGGCTCAATAACCTCACATCCTGCTGCTGCGGAATTTGCAGGAAGTTCCCCCTGCTTGCTTGTCCAGTGTTGGAACAGAGGAGGCCACATGAGGAGGGCCCAGGCCCAGCACAGAGGGAGGCTTGTTAGGGAGGCTGCCCGCCGTGTAGGACAGCACCTCTGGGGATGAAATCGCTTCTGACACGGCCAATTAACATGGCCCTCATCCTTTCTCCTCGGCGTCTTGTTTTGATCAACACAGCAGCGAGGATGCTGCGCTGGCTTCTCCCCCTCCCCCTCATCCCCACATAGCCCTCTTTGATGTGTGATCCCCCTCTGACGTGAGCATTCCCCTCCCATCTCCCCTCACCCCCACGCTCGTGGGCCCGAACAAAGAGCCCTTGGTTCCAGCGTCCACCTCGCCCACTCCATGCTCCCGTTACCTGCACCCAAGTAGAGCTGCCTCTGGCTGGGCAGGTCTGCGTGCAGCGCAGCCCCTCCTGGACGGGATCAAAGCAGCTGTTGTTCAGCGGAGCGCTTCACAGTGTCAGCGCCCTGATAGGGCAGACATGCAGAGCGTTACCCTCCTCGCTCTGGGACTGGGGGAGATTCACTGCGCAGAACACAGACAGCGGCCCTTTCCTATCACTCACTTGTACTGTGTTCATAGAAGAGAAAGCAGTAGTTCTGAATGTAAACGCAAAGTTTTCAAGGCATTGTTTTCTTCATTTTTTTTTATCAATGATTCAACTGCTCTGTATATGTGTGGTCATGATATGTACTATGTATGTATGAGTCAAATATCACAGTGCCCATGCACCTATCCATGTATCACTCTCTCTCTCTCTCTCTCTCTCTCTCTCTCTCTCTCTCTCTCTCTTTCTCTCTCCCTCTCTCTCTCTGTTCAAGGCCGGGAAGTTTGCAACACTCTGGCAGTGTTGAATTCCTGGTTACAAGAATGAATGTCTATCTTTTTTTTTTTGTGTGTCTTGATTGGGCGGAGGCGCTGTGTGGGGACTGCCTTGCCCCTCTAAATATAACCCAGTGTGGAATACATAAACAGCACACAATGAGGTAGTCCACCCAGCCAGTGGTTCAGGAGCATGACCTTTCACCTGGACTCGAGGCTCGCGGCCGCGTACAAGGCCTGCTCGGTGCATAGCGTGCTCGGGCTGTCGTAAAGGTGGAGGAGGAGGAGAGACAGAGAGAGAGAGAGAGAGAGAGAGACAGAGAGAGACAGAGAGAGAGAGAGAGAGAGAGAGAGAGAGAGAGAGAGGAAGCGGTTTAGTGCACTCGGCGGGATTCTAAAACGGGTCTGCCTTTGCCGAGGCATTCTTCTCGCTCTGGCACAAAGGAGTTTGAAGGTTCCTGTGATTTCAACCCCCCCCCCCCTTTCAACTTTTCTTTGGAGCTGCAACAGTGAACGCTCTGAAGTGTCCCTGGTATTTGACACTTACTTAACATGCACCTGTGGTGGTTAGTTTTTTTTTTACCTCTGGGGGTCTGAAATGCGGTCACAGTGTTACACTGTTACACAACAGTCCAAAAATGTCCTCTCTCTCTCTCTCTGTGTGTGTGTGTGTGTGTGTGTGTGTGTGTGTGTGTGTGTGTGTGTGTGTGTGTGTGTGTGTGTGTGTGTGTGAGAGAGGCCGGATGCCTGCCTGTCATTGCACACTGCTTAAGTAAAAACAATACGGCTCTGTGCTGTGAAAGTGACTCACGGTGACATAAGACCCACCTGGGCTTCCAAGTAGTGAAAGGTTTGGATGATTTGAAAGATACAGAACTACGTTGCTAGCGGCATTTGTCAGAGGCCCTGACAGAGCAAAGGGGTGGTCATACTTATGCCCACGGGGATTTCCGGTTTTCTTTCTTGCCAGACTCGTGACATAAGGCGGGTTCTCTGGGAAACGGTGTCTCCAGCCGGCAGCCGCACCGCAGTTCCACGCGGCGCTCCTCTCCGACTCAAAGGGATGGCGTTTCACGCGCCGTGACCCTCTGTTCTCCCCGGTGACCTCTGCTCTGCCTCTCCTCAGCCCGCGGCCTCCCAAAGCCTTTGAAGGGTAACGCTCCCACCGTCAGAGGGTCTTTACGCAGACATTACCGAGGTCTGTGGGCCTGGAGCCCGCTCCGTAACGAGGCATTCTGTTTGTTTTGCTGTTGTGCTTGGACCTGGTCCACCCCGCCCTGCCCCTCCGATGCCCCTCCATACAGTACAGGAGTCCATGTGTTTGTGTAAGGCGACATTCCTGGCCCCACTGTCGGGCAGAGCAAGCTCCGACACTTCCCCCTCACCTCCAGCACCCCCGACCCCTCCCTGCTCAGCCCACTTTGTTCCCCAGACGTAAAAGACATAAATCAACCCCCGCACATACGAAAGCATTACATCGTTCAAATGATTATTTACCTCTTTCGAAAACGTATTTTTAGGTCAGTGGCATCAGAACATGTTTTGATCTATTGCACATGCACCAGGGCCTTGGATTGGTTGATCTCACGGTATTCACATGCACCAGGGCCTTGGATTGGTTGATCTCACGGTATTCACATGCACCAGGGCCTTGGATTGGTTGATCTCACGGTATGCACCAGGGCCTTGGATTGGTTGATCTCACGGTATTCACATGCACCAGGGCCATGCACCACGGCCTTGGATTGGTTGATCTCACGGTATTCACATGCACCACGGCCTTGGATTGGTTGATCTCACGGTATTCACATGCACCACGGCCTTGGATTGGTTGATCTCACGGTATTCACATGCACCAGGGCCTTGGATTGGTTGATCTCACGGTATTCACATGCACCAGAGCCTTGGATTGGTTGATCTCACGGTATTCACATGCACCAGAGCCTTGGATTGGTTGATCTCACGGTATTCACATGCACCAGGGCCTTGGATTGGTTGATCTCAGTATTGAGCAGACATCATTAGGCGTTGTTTTCCTCACCCTGGCACCACGCCCTTCTCTCCTCCTGGGAGTTATCAGAGCTGGCTGTCAAAGCCCGAAACCTCCACAGTTGATATGAGTCCTATGCATTCCGCATACTTACTTCGATTTTATTTTGCAATACCGTTTGGCAGGAGTAGCGGGAGTGTGATCAGAAAGGCTTAGTTTGGAAAAGTAAGTACGCACAGCAGATCAAATGATTATACTTATAGGGACATTATGCTCCCAACTATGAGTGATGGAGGGGGCCAGTGACCCAGGGACCCATTGTGTCTGCTGGGTGGATTACTGGCTACATCCCCCACCCTATTGATTCCTGAAGAAGCGACCTGACCGGCTTCTACTTTACAGGGTGGCATTTTGGATGTGTCTCTCTCTCTTGCATTGACATGTTGCATGTGGGGTACGCGCACACACACAAAAACACACACTTACTTTCCCTCGCACATCCTTTACACACCCTTCCTTTCTCTCTCACATACACACTCACACACACACACACACACACACACACACACACACAAAGAAAAGAAATCGCCTAGCCTAACTGCTCATCCTACTTCATCCCTCCCCTCAGATGAGGAGACAGGGGGGCTCCAGTCAGGGAGTGGTTAGGGTGCGCTGTGTGAAAGTAGGGCAGACAGCGGGAGCTCTCTGCTCTGTCTTTGATAGCGGAGCAAGGCCTCGGACAGATGGTCACTTCAAAGGCTCTCACACCCTTACTGGGAGAGACACGCTTAAGAGACACACCGCCCAGACAGACAGACAGACGACAGACTCGCACGCACACGCACACACACACACGCACACACACAAACTCTCAGGGGTACACACATTCGCTTTAACCATGAGCCCATGGCTCTACTAGAAGAGACAGGAAACGTTGTTGTTTTTTTTGAGCTAATCTCGGTTCTACTGCAGCTCTTCCCTCCTCCCCCCCGTGTCTTCTGGATAACTGTCTCCTGCCCGTGAGCACAGTGGGTATCAGCGACACGCTCCCGGCACACCATAGACTAGTGTTTGATATAGGGGCAGATCTCCCTCCTGATGCAGGAGAAGCCCATTGTACTGCCGCGGGTGATCCCTCCTTCTCTCCCAACGGTGCATTCTAACGTATCAGGATGAGTCCGGGGTTTCTGTCTGCGTCACAGCCCCTTATCGGAATAACGGGTGAGGTTAGAGAGACTGGGAGAGGGGGAGAGAGAGGGGAGGGAGGAGGGGGAAACACTGGTGAGCTGCCGTGATAGTGTAGCCTTTGCGAAGGTCAGGGTAGCCTTCATGAGTGCGGCACACACACACGGCTGCATATGTTCACACAGAGGAGAAGACATGGACAAACGGATCTTATCAACCAGGCAGAGCCCACGCAGAGCGTTTGCTAGCTGTTAGCCGGTCGTGCCCATTTAACCGGCTGTTCTGTTTGGCCGTTTCATGCCATGGTCTCGTGCGTCTACTCCATCAAGGTGTGGCACACGGCTGTGTTTCCATCGGAAGGAGCTTTTCGGTTAAGATTTCTGTCCACATGTATGACCCAGAGATAGAGAGAGACGGTGTGTGGTCGGAGGTTTCAGAGTATTTGGGCCGGCAAAGAGACGATGAGGAAGGCGTGGGATGAACACGGAGCAGTCTTATCGGTCCACACACACACACACACACACACACACACGCACGTGAAAAAAGGCTGTAAAGTCAATTAGCCGAGATGAGCACAATGCTATCAGCAGGCTGCACTGGACCAGCACTGTGTGCCTTGGCGTCCCCGGCTCTGCCCATTATCCCGATTGCTCCGGTCTCAAGGGGTCAGCCAGCTCTGGAATGTGACGGGTTGGTTATCTGATGGCAGCGAGGCTGCGAAGCGTTCAGTCTGCAGCCCTAGTAGGATTACCCAATCAACACCGCGGCTAATTTCTTGTCGTTGTTGTTGTTGTTGTTGTTGTTGTTGTGTGTGATTCGCAACACCAAGTAATGACTCGACTTTTGCCAAGGATTTCCTCGGCTCAGAGCCTAAGCTCGTCGGGCTTAATGTAACACAACCTTTGCACGACATCTCAGTCACCGGCCCAGGTGTTTGTGCTGTTCCCAATGTTTTTGCGGAAGCGCTCGTGCGTGTGTGTGTGTGTGTGTGTGTGTGTGTGTGTGTGTGTGTGTGTGTGTGTGTGTGTGTGTGTGTGTGTGTGTACATCTGCATATGTGTGCAGCTCAGCACATGTGCAATGAAGTCCCCTCTCTGCGGAGCTCCACCATTCCTTCTGGCTGAATGGCTGAATGGCTGAGTGTCAGCAGCGTGCCAGAGAGAACTTTCTGGAGCACGGCGGTACAGTGGGAGTGCCACACACCGTTACACACCGTTACACACTTTCTCTCTCGGCGTCTCTACCTCTTCCTTCACCCCCGTCCCCCCGCTCCTTCTGTGGGCTGTCCTCTCTGGCCGCCATGGAGCTGGACTCCCTCCTGTTACGGTCTGTGAAGGTCTGCCCTTCAGCCATCGAGCCAAAGCCTCTCCCGTTGGCACCTCCTGCTCCGGCGGCTTTCTCCTCTCTGCTCCTCCTCCGTCCCCGTCCGCGGCCCGAGGCTGTGGGAAGATGTCACCTGGCAACAAGCACAGCGATGGGCATCTGATGATGTAACGGACGTTGTCTTTGTCTCTGTGAAAGGAGACCAGAGGGAGGAGGAGGAGGAGGAGGAGGAGGAGGAGGAAGAGAGGGTGAAAGGAGGACGGAGTGAAGGAGAGATGGGTGTCGTCGTGACTAACCCTGAGCCACGCTCGTTTTCACTTTGCCGGCACGGAGCCGCCGCCTTCTCTTCTGAAAGCACTTACTCACGCACACACACACACACACACACACACACACACACACACACACACACACACACACACATTGTGGCTGAATAGAATATGAGAGTGATGCAGCGGAGGCTGGATGTGTCCCAGCAGTCAGTGCTGGGATGCTCAGTGCTGCAGCGGAGAGTGTTTGGACAGGACCAGAACTCGACAGAGAGAGACAGAGAGAGAGAGAGAGAGAGAGAGAGAGAGAGAGAGAGAGAGAGAGACGGGCGGCACCTCGTACACAACAGGAAATAGAAATAGAACTCCGTCCGAGGACCTTCAGAGCGCGGCGTAGCGTCTCGTACAGAGAGAGTTAGAACCAAAAGAGAAACGGAGCTAGTAAACAGAACCTATTAGAGTCTATTAGACAGAACCAGAGCAGCCAGGACCAAGTCCCGTGGACAGAACCGGAGCAGCCCGGACCAAGACCCGTGGACAGAACCGGAGCCTGGCCCGCTCCACTCGGCTCGGTTTAGAATTGACGGGCGCTAGCGGTCACCATTGACCTGAATTGGAGCGTCTCACTCCGGGCCAGTCGGTAGTTGAGCTGGAGCGTGCCTCCTGTGCAGTATGTCTCATTCTATACGGCTGCTGCTGCTGCAGAGGTCCTTCAGCGACCACATCAGGTACTCCACCAGCAAAGCCATGGACATGCTCGGCAAGTCTCCCCGGGAAAGACGCACGGCAGGTGAGCGGGCCCGGGCAGCCAGAGGAGGAGTGTGTGTGGGTGTGTGTGTGTGCGTGTGTGTGTGTGTGTGTGTGTGTGTGTGTGTGTGTGTGTGTGTGTGTGTGTGTGTGTGTGTCGTTGGCTGTGTCATTGCTAGGTGTGATTTCCTCATAGAGGTGCAGCAGCTTTTCTCGAAACAGGAGCTTCCTCAGCACAGGAAGAGGCTGAAACTGCTGTGTCATCCTATCCTCCTTGAAGGAGGGAGTCAATGTGGCAGGGAAAGATGCTGTTTATATAATCAGAGAAGTGCATACAACTGTATACATTCAATGTACATACCTTTTAACCTTGTCTAAGACTTTCTGTGTGTGTGTGTGTGTGTGTGTGTGTGTGTGTGTGTGTGTGTGTGTGTGTGTGTGTGTATATGTGTGTGCGCGTGTGTGTGCGCGTGTGTGTGTGTGCGTCCGCGGGTGCACGCACACCACACTCTGAGATGTCAGTACATCACTGCTCGGCCATGTTCTCCAGAGTGCACCCAGCCCTGTCATCTATTAGTGATGAGCAGGCTGTGTATGTGCTGGAGTGTCTCCATTAGGCCGTCAGCGCCGAGGCTGAATAATACAGCTGACGGACCAGGCGGTACCAGGGCAGAGCAGGTCACTCTGTGCCGTCACAGTGAGTGAGGGCTGTCTGGGAAAGACACAACGGATTCGGACATCTGTCGGGAACCCACATCCTTCTTTGCCAAACGTTCCGTCACACATCCAGGTGTTCTGTGCTAATGTGTGAGGACACGCTACACAAGGGACAGGGATTTGAATTATTTGTATTATCTGTTTTGGAGAAAACATTGACAATACCAATAGTTCATTCATGGCTACATAAGCAAATTGTTCATATGCTAAAACGGAGATGGTAGGTAACAAGACGTCTATCTCTGTGTGTGTGTGTGTGTGTGTGTGTGTGTGTGTGTGTGTGTGTGTGTTTCTGTGCTCACTCAGTGCAGCACATTACCATCTGGTATCCAGACCGCCCCTCGTTGTAAAGGGCCTGCATCCTGTCATATTTACAACCCGTGCCACCTCTAAGTCGGATCAGATGTGGAGGCGCCTCTGCTCTGTGGTCAAGCACCAGTGTTTCCCCCCCCACCCCCCACCCAGTCACGCCTCGTATACGTGCCGGGGGGGGGTAAGCGCCCTCAATGGCCTGACCCCGCAGACTGACATCTGCATCGGAGCGCCGAGCCTGGCCGGAGAGATACACATCCCCGGACAGCGTAGCTGGAGGACGGTTCAGACCCAGACCTCTGTCCTTCTTCTGCCAGCAGACGTGAACGAGTGAACGTGTGTCAGAGTGACGCGACACGACATCTTATCGCAGCGCTGCTCGTTCTTCTCTTTTTCTTTCTCCGTTTCTAAACACCGATCCACCTCGGGACGCGGTGTAACGGCCGCGGTTGTGACGGATACGTCGTTTTTAGAATGATGACCGAGTGTGTGAGCAGGGACAGAGTGTACCGTGCTTTGTGAGCTCGAACATGTTCAGTACTGGGAAACCACATGGGTGCCATGTGAACAGGGAGCCTCTTAATGGGGGTTTTCCACTCGAGGAAATATCATTCCAAAGTAATACACAAAGACATGTATGTTCAGTTTCCTTTCCTACATAATCTGGTCCATTAGTATGTTTTGTTTAATACTTCTCAAATATTAAAAAAAAGGTATTCGTCTGGTTGTTGGTACAGCTGGGGGTGGAAAGAAGGAACTGGCGAACCTGGAACGGGAATGTTCCACAAAGCCCCTCGGGTCCATTCACTTTGTGATGTAGGATCTGTTAGGAAGCCCGTCAGCCAATGTCTGTTTACACATATGCCTTAGATAATACTTCAGGTAATACCCGACCCCTCACCCATTTCCCACCCTTGTCGTCCGTGCTATCATGTCGCCCCTGTGAACACGCATCGGCACATGTTTACAGCCCTGGTGCCTACAGAACATTGGGCTGGTCTGTTGACAGAAAAACACCACGCTGTCCCCTAGGACGGTGGGTACACTTTGTGCTTTCTACATTGGATGTAGAGTTCCAGGGGGAGGCACACTTCCTCCTGCTATTGTTACTGGAAGCCCCTTCACATCAGCTCTTTGTCTGACAGGCAGCGTCTTTATCTGCTTGAAGCCGTGACCGAGGGCCAAGGGCAGGGCTGACGAATGCCCTCCTGAAGGCCGTCAACCTTTACGTTCTGACTCGACAGGCACTCCAGAGGCAGACCGCCGCGGTTCCGCCAGCGTTTCTTCGTCAAAGGAGACGTTGTTGTGGCATCAGGCGCGACCCCCTCTGGCAAAATGCTCCCTACGTCAGAGGTGTGTTTTTCTGTTGTGAAAGCTTTCGTGTTCCAGCTTTCATCTGTCACTTTGGTGTCATTTATCTCCGTCAATCTTGACCGTAGAGCAAGCTCCATGTTCAGTTCCTATGAACAACAGTTATTCAGCTCCTATATGTCTGTGTGCATAAAGGTCAGAGCCTCCTACTAAAAGCGGTGTGTGTGTGTGTGTGTGTGTGGGGGGGGGGGGGTGTCTGAAGACAGGGCCGCTGCCCAGCTGAGGACTCGGAGGAAGAGCACTGAGGGCTGGAATGAGAAGCACGTCATCCTCTCCTTTTTGAACTGGCAGAGGTCAAAGGTCACGGGGCTAAAGGGCAAGAGGAAGTGAGCCAGCGGCACATTGGGAAGCCTGCGTGCGTTTGTGTGGCTGCTCTCAACACAAGTTAAAAACGTATTCCTCAAAACAATAGAGTATCCCTTTCTTCATCCCAAAAGTCTATACTTCAAAAGTCTTCTTTTTTACGTCAGTAATTTGTTATATTCCCACGGTAAGTCGAGTCATGACCAGGGGTTTCAAGGCAAGGCCAAGGGAGAGTGGAGGAGTTGTTGCAATAGGGATCCGAGTCAACTCTGTCCTCAGTAGGAGGTGTTGAATTGATTTGATTGAATTGTGAAAGAATTCACTCCTTCCCACCACCTGGATACCGTTCTCAAGCCAGCACGGCAGGGAGAGAGAAAACACTCCTACCCTCTCCGCTGACACTCTGGAACCTTTGGGGCATCTCTTCTTTCATTTCTCTGAGGACTTTACTTTTCAAGTGTTATGTATGTATTAACTTGTCTTTGTGAAAACAATTATGGGAAAATAACTACTCTTATTTTTTTATGAACTTAATTATATTGGGTCGTGCTCTGCAGCTCGTGAAGTGTTTTGTGTTTTAATTTGACATTTTTACTGAAACTTCTTTGTTTTGTCTCTCGACAGTTGCGATTATTTTCTCCAGCATATGTCCAAACTTTCTCTGTTCACGTTTTGATAGCTTTGAACTCAGTATTTCAGCTTTTCCTCCAGACCTTCTTCCTGTTTGTGTGTGCACCTCATTTCCACTTAGTTTGGAGACACTTTCTCTGACATTTGTTTTCCTCCATTTTAGCTGTGCCCTTTATTGTACTTTCAAGCGAGGCTGTGTCCCATGTATCACCATGCTGACTGGCTGATGATAATACATACGTCTGAAAGCTTCAATCATTCAACCAATTCCACCAGATGAATATTGTTCCTCGGCCACGTAGATCCTCCCATTGGAGAAATGGGCCATTAGGCTTTGCAAACGTATTAAAGGCTTTACCGTCTTCACTGAAAGGCCATCCGAGTGGTCTCAGTTGTTGGTGCTCAGTATGACAACTGTGGCCTGGGGTTCCTCCAATTCACATCACCGCTTTCCACAGACTTGCCTGTCTCGTAGTGGTAGGCATGCACTACGTGTGTGTGTGTGTGTGTGTGTGTGTGTGTGTGTGTGTGTGTGTGTGTGTGTGTGTGTGTGTGTGTGTGTGTGTGTGTGTTGGCGTGCACAGCCTTTGTCTTGGGCTCCTCAGTGGGAGGTGCAGAGCCTTGGTTCGGTCCAGACTCCCTGTGCCCACTGCTAAACCCACACAGATGTCCTGCCTCCTCCACAACTCTGCAGGGGCCCAGCGGGGCCGCTTCACGCCTCAGGGCCGCCAAAAGACGCAACTCAAAAGGGGGCATCCCATTGTGACATCAGCCAAGATCTCCTCGAATAACAACGTAGCAGGCGATCATGTGCCGAATTAGCATCAGCAAAGAACGTTGACTCGGAAAGGGCCACTGTAACTGTTCCTCAATCCGTTTTCTTGAATGATTTGACAATTTGATTCAATTGTTTCTAAAGCAGTGTGTAAGTGCCTTTCTCCTGGCCATATTTCTCCATATGGGGCCTATTCAATAATATGACATTCTCCAACTGCTCCACCACCTATCTGAAGTCTTTACATTGTGTTGGTTTGTAGTCATCACCCCTGGTAGTCCCTTTGTCTTGTGATTGCTGGTTTGGTTGAGATTTAAAGGTGATTCAAGGTCGCTGGACTCCAACGTGTGTTTTCTAAATGAGCCCATGAACTCACTGCACGATTCCACTGAATGAAAAAGACATTGTATCATATGGAAAAGGTTTGAAACCCCATTACACGACGTTCCAATTTCAACATGGTTAGTTGTCCTTCACAAAAATAGTTGCTACTTTGGAAGGCTTCTTTTCTTCCTCCCTTTCGGATGTGTGTCGTGTGGTTATTTCCGTCTCCTAATATGCATTTATGGCGGCTCTCTATGCATGAGAAGGCTCAGGCGCTGGCCAACTAGAATGTAAACGCACACTTACACGAGAAGCGTTTCACATCCATCATAGATTGCGTTCCGCACTCTGTTCATATAAATCCCTGTCTTAATATAACCGTGTTGTGATTGATTCTATAGACAGGATCTTCTCCGTATCTCTGAGGCTGTATATGTTTGTCCAGAGGACAGGCAGAAGTAGGTTAGCCACCTTATCCCTTAACGCATGCCGTGTGTTTGCCGCCTTGCTATATAATGGGAAGCCAGGCATGTCTTGTTGCCTGAAGCACAGAAATTATTAAACGTACCCTTTGGGAAGACCAGAGGGCATGGCGTGGGCGAGGGTTTGAGTCTGTTGACACTTGACGTCTTGATGTGTGCCTACATGTTTGTTTTTGGTGTTGACCCATGGATGTGTCTTTTCCTATCTTATCATGCAGAGGCGGTTTTCATACGCGTTTGTTGGCTTGTGTTAGTGTGTATGTGTGGGTTTCATATAGTAATAAAAACAAGCCCATTGCTCGATCAGACTCAGGGTTCCTCCCACCATCAACACGTCAGGTGTTAATACTCCTACCAGTGCCCAGACCAAGTCACTGCCAATAGAGCTGGATCGGTCTGTGTGTCCGTTGTGTGTGAGCAAGTCTGCCGCAAATTGGCTGCCGTGGTATCACCCAGAACGATTGCTGTCGTTGTTCGTTGTGCGTATTTAATTGCCAACCTATTTTTCAAAGCGCTTCGAGTCCTGGAGAAAAGCGCTAAATACTAAATACAATGAATTATTATTAGTATTATTATTCTTATTATTACTATTATTGTGGCTGGAGTGACACTCCAGAGCTCCCTGCTCGTCCTTCCAGATGTTTACCAGGATGAGGGAGAAGACACATGGCAAGGCGTGTTTTAAACACATTCTCTGGCTGTCCAGTCATCACTCTTTGACCTTTATGAGTAAATTCAACCTGACGTCACTCACAGCACGCGCCTGTACATACAAGCACACCGTAGCAATTATTACACTTGACACTTGAGTTTAATCAAAACAGAAATCTGGTGGAAGGTTTTATTGGGGCGTGTAGTCAATGTGGGTTGTGGGGCGAATGCCGTTAGACTTTCTGTGCGCGCGTGTGTGTTCAGAAGTGTGTCCAGGACTGCGTTCACTTGATTAGCTCTGTGTGTTTGTCTGACGGAGAGTGTGGTAAACTGACTGTTGACGTTAGCTATCTCTTATCTGGCCCTTCGTTTAAACATTCTTTCCTGTTTCCCGTCCTAGCTGAGCCGGGTGTCGACTGCCCGCCAGCTGCATAAGACGTATCCGCGCTCTAACAGCTTCACTGCCCCTTCACCAGCATTAAGGGGTGTGTTTTGGGGGGGAGAGGGGGTGAATGAACGTGACCCTATGAGTGATTCAGGGCGTCTTCAAACTACTACAAGTTACCGTTTGTTTAGTGTCGGTAACATGTGCCGCCTGCATGTGTAACAGAGCCGTGCGCTGTGCTGGCCTGTCTTACTGGGAACCCATTGGGGCAGCTTGCTTTGCCCTCCCGTTGCGATGTGTGGGCGCGGGGATGGGCTCCTCCACACACTGCTCCTCTTCAGCTGATTTAGAGCCCCCCTGGTTTCTGCTCCCGTTCGCTCACAAGGGTACTTGTTTCGGGAGCCTCCGGAATGTTTTCCTAAACCCAGTGGCTCCGTGGCGGTCCCAACCCAACGTGTTTGCTTTGCTCGTTCCGCGCCTCTCCCTTACGTGTGCTTTCGCTTTTTTCTTGCCTTCTCTCCTTCTGGTTCACCGCCCTCTCTCTTTCTCTGGCTCACTTGGCAGCCTCTTTCACTCCTCCACCCCCCCATCCTGCTTTTTCTCCTTACTGCTACACTTTTTTTTCTCTTCAACTAATGAAGTAGGTGAAAAAAATGTCCGATGACCTGCTAGGGTCTCTTATTCTTCGAGCTGGTTCTTCACGAGGTGAGACAAAAGGCCCTCATCCTGAACACTGAGGCGGGCGCTCTGCTGCCCCGATGGAGGAGGAGGAGATCACGGTGCTCCACCCTGCTTGGTTTGACATCCTGGCGTGTCCCTAGATTTGTCCTCCGTGCCAGTCTGGGACGACACTGCTCCTCCGTGTTTGTCCCTGTCTCCCTGGCTTTTGCCCCGTACTTCCACCTCCTCCCCTGTCGCATCATTTCCTGCAGAGGGCTCTCCATCACAGTCCCACCACGCTCCTTTGAACACCGCTCTCCGCTCGTTTCATCTGATAGAGCACCAGCTCTGTTCAGCGACATTACAGACACTTGAAGCGGACCCAGGCTCTTGACCTTGAGGCCTTGGCTGGGCTTGCTGCTCGGCTGCCCACGCTCGCTGGTCCTCCTCCGTGGTGATGTCATTGCTCTGCGCCACGCTCCGGCAAACACTCGGCCTTGTCGTGTTCCGAGACAGCCAGACATGACTAAGCTGAAACAACAAGGCTGCTATTTTGAGTGTACCCTTGAGTGTCCACACAAGGGAGAGGGGGGGTCATTTCAGAGTTAACACTCTGAGGGACCGTCGAGCCATCTGATCCCTCCTGCTGGGACCCTCGGTTCTGTCTGCAGCACTTTGGACAGGACCTGTGGTGGACAGGACAGCACTGCTGATCAGGACCGATGTGTCTGCCTGGGAGTCTGAGTCCCACTGCCAGGGCCTCATCGTCAGGCCGACGCTGTGTCAACACGGCCGCGCTGCCTAGTCAGAGACGAGCTGTCAGGGACGGGAGGACGGAGAGATTGAGGAGGAGAGAAAGTGAGGGGTGTGTGGGAGGGAGGAAGGGGGGTGGCAAACGCGTGTGCGATGGATGGAGGGCAACAAAGTGAAAAAGGGAGCGATTGGTGGGAGAAAGGGGAGTGATAGAAGGAAAAGTGGGATGGAGTGAGAGAGTGAGAGAGTGACAGAGAGTGAGAGAGTGAGTGAGGGGGGGGGCACGTAGAAAGTATGCGTGAGGCTTTAGCCGGTTGTTTGTTTTTCTGCGAGATAACCAGGACGGGGAACCGCTGGATCTCAGCCCCCCAGCTGAACAGCAGTGTTTGTCAGCCCTGTGAAGGTGTGAGCGTGAGCTGAGTCCTCCAGTGTGTGTGCGTGGTCAGGGCCGACAGAGGCAGTAGCAACCAGGCTGGAGTCGGCGCTGGGGGATTATCCCCACCCCCGTGGCGGCCTACTGAGGGCAGGAAATGGAGCTCCACAGGGGCGGATGGTCAAAGTCCCAGCGTAGTGACGGCCCTGCCGGACCCCGACATGGTGTGCGCAGTGATGGGCAGGTGGAGCGGGCTGCGGCGCGGCTAGCTTTGTTCTTCTAACAGCAGGGAGATCTGTTCTCCATTCCTCCTCCCTGGAGTCTCCGACACGCTTGTTTTGAGAGGAAATCCGCCTGGCTCTGTTCCTGCTGTCAGCTGAAACGTAGGATTGTAAAAGTCATTATTTTAAGTAAATAAGCACACTTGTGTTACGCTGTTTTTCGGTCGCCATGAGTTACCAAATCTTTGTGGTTTTTGTGGGACGAAGGGAAACTTAAAACGCTTCACTTTGTGACTTCCCGGACAAGCTGTGTTACGCAATGGGTAATTAGTCCCATTGTCAATCCAACTGCCTGCGTTATCTAAGCAGACCAAAATGATGACTCCTTGACTGGCTATCAGTGATTAGTTGTGAAGCAACCACATTCCGGGCCGAATCCATTCCAGATGGCTACTTAGAGTGTGTTTTAGTGCCCCATTAAAACACTCCGTCTCTGGTGACTGGAAGGCCTCTGGAGGGTCTTGATCCCCTGGGATGCTGTTTGTTTACTCCCCATTGGGACTTCATTTCCTGTGTCGACTGTTGTTATTTTGTGGCTCAGGCTGGCCTTGATAAGGCCGGGCCTTTTTTCATTTACTCGGCCTCCCCACAGGAGATTTGGGACTAAGTCTGTTTGCTGTTCTATTCGGTGTTTCTTGCCTTGTCTTAATCCTCGGGCCGTGGGGATTGGAAATGTGCTTTCATTAGCATTGTTGTGCTTGTCTTTTGTCAGTCGCTGGCGCTTTTGAATCTAATCGTTGGCTTTGAGCACTTAAAATAATAGCTTGGAAATTGGATAATGGATAAACGATGTGGAAACAAAATGACTGTCATTTCATTTTGTACGTCAAAACACAGGTTTCTCAGTCAGCCCCTTTCATTATGGTCATGGTACAGTCTAAAGTTAGGCTTACATTTTCAAAGGCAATACGCCGTAATCATAATTAGTACAGGATGTCAATGTTGTCGATACATCAAGTAACACTATACGGTGAACAAAACTGAACAACGTTTCAAGAGGCCAAACTTGTTTCCACATGAGATTACATGAGACACACTGAGAGGAATACAGAGGTTCACTATCAGATTCTCAGGCACTCCTTCAGATGTTTCTGAACGTGTGTGTGTGTGTGTGTGTGTGTGTGTGTGTGTGTGTCCCACTGGGGGAACCATGAACCGCTTGTCAAACTAGATGAGAAACACAGGAGGGACAGGTTGAGTAGAAGTAGGGGAGAGGGAGAAGGGCTATGGGGATTGCTGTCAGAGAGGCATGGCTCTTCCCAGAGAAAGAGGGTTAGTGAAAAAGATGGGCTTGTCTGGGAAGTGGAGAGCCACATGTTTTTGCACACACTACGCACCCCATGCAGAATTTAATTCCTTCACAGTAGTTGCTGAAACTACGCTGTTTGCCAGGATGGGCAAGTTTGGTTCAGTTTGGAAAGATAGGTGCCCCAGAAAGAAAAAGGAAGCCAGTGAAACTGAGACACGTTTGTTCCCTCTACTGAAGCTAACATTTCCACTGACCCACATTCTCCCGTGCCGGCCTGCCTTCCAGCACCAGACACTGAGAGATTGCCATCGCCGGACTTATTTTTGCTTCTGTCTGCCGTGACGTCAGAGAATAGTTGAGACATAAGGAAATACTGTGACACTAGATCACACGCTGCTACAAAAGAGAAATTATAGGAAGAAATGTTTCGAATTGAGAGGATTTCGAGAGATATGAACGATGGCCGCATATACGTCCATGGATAAGACTTTGGTGGGTTTATGAGAAGGTGAAGTCCTGGTCAAATAAAAAGACTAGGATTAAAAATGGTGTTTGGTGTGGGAACTTTGTGTAGCTAGCTTCGGTTGATATTTTCCCCTTGGGATCAGTAGAGCGGTTATCTAACACTCCGACTTCAAACACCACGCCATACTGCACAAGCTCACAGCAACTCCAGTAATCGATAATGTGATCAGTTAAGGGTCAAACGGTGGCTATGACGTTGCGTACAGGCCGTACATCGTATATCTTGCTGTATTTGTCATAGCACAGACGCTGACCTACAGATAGGTATCCGTGACAGGTTTGACCTGGACTCCAGCTCGATATCTTGTATGAAAGTGACTTGTGTCCTTATTTATGAGGGTGTTGAAAGCCCTTTGGAGTCCTGAGGCGAAAGCTTTTTTTTCTCTCTCTCCCCGTTCCGTCTTCTTTACCGTTGTGCATTTATCATTGTCAGAAGGAGAAGTTGAAAGAGACTTCCAGTAATTTCTCCTCACAAGTTGAGATCTACGTCACGGACCGTGTCATGAGGCTTAAGAAGTAGCTCCAGCCTGACCTTTGTGACTCTCCCTGGGGCGTTTTGAGCCCAGAACCTTGCGAGAAATCTTTTTAATGGTTTCTCATTGAAGCTGGTCTACGGAGTCCAACCCTGTCAGATGTGCAGGTCACAAGAGGAACATGCAAACTCGCTGGGAAAGACAGGTAACTTGCCGCTTCAGCTTGGTCTTTAGCCTGATGGTCACTAGGCTGTAATTCAGCTGGAGCACATTTTAACAGCTCCAACTTCAGTCTTGTGGGTCCAGCTCAGTCCAGCTCAGACAACCAAAGCCTTTTCTAACCTCATCATCCCATGTTGTGTGACGCACTAGCCTCTGAAGGCTGAGGATGGCGTTATGAAACCATTTGGTAGTTTGTTAGGTGCCACAACGGATATTCTAAAACGCCCGGTCATACTCCAATTTGCAAGGAGAGCTGTCTTTATTTCTTTCTACAAAAGTCATGTTTTGTTCTCAAACGATTGGGGTTGACACAATCTGGTTCTTCTATTTCTCGCCATCAGCGAGATGTGCCCACATTTTCCCCCTGCTGGTTCAATCTACGAAGGACCAAAAGGCGCCCCCTGTAAACTCTCTTTGGACTGAGCACCCACTTAGCGTCCTTCTTTCTCTAATAGGAGGGTGTTGTCTGGGACCCCTTAACCTCAGAGTCACTCAGGGGTCGTGACCTCTCTGTCCCTCTGAAAGCGTGGACCCGGGGCCACCGGCTGAGCGCTGTCACCCTCTGCGGAGCGCATGGCCTTAGCGCCGTGGCTTAGTGACACTTTGACGATGCCACTCATTGTTTGTGTCTGTGTGTGGGGTCAGGGTCAATGAAGCCAGTTTGTGTGTCCAACGCTTGTCTAACTAAATGCCCCGGCAACTTGCAATGTTGCTCTACACTCTCTTTGACACGGCGCTATTCATTCAATGGTGACCCGGGTCAAGAAATAAAATGGCCGCTTCAAAACGTCCAAACATTCCAATGGTGGGGTTTATTTGGGAATGTCCCAGGCTGTTTAGAAACCAGGGTTGGTTTGATTTAGTGACGAGAGCCTTTTCGGCCCGGCCCCTTGGTGTTTGTGCGACCAAGATTCCTTCGCGCGTGTTATTCACCCACCTCCTCCAACGCCTTTCGTTTTTTTTTTGCGTAATGAACAGCAAACATGTCGAGTCTTTTCTTCTCCTGGCTGTCTCTCCACAGGGTCAATATAGCTTTCATGTGAACCACTTAAGTGGCCCTCACTAATATCAAGAACGTGAAACGTGAGCTGGAGAAGCCGGGCTTTGTCAAGCTTCATCAACATGACAGTTTGTGGATAGAATTTAAATCCCGGGGGCGATCAGAGCTGGTGCTCGCCAACATTCACACATTCTTCTTTTTGTTGGTGCACTTGTGCTTTGTCATTGCCTCGACGCCGTTGGCCGCTGGTGTGCTAGCGTCAATATTTTTCCCAGAAATGAGAGAGCAGGGGTTGTTTTCCGTTCGTTCACGGTGTGGAAAACGTAGAAAAAAACAAGGCTGGTTTCATGTCTGACGTTTTTGGAGACAATTAGCGGGTACTCTTCTGGTTGATTTTCAGCTCTTTGGTGCGTGTGTTCGCTGTACAAGGAATTTGTTTGTCTACAAGAGAAACAAGGGAATACGTTGTCTCGCAACAACAACAAAATCATTTGTTGTGTCTCCCATGCCTTTTTCATGTGATTTTTCTTATGAATGGCGTGCCTACAGATTTGTTAAGGGGTAATTAGAATGTTCTTATATTTCCAGACTTAACAACCATATTTAGAATAAGTGCTTTTGAAATGTTTTATTTTTATTGGCCTCGGGATCATTTGTGGCCGTCGTTAGTTATATCCATTATCACCATGATCATTCACACAACGATCTCCTGACTTAGTTTGACGCAGTGCTACACAAGTCCCCCTGTCTACTGTCAGTTGTTGGTGTCCTGTGATATTCTGGAGGAGTGGAGAGAGCGGTTGCTCAATCTGTACGGCATGTGGACGGGGCGGGTGGGTCGCTGCTGCCATCCACCAGCTGGATAGTGTGAGGGCTGCTCCAGCTTCTCCACCCTGCAGTTTAACTCTGGTCCCCTGGGGAGCCTGACAGAGTGGAGGACTGAGGGGGGAAGGGGCGGCGCTGGCCTTTCTGGGACTCTGGTTCACCGGCAACCTTTCAGAGCCTCCCTGTCCATTAGCTCTAAAGTGAACCGTCAAAAAGTGTCTTCGTGTGTGTGTGTGTGTGTGTGTGTGGGTGTGTGGGTGTGGGTGTGGGTGTGGGTGTGGGTGTGGGTGTGGGTGTGGGTGTGCGTGTGTGGGTGTGTGTGTGTGTGTGTGTGTGGGGGGGGGGTGAAGGTGAATTGCGTGGCTGGAAGTGGAAGTGAAGGGACCTCGTAACATTATAGTCTGTTGTACATTTAGAGTTGTTTAGGTTAAGATGGCCACTGGCTTAACACTCGAGTCCTCCTCCTTATGTTGCAGTCCAATTGTGTTTTATTCATATTACAGAACATACTGTACCCTGAGCTGTATGAATTTACTCTTGTAAAATGATGTAAAAGAGTCAAGGCAAAAGCACAGTAGATAGGTGTATCCCAGATTAAAGATGGGTTGTCCAGAAAGCCATCAGTGTGCGGAGGAGGAGTGTTGACCCTTGACCTGGGACCCTGCTCATCTTGTTCTCCCTTTTTAGGAATGAGAAGAAGAAGCCTTTGGGCCCCACTACAAGGATAATGAGCTTCTGTCCATCGCACACCTGCATGGCTGGCGGTGCACGCACGCGCTCTCACTCACACACACACACACACACACACACACACACACACACAGAGTTGTAGAGTTTCATCCCCAAATTAAACATTCACACTCTTTGTGACATTTGTAGGAATGGGATCAATACATAATAGAATTCATGATTAATAAATCCTTAGGTTAGTTACATGGCTATGTATTTTTCTAAAAACTGATCCCAACAACTATCACAAGCCTGTGCAGATTCACACACACAAACATGGCTCCCCTAGTCCTACATACGTCTCTCAGCCTCGCCTTCTCTACTTCGAAAGGTCAACACTGTCGTATTTAAAAGATCCCAGAAGAGAATGCTATGCCCCAGTGTCAGGCAGCAGGTCTCTCTTGCCCTACCTTTAGGGACGGCACAGAGGGGATCAGTGGAGGTTCACCTGAGGCCGTGTTTCTGGCCCCCATCCTGCACAGTTTAGGGGCGTGTATTGTGTATCTCTGGATCAACGTTAATCTCCCTGGCTAAGCTGGTTTTTGTTCATTTCCAAGACGTCTTGATGGGCCGTCACAGGAGGACAAAGGTCACCTGGGGTCAGGGCAGGCCCGACTGTAGCATCGACTTCCTGTTTCCCTCCTGCGCTGAGCCTGAGCGTGGAGAGAAGGAACATATGGCTCTGAGCCAAGGCATCTGCTCTTTTCTCCAGACGTTTGGGAGCAGGGCAACACTTCCAAAAGAATACGTGAACGGGAGTTATTTTTCGTTGTTTTAGTTTTCAGTTTTACTTACACTGTCATTTATATTTACTAAAAACAATGGCATGTGTGGTGCAAGCAAATCCAGGTTCTTAACACGCAGCCCTCATTTGTAACCACTTAGCGGTCAACAAATGAATCTGTACTCCTTAATATACATCCAGCGTGCATAAAATCCTTCGCCCAGGGCTCTGTTTGAGTGATTTATCGGTACTGAAATGAAAGGTTGGCGAATGTGTTGTAGCCGTGCCTACTCACATCGGCATGCTATGTCCTGAAGCGTTCAGCGTGGTTTCACAGGTGGATTCCGACCCTCCCCAGGCACTTCCTGTTGTGTCCCGCCTTCGGGAGTCAGTCATACATAAAACACGACAAATCGTGTTCATTCAACCCCTTCCAAGTCCAACGGCAGATATTCCCTTTTCCTGCTGAGGACCAAGTTGGTAAATGCATCATAAACATGGATGCTATCATAATGAGTCTTCTTCATAAAGTGGCATCTCCGATATGAAGTTGTTTTAAGTGGTAGATTGATGCTGCTTGATGGCAATTATGACTCATATGGTGTAATGGTTCAAGAATTTCTCAAGCATTACAGCATTGCTGATACGTCCTCTGTGTTTTCAGTACAGTATACTGTATGTGCGTAGGGTGTCATGAATAATTACCAAAGTGTTCTTCTGGATTAGGGTTGAGTACTAGACATTAAGCTTTAGTGAGACTCAGAATAAATACCTAATCCCCATCATGTTGAAATCCTATTTTATAATTCTGGACGTATTTATTTACTTCCGTTACGAAATTATGTTGTGATCACTAATGTAAGTGGGTTTACTTATGTACAATAAATGGGTTTGATATTTTGCAACTGAAAGCTGGAATAAATATCCATTGATCCGGTAAGCAGGAGAAAAGTCGGGGGGAAATGATTGGCCACTTAGAATGGCAGTAATCTCTCTCTAGACTTCAAGAAAATAAACACATCCCAAAGGATTGACCCGTCTCTCGTCCCTTACATTCGGTTTCATTCTTTCTGCGTTATCTCCATGTACCACAGCCTGTCCTTTGACACGCTATCCCTCTCTTCTTCTGCTTCTTTTATCTCTTTCGTCATCGACTCCACATCGCGACACCAGCTTTCTCATTCTGCATGTTTCTCTTTTAAGCCCCTCCCACCTCCACTTTCTGTTTATTTCCCACACACTCTTTGATTCTCTCTTTTATCCAAATCCCTGGCTCTCAGCAAAGTCCTCTCACCCCGGCACGACCACCACCAACCCCCTCTCTGAACCCGAGCAGCACTAATGCCCTTTCCCATGCATGACTAATTAGAAAAATATGAGCAATGATCTGGGGGCTGTCAATGTGTGTACGTGTATATGTGTGGGTGTGTGTGTGTGTGTGTGTGTGTGTGTGTGTGTGTGTGGATTAATAAGAGAGAGAGAGAGAGAGGAAAGTGAGAGAGAGAACGTGTGTGTGTGTGTGTGTGTGTGTGTGTGTGCGCTTGTGTCTTGTGGGCTCCCGAAAGCTCAATTTTAGGATATCTGAGAGACTTGTTGATCAGCGGAGGTAGTCCAGAAGCAGTGTCTCCTGTTCCATGGCAAACGTTTTCAAGATGAATGAGGCTGCCCCAGCGTCATGTGCTGGCTCTGTCTGCACAGCATTTAGTAGATAAGGGTTAGATAACGGCAGAAAGAACACCGAGAAATGTTCCACGTTTTCAAATACATTGACATTGCCTAAAGTTGATCTTTAAAAGTGTGTGATCAATGGTCTTGGGACGGAGGTGAAGGGGGCAGCAGGCGACATTCTGTGGTTCCCGTTGCATGTCCTGATTAGCGGGCTTTAAGTCCCTCAGATTAGGTTCTATGGGCTTCTGATTGGAGTCAGGACTTACATCTCTGAGGGCAATCTGCTCTCCATTAGTCTGACTCTTCCGAGGGTGGGGGGTTGGAGCATTTGTGTAATTATCCCTGGTAGGGTGCCTCCGCTAGTGTGTATATACTGTATGTGCATAGAAGCGTGCTTCTGTGTGTGTGTCTTCATGTGTTAGTGTGTACCCACACACTGTTTTCTTAAGCCTTTACACATTAGCGTTGCTTTAACAACATTCAGGGAAAGCCAAGGTTACGCAGGGGGGGCCACACGTGGTAGTGCTTTTGCCAGAAGAAGAAAAAAAGTGTGATTTAACATTGAACTCTTGTAAGACCTCAATGGGGCTCCAAAGACTCCCTTTACAGGCCACGGAGAAACAAACAGAGGCCTTGCAACAGTCGCCGACGTTTAGTTCAGCCGGTGCCTGACGGCGTCGCCGTGAAGGAACGTGTGGGCTGGCAACAGGCCATACAGTCCGTGTTAAAACACGCCGTTGAAACATACCGTCAGGTCCCTGAGATGAAGACCACATGACAGAGCTGTGTCTCGTCCATCATCGGCCGCTACAGGGAGGGGGTGGGGTGTGTGTGTGTGTGTGTGGGGGGGGGGGGGGGTTACATTGGATCTGCAGACAAACCTCAAAGGCATCTCATTCGGGAGTCACGTCTACACTGAGATGCTTATCGCATAGCTCGGTATGTGTGTGTGTGTGTGTGTGTGTGTGTGTGTGTGTGTGTGTGTGTGTGTTTGGTAGCTGCAAGGCAGACCAACACTGGCAGAGCAGGGTTATCAATGGAGCATAAATCCGGGGAATGGTCATATTTTCTCAATGTAGTGTGTGTGTGTGTGTGTGTGTGTTTGTGTGATTTGCAGCAGCAGTACGTCATGGCTCCACAGCGTCTGTGCTCTGAGTGTGTTGACAGTTTCACTGAGGCTGTTAGATTTGTGAGGGATCCACTGATATCATCTACACACATTAACACTCCTCTGCCCTCGTCAGGAGACCAGTGCAATTCACCCTGATAGCACAATGACATGACAGGTAACATTTTACACACACACACATACACATGGCCTGGATCCATCTCATAAGAGCGTCCCGTTGTATCCAATGTGTAACTCCTCAGTATGATCCTCCCTGCATTCTGTTTCCTCATTTCTAACAGGTCCCTGTGGGTGTGCACTACTTGTTTGTGTTTTATTTATCGAACGGTCAGCAAAGCTTGGATTAGATAGGCAGGCCTATCGAGTCTCCCACTACTGTTAAGCTATAACCTCAATGGACCAACTGATGGCCAAAAGGAAAATTCTAAAAGATCTGTGTGTGTGTGTGTGTGTGTGTGTGTGTACCTCCTCCCCCTTCCTCCTGACTCCATTGTGATCCTGATAGCCATCAAAGCCGTGGAAGGGTGTCGGCACAAGCATGAGGCACACTGTCTGCCTCCTCCGCTTCCTTTGTGTGTCAGTAGTGGTCCAGGCTACTGTCTGCTTGCATTTCCTCCCTGCTTGTGTGTGTGTGTGTGTGTGTGTGTGTGTGTGTGTGTGTGTGTGTGTGTGTGTGTGTGTGTGTGTGTGTGTGTGTGTGTGTGTGTGTGTGTGCGCGTGCGTGTGTGTGCGTGTGTGTGCACGTGCTTTCCTGAGTTTCTACACTGCACATCATTTGTCTTGGAGGCTAATGACCTCAACACATGGACAGTCTATTTTTAGATTTTGGATTCTATGTTCCTGATCTAAGCAGATGGCAAACACAGACACACACTAACACCCACAACCATGGATTTTTGATTAACTTACCTACAGGATGAACTCAGTTGATGTTTCAGTATTATCTCTCTGGGGTTTGTGTTTGTTTGTGTATGTCTTTGTGTGTGACCCAAGGCCTTGTTCTTAGTATTCTTGTTCTTGTTGAACCAACTTTCTACTCCTGTTTTGACTAGAAAAAAGTATGCCCTGTAAAACTCAGTGGTTTTATGGCTTTTTCTCATTTCACACATGCGCGCACACACACAAACAAGCAAGCACATGCACATACTACTTCTCTCACTCCCTCTGTCCGAACGGCTAAGGTGACCGCTGGGAGCCCCTAGGTCGGCTATCTCTCCTGGCTCACTGTTGACGGGGCCTAGGGGTTCTGCCGGTGGCCGGAGCCGTCCCTCCACTGAGGGGAATGAGAGAGTCATGAGGGCGGCCACTGGCGCTGCAGCCTCTCAGGAACAGAAATGGAAATGGACAATTCCAGTTTGTTCTGGATTGATCCAGGTACAGAGGGGGGTTGTTTACCATTTCTTATATTCATTTACAACTGCGCCAGTTGTTGAGTTAATGGACTTCGTGTCAAAGGAAAGGATAATAGACTTCATGACAAGAAGACGTGATGATTTGTTTGCCATTATTATCCAACCCAAAAATGGCCCCAAAAAATATTTAAACAAGCAGTAATCTCGTTCATGGACTCATTAAGGTCTATTTTGTTCACTTATTTGAGGCACAAATGACCCCTGAGCATTACTACTGGCCAAGAGTGACGCCAGCATAAGGTGGTTGAAGCATGTATAAACCTAATATAATAGCCAGTCCGACAGTTAGGGCTCTGGTCCCATTACTACATAGAAAGCTGGGGGATATTTAAATCATACGACAGCCATCTCCAGTATTAGTATAAACTCTACTGCAAACGTAGACTGGTAGTTAGTCAGACTCTCTCTCTCTCTCTCTCTCTCTCACACTCACAGGGGGCACTGACCCGTCTCGTAGGGGGGCAGTGGATGGTGGACAGGCAGGTTCTGGGTGGTCGGGTCTCATCGCTGTAGACATTGGCCTTGTAAGGACATGTCCTTTACGCACACACACACACACGCACACGCGCACACACAAACAAACTACAAGTGTCACTCCTTTGAGGCTGCAATGACATATTATAGATTGGAGAGGTCTGCTGGATTGTATACAGCACAACCTGCAAAGGTAAGTAGGATTAGTTTGCAAGGTTTAACATGATGGTTCCCTGAAGCAAACGTACCTGTTTAGAACATTTCCTTACTGTCGAATGAAGGACTCTCAGACACAGTTTTTTCTTAATGACATGAACAACACTAAACCTATGGCATGAAATGTCTTTTTTGCACTTCATTTTCCACCTATATGTCTTGATCATGTCATGATTTATGTTTTCACCTGGAGGTAAATCATGAATCAGTTAGTATTGTCTGTCTCTCTGTCTGGATTTCTCTCGCTCACACACACACACACACACACACACACACACACACACACACACACACACACACACACACTCTCTCTCTCTCTTGCTCACACTCAGACTCTCTTTACTGAGTCTTATGGAAATAAACCACCTGAGGTTAGCCAGGCTTTTTCTTGTCATCGTTTCCCTCATTTGCAGCACCACAGTATGGCATTACATTCATTTTTCCACAGATGGTACTCATAGTGTATGAGGTGCTGTTCCCACCCCAGGTCGCCTCAGTGACTGCATGTTACCATGGTAATAATACTGTATCATTGCTAATGACTACAGATAATGTGGACAAGGGATTCTAGGAAAATTTTTGTGGGTGAGACAGACCAAGGGAGAGAAAAAGACCCAGAGGGAATTGAGACACCATGTCTCAATGGGGCGCTTTTGTATTCCTGCAGAGCAATGTTGCCCCCCACCCCCCTAAGCCCGGGGGAAAATATCAGCGCGTCGTCAGCACTTGGAATTGGAAATTCATGTTGCTCAAAACTTTGCATTGGAGACCGTGCACTCCAAACCAAAAACATACAACAGACACACGCACACACACAAAGCACCTGATGCTGTTTGGAAATGGTATCAAGTTTATTGCGTTTGTGACCATGTCTACGTGCTGTATCACACGGCTCCACCACTGGGTGAGCGTGCAGAGGCAGGACCGAGTATTCAAGTCATTACCATACCTGCAAGAGTTTCTTTTCATTTCTCCTCACCACTTGCGCTTTTAAGACCTAATCGTGTAACAAAGGGGCACGTCTCTCAGTTGTCTCCTGTCATTTCTAATGCAATGCAAAGGAACGCCGAGTGAAATGTTTGTCCACTGATCGGTCAAACTGACGAAGATAGGGTTTACGGTAAGCATAACAAGCTGGTGATTGCCGGTTGCCCATCAACACAAAATTTCCATAGAACACCATAATTTCCAAAGAACTTTAAGGGAAGTTTTATCTCAATTAATTGTTTATCTCATATTTGTGGTAACATTTTTACTTTCAAGACCTGCAAACGAAACTAGCATCAATATTTGTTGTATAAAATAAAGCTTGATATTACCCTATGCACATTGTCTATACAAGCCATTTGATATTAGTTTGCCGCTTTATTGGCGCATGTTTCCCGTTAGTGGAACTACGTGAAGTCCTCTGATACCCCTTTTCCACCAACACGAACCGAGTACTACTGTTTCTAGAAAATATCAGGTGGGCAGCGTAGTGGAGAGCATGGAGGTGGAGCCACCGCTGAACTTCCCATTCCCAAAGCCTGAATCACCCAACAGTTCATTCACATTCGTGCTTGGGACCTCCTTTGGGGAGTTACAGAGAACTGTGATTCTCAAGGACGTGGAATTCTGTTTCTATGTTAGAGTAAATTAATAGCAATGGATTTACAGTCTTACGCAATGACTACAGGACCGTTGGGGTTTATTTTATTTTGAGTTTGGGCCAGGTCCGGTTATCCCCAAGGTTTTGATCCCATAGTTGGATTTATCATGCGAGCTTCGACCTAACATTTGGAATAGTTTAAGCGGACTCGCTTCGGGACGCAGCCGGAGTTTTTGGTTAATTCTGCGCTCGGCAACGGCGTGGAGGGCATAATCATGATTTTAACCCGTAAGTGTTACTCACATTTTTGTTCATTGATAGGCCTGGTCTTACAAGTAGGATGTTAAACTACCCGTTTACGTTAACAGAATGTGTTCTTTTATACAGAATTATTCTCGTAAAATGCTTTATTTATATTCTATAGAAAAATAAGGTTTGTTAAACGTTATTAGCAGTTTGGCTTTAGCGGAATGTTCTTCAAACTTCACAGGAGAAGGGGAGCGCTTCAGGCTGTCAGATAGGAAATCTCTCCTTCAGCCTTGCGAATCACTGTGTGCCTGCTCGACATCACAGAATTCCTTGATAAGGGTGTTTCGATAGGGTGCATGTGTACCTTCACAAGTCTAGGCTCTGATCATTTTTATAGGCTATTTTCTTTACAGAACTGTATTTAATCTGTTATTTTAGACAAATGGGCAACATAAATCTTCAAATACAGTCTAGTGTCTATTTAATTCATAATTCATCACTTAGTCTCACGTGGTTAGACTTCATCTCAGGCTGTCTGCAATTTGCCTGCTACGACAAGCTTAAGTGCCTTTTGCTGCAATTTTGGACCTTTTGCCGAGGAGTAATTTTAGAGAAGTGCCTTCTGTTCTGTGGCTGTGTAACAGCCTGTTCATATTCTCCCTTTTTTTAAATGTGTTCTTCTTATGGTCTTTTTGTGGATCATATTGTTTTAATCTACCTCAAATGATAGTTGAGTAGAATAGTGTGCGTTTAAAAATGTACTATACTCACTTGCTATGTAAACTTTAACATGTGTGCTCGTACACACAATACCACACACACACACACACACATAAGCATACAAATCCAAACCTACTACCTCCTTTCTCTTCATAAGTGAGTGTCAGCTCCTCATTCAGATAAAAAAAATGCTGTCCTGCCATGCAATGAGCAATCTCGTTCCACTCCGAGCAGGAGCATAGCCCTGTGATTACAAGCCTACAACAGTTTGAACAACAAATGAGGAGGGTCAGGGGCAGGTGATGCTCGATGTTTTGGGCTTTTACTGGGGGGGGGGGGGGGGGGTTAGGGGGTAGGAAACATGCTTCATGAGGCCCTTTTGTCTGACAGGAAGTTTGGCGGGGAGCGTTTTACGCCCCGCTCCGCACACAGCTGGTACATGTCTGTCCTGTAAAGGAGGGTGAACATATCCATGTTTGTTGACGACCCATTCGTCTTATGACCTCGTCGTGTTTTGACACGCAACGTATTGATTAACAGGGTCTTCTGGGATCTGTTCATAGATTCCTGTTTATCATGTGGAGTACACAAGCATAGAGCCAGTCCCTCTGACCCTGGACCAGTCAAAGGCTTGGTGGCGGTTTTTAAATATGTACGGTCACCTGATCCAAGGCTAGGGCCCTTTGTGAGTATAAATCTGTCATCGGGGTACAGAGAGACCTTTGGGGATTAGCATTGTGATGATCCATCTGGGCCAGGTGTGTGTGTGTGTGTGTGTGTGTGTGTGTGTGTGTGTGTGTGTGTGTGTGTGTGTGTGTGTGTGTGTGTGTGTGCACGCGTGCGCGTGCGCTAGTCTAAGATGACCATAATGAACCCTGAGGCCAACCTGCATTATTCCCCAGTGTGTATGTGTGGGAGCATGTTGAGTGGCATCCTATGGCCCTTGCCAGATGGCGATACCCTTCTGCCCATCCGCGGTATCTAGCCGAGACCACCAGATGGGACGGCTAAACCCGATACACCGGAGGAAAAGTTAGGCTTGACCTCAGACATAGATGCTTCTCAATTCATTTTGTGAGGACCCAGCTTGAGAAGACACTGTGGTCTGTTCCCGGAAAGGGTGGACGCTTCAACGGGTCTGCACTTAGGGGAGACCCGCTCAGCGTGCAAACTTGCTGACTGGGAGCATTCCCGAGGGCCTCTCCTCTTGTCTCCGTGGAGATGCGAGGATGGCTGGAGGAATGTCGACCGTCAGCTCCTGTAAGCCCGGACCGCTGACGCCCGCCCGCTCGCTGACGCCGTTATCCAGGAGCCAGCTCTGTTTTATGGCCCTTACTTGCCTAGACCCACCGTGCAGCTCCTTCACTTTGATAAGAGCGATGGGTCTTTGTTTTACAGTCCAGACTTAGAGGCCCAGCGATGATAGTCTATTGACTGATAAGAGGCCTCAGTTCATCCAAAGTCCATTGTATTCTTAGCCTTTGAAGAACTGCATGGCAGTTGGGACACGATGATAGGGACATATCTCTGTTGATTCCCCACCTATTCCACAGTTCTGATGGTACAGTTTTGATAGCGGTACATTGGAAATCTGGAGTTGAGAGTTTGTTGGCTAGGCGCTTACGAGGGGCTAGGCCAAGCCAGACCTCGCTCCTCCTGCTCCGAAGGGAAACTTTGGCCGGCAATTGTGAGAATTTCCTGCCACAGGAAAGGAGGGAAGAGCGGGGCGAGCGGGGTTGAGCTGAGCAATGAGCGAGCGAGCGAGAAAGAAAGCAGGGGGGAGAGGCGAGGCAAAGGACGAGAGGTGTGGGGGGAAACAGACCATGGGGTGGCGCGGGGTAATTTTAGAAGCAGAGGGCGGGCTGGACCGGTCAGCCTTAAGGATGGCTGGCCTCGGAGCAGCTCAACTTTGGCACAGTTCCTGAGGGAAACCGGCCTGTGGGATCCATATGAAATGTCCATTAGCCTCTGCCAGGCTGCCATCAGTCAAGCTGTCTGCTCGTGATCGCTCACTCAGAAAGAAAGAAAGAAAGAAAGAAAGAAAGAGAAAATGGTGTTTAGTGTCTGTTTTGATGTTATCAATAGAAAGTACAGTATATTGCAAGATCACAGATGTACTCTAGCAACTGCATGTACACCAACTCTTTTCATTCTGATTATAGATCCCTGTTACATGACTGCATGAGAGGTGCGGTCGGTAGTCCTTGGCTTTCATGAGTTGAGTGTCAGTGACTGTCTGTGGGCCTGTCAGGTTTAATGGACGTCCTTCAGACATCCTGTGTGGCCCCCTCACTAGGACCCCCAGACGTGGTCAAGGACCCAGCCTTGGAAATCAACAGGTTCAGCTGTGTGTGTGTGAGTGTGAGTGTGAGACAGAGAGTCAGGTCAGATGCAGCTCAGACTCTCTATGTGTGTTTGTTTGTGTTGTTCTGTCTGCCTTGAAGGAAGACGTATGCCAGTGGAATCTTCCCCCTTCTTTCTGCTCCCACAATAAACTGCAAATTTCCCTGGGCCTAAAATGGCTGACAAATTGGACCGTAAGCATCCTTAGATCCACTCCAAAAACTCTTTTTTTTTTTGTAAATAATGTGCTTAATTAAATGGTATGGCTTTCTAAGCCAACGGCCATCCATGTTTGTAAGCAACCTTCCGGAAGAGTTAACGTTCGAACACCGGTAAGGGTGGACATCCTGGAACACATTGTACGGCCATAACTCTTCCCCCAGCGAGGTAACGGCAGAATGACATCACGCACCTTGCCCGCCGCCCCTTCGTGAACTGGCCGTGTGTCTGGAGCTGGAGCCGTGCGCTGCGTGGCTAAGCCCGTCCCGTACGGCGAGGCTCTGTTTAACCGCGAGGCGGGAGCCAAGTACACACAATCACCGGAGCCACTGTTTGTGTTGGCGGCCCCACCGGCTATTATCAGACGGAGAACAAACGGAGGCGTGGGCTCGGTGCCGGGCGGCCCCCTCGGCCACTGTAGCGCCACTCGTCTCACTTCCCGTGTTGCGAGCAGGAAGAGGACGTGAGGTAGTTCCCTGGAAAAGTATGAGGGATTGTAGGTGAATTGACAGTCCGTGGACAGACAGACTGCCCTATTTGCAGTAATAAGAATTGTAATATAAAAAAAAAATGTATGCACTTTTCTGTTACTAAGCGCTGTTTGTGTGGACAAAAATACTGTAGATATCCCCCATCACTGTCAAGCCATTGGATGTGTAAAAAAATACTGGATCAATGTCATGTATATAATACTATATAATCCATACTATATATAAAAGAAAGGCCGTTGTAAGCTTCACATTGATACATGGGTGTGTGTGTGTGTGTGTGTGTGTGTGTGTGTGTGTGTGTGTGTGTGTGTATATAAGAGGATCTATTGTTAACTTGTTTGTTCCAGATACCCACATCCACTTCCTGCCATGCAACACTAGGAGGGGTGAAGAGCTGAGCATATTTTCTTTTAGCTCACTGAATGGAGGCCCAGCATGATGTGATGACATGGACTGTTTATTTTCCTTGATCCGTTCCTGCCGCTGTTGTTTTTGTGTGACTTTGGGTCACCAAGGCCATGTTGGGGTCCCTCTGTGTGTTGACAGATGGGGTGTGTCATTGGGGGACTCTCCAAGCCCCCGGAGGAGCGCAGGCTGTCCCAGGGTCCCCCACTCCCTTTTTAATGGAAGGGGGTGGGGTGGGGGGCACTTTGGGGCCTACCTGTTTGTGTGTGGGATTAGCATTTCAATAGACCTACTGTCTTTTGAGTGGCCTGTCTTTAAACATGAGCTCTGCCCTCCCAAACAGACACGCAGACACTGAAAGCCCCAGCCCCATGAGCTGCCGGCATTCCACAATGTTCGTATAATTACTCCTTGGTTTGTATGTTCTCTTCAGAGTTCACAACCTTCTAAAAATACCGGGCCAAACACACAGGCTCTAGAGACATGCCCGTTCACACAGAAAAGAGGAGGAAACGGGCCTCTGTTGACACATAAAAGACTTGTGAGACACCGTCATTAATGTGTTATTTGACACCTGGGTGCATGCTGGTGTCACCGGGGGTTGCCGTGGGAGTTCCTGGCCCCTGAGAGAGTGGCGGGGAGACCCTGTCTCAATCATGTCACACCTTGTTGCCAGTGGGTTTGTCTGTTGTCTAGGCTTGTTGTTGGTATGTAAATACTCAATGTACTCTACAGCCCAGCCGAGACCTTTGGCTCCTGGTTCCAGCTGCAGGGTTCTCTCCAGGGTCTCCTTTTTCTCTTTCTCTTTCTCAGCCCCTACTCTTTCTTTCCAGGTATTTTTCTAAATAGTGTTGGCATTCTTCCATTTTGTTCACTCCATCTTAGACTTTCTGTCTGTATATGCAATATATTTATATATAGCCCACACTGGCTGTCTCTGTATCATTCAAACCAAACGTGTCTTTTCCATCTCACATCTGTCTTGAAGCAGCAGTGCCTGGCTATAATTTGGGGCTGAAATGAGCTGGAACTGCCAGCCTTGCTTTCTGGAGATGAAATGAGCCACTCTGTATCTCCTGTGCAATGGCTGCTATTACCTAAATCGACGCCCGGCGAGACGGAGCATGTTCATTGTCCTTAAAAAGGAACAGGCCATTCCCAGCTATTGTGATGTCTGATAGCAAAGATAGAAACATTAGAGTGAGGAATGTCCAGTGCAGGTGACCCCGAGCAGACCACTTAAGGGGGGTTTCATAATACAGACGGAGGCCAGTGCCTTTAATAGTGAATAGCGGTCCCCACACCATTTACGTGTAAGTCCTTTAAAAAAAATAAGCACGTTACTTTAACAGGTACTAGATCCTACACCGTAGGAACCACCTTTTTTCAGTATGTTTCTTTAGTTTTTTTTTACCATAAACTTTGACCTTATACATATTAGTCTGGCAAACGGAGAGACAGCACTGTAAAGAGCAGGGTTTGAGGACGGGGGCCACAGTCCCAGCGTGTCCTGCAGGGTGTGGTGCTGGGGTCCTGCCGTGCAGGAGGGCCGTGGGCGTGGGCCACCACTTGGCGCGGACCGTCTAAAGGCCTTTCACAGCTAATTGGGAGACACCCCCCCCCGGCAGACAATGGGAAGGCCGGCAGCCAGTGACGGCACTTAGCAGACCCGTCCCGAATGTCTCACCCGCGGTCTAAACAGGCCCCGGAATCACAGCGCCGCGTTTAGGTGGCCGGCGTCGAGGGGTGGGTGCTCAGGCCAAGGCCAGGCACGACGCTCCCCGTAGGGACTCCGCGTTGCCCTGGAAGAAAAGTGGGTGTGACGCGTTCTCCTCCTTAACATGCGCATGCACATACTCACACACGCAATCACACACACACACACACACACACACACACACACACACACACACACCCCAGGCATATAGCGTGTGAGTGGGTTGACAAGGTTAGTGTCGGGGGGGTAGCTAAACGGGTAAGCGGGTTCACAACGAACCTCTCACTGCCATGGGGAGCTCAATACCTCTCTGATTAGCCCCTTTTTGAGGAGGTTCAGCACAGGGAAAGGGAGTACTAGGTTCTCAGTTGACGAATTTGTCTTTATATGTCATGTATGATTACCGTGTGCCAGTATGCAAAAGCAATAAAGGGTTCATACAAGTTTCTAAAAGGCCATTGAACAGGTTAACGGATAGATGTTGTGTGTGGAAACTGGACAGGCCCTTAAACACCTCGTCTGATGTGTCTGTCTCCCACTGTTCCTCTCTTCCTCTCCTGCAGAGATCGAAGCCAAAGAGGCGTGCACCTGGCTGCGGGCGGCGGGCTTCCCACAGTACGCCCAGCTCTATGAAGGTAAGGACCCCTGAAGGATCCCCAATACGGCTGTCCTCTGCTGTGCCTGTTCTCACTCAAATTGTTATTTCAAGTCAAACCCTGAAGCGACCGGACGATTATTAGGTCACGTTTTAAAACATGCGTTAAAGTAATTTGTGGCGCAGTTCATATCTTGTTCATATCAGTTCATATGATGACGTCATGTCTGATTTCTAAATCCTAACATAAGCACAGAAAACTAAGAATTATGCTTAATAGCCAGTTTTATCCAACCACAGATATTACACATTCAAAGATATGCCATCTCCAACAATACATTACTTTCTTTCATTAGTTTGCATTCCCTTGAATTAAATGTGGTTTTTTGTCATGTACCACTCTCACCCACATACTGCTAATGCTTTCGCTGAAACCCCCCACCTTCCTCGGCGGACACACAGACCCCCCTCCATCGTTATCAGAACATTCCTGAGGAGCTGGGCGGGGGTTTTTGCTTTGCGTCAATGGTTCATTCTATTTATGTGAGACACGCACAGTCCCCTGCCTAAAGCCAGGCACCCCTCAGCAAAGAATCCAAACATTAACCCTGTAGGATACATAAACATAACTTCTCTAGGGCCAGACGTCTTCCTGGCCATTTCCCTGACCCGTGGAACCGAACAGGGTCCAGAAGTGTCCAAAACTGTGCTCCACTTTACTTAACATTGTTCGAGTGAAGCTTCTTGCCACTACGAGCAGCTCAAAGTGGGACTAAACTAGCTTTGTCGAGCACTAATTGCTGGCAGCCAGTGAACCGCGCTGTGGGTGTCGCAGTGTCCTATTGGTCAAAAGAACAGGATGTTCAGCACGTCTTTGGGCAGGTGATAAGGTGATAAGGGTCAAGCGTGACAAATCATTCACCACACGAGCACACACATAGCCTTATCAATCCCACCAATCTTTGACAGTTGAGTAGTAGTTCGCTGACTCACGAGTGTTTTCCTGTGCGGGGATATTTGAGGGGAACGATGTGGTGTTGCACGCCATGTATCGCTCCTGTCTGTTGCGTGGGGGGGGCGGGGGGGGATGCAATCTCCATTGTTTGTTCCGTCAAGACGATTGCTCCACTAAAGATAAGCGGATTGATTGCCCTATTTGAGTACAGTAGGCTCAAGGTACTGGTCCCCAGGTTTAACAGAATGCCATCTTCTCCGACATTCTTCTCTGTGGCGAGCTCCAATGTAGCCCATGTATCGTTTTCTGGGGGGCTCCTTAGCATTAGCCAGCCACACATTGCCAGTGAAGGAGCATTGATGACCTGACTTTGGTAGGAGGTTATACAGTTCATTAAGGGGAGACTTAAAGAATGGGAATGGGGGGGTGACGGAGAGAGGGGGACAGGAACCTTTTTGGAAGGCTGGAGTACCCATTGTCATTCTTCTATCAATCCCCCGCGCCCGGTCTCTCCCCCCCCACCCCCCCCCACCCCCCTGCGGCCCAGGTCTCAAAGCCGCAGCTGTGTTTGTTTGGTGGGCTAAGACGCTACTTCCTTTTAGCTTTTCATCCGAGCGGTGGGTGTGTGTGGGGCAGGGGGCAGGGGGGGGGGGGGGGGGGGGGGGCTAGTGGTTCGTGGTTGGATGGAGGAGTGTGGTGGATATGAGGAGTGGCTGAGCCCACCATTACCCCCCATATTGTGGGAGATGGAGAGAGAGACGGGGATTGCTTGTGCCATGCATTTATTTACCAAGTCACACACTCATGTGCATATTAACATCAGATTTATCTTTCTCTCTCTCTCTCTCTCTCTCTCTCTCTTTCCCTGCCTCTGTCAGATGCCCAGTTCCCTATTGACATCTCTTCAGTCACCAGAGACCATGACTTCCTGGACCGCGATGCCATCGAGTCTCTATGCAGGTGAGACACCAGACACGTGTTCTCTCTCTCTTTCCTCTCTCTCTCTCTCTCTTCTCTCTCTCTCTCTCTCTCTCTCTCTCTCTCTCTCTCTCTCTCTGCTGTACTTTCCTTTGGTTTTCCTACATGAAAATGTATGGCTGATGGAGGAGGTGAGGTGGAGTGGGAGGGTGGGGGGGGTTGACTTCAAAAGAAGCCCTCCAGCACAAAGAACAGACGAGATGAAAGAGCAATGGGATTAGATTCTCGGTGCTCTCCCAACTTTTCGTCGTTCCTCTACGACGCTGTCCCCCATGGCTCTCTCTCTCTCTCTCTGCCTCGCCTCCCTCGCCACCTTTCTTTCTCTCCTCCTCTCCCTCTTGTCTTTTTGTGGGACTCTCACTTTCAGGTCTCTCCCTCGCTCTGTCTCACTCTGTCTCTCATAGCCCCCACACCCCAGGTGGTCAGGTAGGGTTCCTCCACCAGGGGCTGCCACCGTTCAGTGTTTCGTCCTGTTTGACATCGGCCCACCCAACCATTCTGTTTCTTTTGAAATCAGTAAGAAAACTAGAAACAAAATGTATTTGCCCACACCTGGATGGCACTGAAGCCCTGGGGTGGGTTTGTGAATGAGCGTCATGATACATTAAATTGACTGGAATACTCAAAGTGGTGCCTCTCACTAAAACATCTTGGTTTTATAAGATAAAAAAAACCCTAGGGCATCGATTCAAAGACGTGAGCATGTTGCCAGTTTCAACACATACATTTGGCCTATAACCCCCTGCAGAGTGTGTGTGCGTCAGTGTTACTGTAAAACATTCCTGGTTTTGGACACGACAGCGGCCCAGAGGGTAATGACTCTTTAACGGAGTCTGCTCCTCCGTCAGACAGAGCCGTGGTGTGGAAACCCCAGCAGGTGTCCTCCCCAACATCTGGAAGCCATCGACTCGTCTCCCCTCTCCTGGCAGCCGTTCACCCCTCCACCTCCCATCCCTCCATCCACCCCCCTCCGTTGTCACATGATCCCCTCGGAGAGCTTTCCAGAGGGGAGACCTCCACCCCCCCCCACCAGGTGGCGGAGGGATAAGCTTTCTGTCCCCTCCTCAAACCCCCCTTTTTGTCAAGTTTTCATCGGTGCTTAAGTTTAGCCTGTTTCTGCACCTCTCTCTCTCTCTCTCTCTCTCTCTCTCTTTTGCACTTATCTGGGGCTTATCCTTCAGCAGTTCATTAGCTTTGCCAGGCTGCTCTGTTTCTCTCTCCTTCTCCTTCTCTTCCTTTCCTTTCCCCTCCTCTGCTTCCTGTTCTGGCCTTTGGGCTTGTGGCGGTGTCTCAGGGGGTTCTCAGGCATTTAAGTGAGCAAACGCCTCTGCTTTTGTGCATCTGCAGGAGACTGAACACCCTCAATAAGTGTGCTCTGATGAGGCTGGAGATATCGCCCCAGAGAAAGAGGGTAAGTAATCACACACACACACACACACACACACACACACACACACACACACACACTTTCACCCTTCTCTGAAATTCCCCCTTCTTCACAACTCCTTCAACCACAGTTGACTTTTTCCATTCCCCAGTCAATCTTCCGTTCAAGCTCCGCCACAGGGCGAAGCCACAAGTGTCTTATTATAACATGTTATCTTTTCATAATGAAAAGGCAACGTTAGCGTTTTACCTCTTCATCAAACTGGAAGGGCCCTGGGGGGGGGGAGCTTTAATGTCTGAATGAAGGGGCTGACATCCAGCAGACCCCACCCTGCGCTGTGGCCTGCTCCTGTCTACTCCCTGAGACTCCCGGCTTCTCCCTGGCTCACCATAAAAGGCCACGACGGTCTACTGCCTGCATGGCTGTCCTGCTCGCCACTAAACCCTGCTCCTCTGGTCTCTGTGTCCGCGCAGCCTCTCAAAGACACCGCATGCACTTTTTGCTTTGTCCTTCTCAGTCTGTGTGTTTGTGTGGGTGTAGTTCACATTGTTTGAAGGAGGAAGAGACTCAGAATGTGCCCGTGCCTCCCTGGGTCCCCCCCCTCCGCATGTTCCTTTGGCAAAAAGAAAAGAAAACTATTTCAGGCTTCCGAGGAAAGAGAAAAAGACGAGAGAATTCAAAAATAAACTCATTCACCCACAGTTCTGCCGGAGGTGTCCTTGGCTAATGCCAAAGACAAGGGAGCTTTCAGACGGGTCACGCCGGGGCTCTGTGGAGCGAGCCCGGGGACACTGTTCGGCTTTGTTGCCTCACCCAGGCTCCCCATTCACCGGCAGGTCACCTTCGCTCTCTAATTGGGCCTAAGCGGTCGACAGGCGCATCCTTGTCCCGTGTGTGGCGTCCATTCACGAGGGTTCGCCCTCGCCGTGTCACCTTTCATTTCACAAGTCAACAGAGAAGAGTGGAGGAGTCAAAGGGGTTATTTGCTCTCTTTGTGGGACCGCGGCCCCCCCTTTGGAAGGCTTAGGAATGCATTGATCTCTGCACGTCTTTAAGGCTCTCGCTCTAACTCCACACCCCCCCCCCCCCACCCCAACCCTCTTTCTCTCTCTCTGGCATACTTTCTGTTTCTCTCTATTTCTCTCGTTCTCTGTCTGTTGTGATGTATAGGCGTTTCTCATTGTCGGTGTCAGACCCTGTGACGTCTTTGTGATGTTGGAGGCCGACAGAATGGCGGTGAATGAACCCAGGGATCTGATCTGAAGATAAGATATCCCAAGTCACCGTCGGCCCCTCAACTGGCACGGCACTCTCTCTCCCAAAGAGGAATTCCACGCTGGTGCTATCTCACATTCCAGCCAAGAACCCAATCAGAGATGAAGTGAACTGGAAGCCAATACGTGACAGACAGGAGCGCTCAGCAAGTGATATTATGTATTCTGAATGAAACGCATGTTACCGGGCGTCTACCTCCAGCCAAGCAAATCCACCAGAGAGTTGAGTTCTGCCCCTCTTTTGGGCCAACACTTTGGATCAAAGCCTACTGTGAGGTGGAGCGTGGGGGAGGAGGAGGAAGGAGGCTCGTAAAAAGCGACCTGTGGTTTGGTTTTATGGACTTTTGTCGCCACCGTTATAAGTGACCGTGTCAGAGTCACCTCTGAAGTTCCAGGGCTCCCGCGCTCCGCTGCCACCGTGTGTGTGTGTGTGTGTGTGTGTGTGTGTGTGTGTGTGTGTGTGTGTGTGTGTGTGTGTGTGTGTGTGTGTGTGTGTGTGTGTGTGTGTGTGTGTGTGTGTGTGTGTGTGTGTGTGTGTGTGGAGCTCATGGTTCTTCTTTTGTGGATTAGCCCGACTAGCTATCAGGCCAGTGTCTCACACCCCAGGGTGCGTTGTGTATCTTTGGCCATTTTGTCTCCCGACTGTCTGCCGGCTTCGTCTTTCCCTCCGTCTGTCGGCGTGTTTACGAGGAGCTCGGTGACGTTCAGAGTGGGAAGAAGTCACGTGGCGCTGATATAAAACAACTGGCGACTCAAATCCTAAGTGGCCGTATGAAATAGTGAGTGTGGGTGTGTTTGTGCGCAACGAGGCTGTGGTGGGGTTGAACCTAGCCTGGTCGGCTGGACTGTGAACTCCGGGGGGTCGTCCTGGAATTTCCTGGAGTCCCCTCAGGCCTTGAGATAAATTAACTGGAGTGGGGACTGGGGACAATTTGGGGATGGGGGGGTTAGGGAGGTGTGTGTGTTTATTACTGATAACTGGCAGATAACGTCCGACACAATAAGCGCTTTTCTCTTTGGCTGTGTTTGTGCCGATCTTATCTGGGTAATGTCAGAGTAGTCAGGAGGGGTTTGGGGGAATGTTTATTCCACTGTGAATGGCCTTCCTTCAGCTCCACGACTGGTCAGTTGCAATGCCTCGCTGGGAAGGGCGAATACTTCATGCGTTGTGGATTCCTTTCTGCACAAAGTGCTTGTGTATTGCTTTTGTGAAGTTGAGTTATGTGTGGGTTGTCGTGTGACTGCATGGGATCATATATTATACTCGGGATTTGGAACAGTCATGAAAACCCCAATTTGATCTCGAACTAATAGAAGAAGAAAAAAATTAGGGCTTTCTAACGTTCTTTTTCCTGTCTCTCCCCCAGAGAGCGGGACTCCGCGGGGACGAGCCGTGTGCCATCAGCGGCCGCTGGACGTTCCAGAGGGACAGCAAGCGCTGGTCCAGGCTGGAGGAGCTGGACGTCTTCTCCTCCATGCCCCCAGGGACAGCCCAGGCCGCCTCGGCCCAGGACCAGGGCCCCCCGGCGGGCACGCTGAGCCTCTGCGAGGGCCACAGCTCTGAGAGCATGCTGACGGACCTGAGCGAGCAGCCCGAGGTGGGCTCCCTCCACAGCAGCGGGAGCGGAGGGCGAGCGGGGGACAGGAAGAG
Source organism: Galaxias olidus (assembly GCA_026901105.3). Classification (NCBI taxonomy): domain Eukaryota; kingdom Metazoa; phylum Chordata; class Actinopteri; order Galaxiiformes; family Galaxiidae; genus Galaxias; species Galaxias olidus. The sequence goes on from JAPMUY010010356.1 coordinate 68,013, forward strand.
CAGCGCCGGGGCAGTGGGGCCCTGGCCGGCCCCCCCGCCCGCCGGGGCCACGCGCGCCAGCTCCAGCTCGTGGCCAGCGTCTGCTCCTCCTCGGGCACGGGGGCTCCGGCGGCCCCCACGGCGACTCCCTGGCCGCCGCCGCCCTCGCCCCTGGACGCCGGTGGGCCAGTTCGACTTTGACGTGAGCCGGGCGGCGGGGGACCTGGAACGGGCCGAGGGAGAGCAAGAGCACGCGCTCGCGCGCCAAGAGCTTCCTGAAGCGCATGGAGAGCCTGCGGCTGCGCAGTAACACCTCCTCCAAGCGCCAGGGGGGGGGGGGGGGGGGGCGCCGGCGGCAGGCTGGAGATCAGCGGGCCCGTCCTCCAGGAGGGCCTGGACGACGACAAGCTCGGGACGGCTCCACTGCGTGCGCATCCCAGCCTGCCGCTCCCGCGCGGGACCCCGGCGCGGCTCCGCCGCCGCCCAGGGCCGCAACCGCTCCGTGTCCTACTGCACCCAGACCAGCAGCACGGGCAGCACGGGCAGCAGCCAGTCGGAGGCCAGCAGCAACGGCAGCGCGGTGAGCACGCCCAGCCCGGTGACGCGCGCCCGCTGCCAGAGCACGGCGGCCTGCTCCGTCAAGCGAGGCGGCATGTACCTGGAGGGCTACGACCCCTTCAGCCTCCCCCACCTTGCGGCCGGCAGGCTGCCCGGCCCCCAGCCCGACCCGCCCCGCCCCGGCCTGCGCCGGGCCGCCAACGGGAACACGGAGGACGAGCAGAACCGCCGGAACGACCGCAGGGCGCGGGGGGGGGGGTAAAGGCCGGGGGGGGGAGGACGGGAGAGGAGGGGGAAGGGTGATCTTCTTCTACCTCCCCGAGGGCCACAAGCCCCGGGACGTTCCCCAAGGCCCTGTGCGACAGCAACGGCAGCGACGGCGGTGCGGTCACCAGGGGGCGCCAGAGCCGGCGGCAGCGCCGCACCTCCTCGGGCTCTGTGGACAGCCGCCTCAGCTTCTACGACAACGTGCCCTGCGTCGAGGGGGAGGAGGCCAAGCTGGAGGAGGTGCTGGAGGACGTCACGGGGCTGCAGCGCTTCGTCAACGCCTGGTCGGAGAGCGTGGCCGCCGGCGAGGAGGAGGAGGACGAGGAAGAGGAGGAGGAGGAGGAGGAGGATTCGGACTCGGCACTGGACTCCGCCTCGCCATGCCCGTCGTCGCCGCTGCAGAACTGCCTGGAGGAGGCGGAGAACGGGAGCGACCAGGACAGCACCGGGAACCCCCCTGGGGAGGGCGAGGAGGCCATGAGGGAGAGAGGAGAGACTCCGGCGTCGGGGCTTCGCTCACGCGCTCCAACAGGTCAGTACGGAGCCCAGAGATTAGCATAGCATTAGCAACTGTTTTGTCCTTAGTCATAGACCACAGATCAAAGAGATTGCCCACGCAACCCAAAAAACTAAACTTTTAATCAAATCCCTATCAGACAATACGACTTGTTTTGTAAACACGTTATAGTCCTAGAATTATTTGTGTGTGAGAGCTTCTGAAAGGCTTTTTAAAGTGGACGTGTTGCTCTCCGCTTGCAAAACAAACTTCGCTGCCAAACATTAGCTCACCGCGTGAATAGCGAGAGGGCAGAACGACAGAAAAAAAGAAAACGGATTGAGATGGTACATTAAGAAAAGACAAAGAGGATGGATCCCATTGACACGGTGTCGAGACAAACGGAGAGGACGCGTTGAAACGGCTCCCCTTATGTAACTACTCCAACGCCACTCGCCACGCTCAACCCTCTGGAATTCTCCCTGGGCCCCATGGGGATGCTGCCTTTGCCTCAGGAATCCATCCGTCTCAGAATTCCAATGGGGAGGGATTCCAGTTGTCCCGGCAACCTGGTGATGGATTGGTAGCTAATTCCCTGTAATCCCAGATTTGATCACTTGGCATCTTGGACAGTGGAGTTGCAGCTAGCAGACAGGTGGTGAGAGGGGAACGCAGGAAGGAAATGCTTTAAGTGTGACCCCTGGTCAAGCTGTTGCAGCAAGGGGCTGTGCTTCTATCTAGATTGTGTGTGTGTGTGTGTGTGTGTGTGTGTGTGTGTGTGTGTGTGTGTGTGCGCGCGCGTGCGTACGTGTAGGAGTCTATGTTTTGGCCCGAGTTCTTTTGGCTTTGATCTTCTGAATGTACCCCCTTCTCGTTGACTAATGCTCCAGGCCCCAGAAGCTGCGCTGGCCCAGCTTCCAGAGCTCCCACCGGCCCAGCCTGGCCTCGGCCCAGCTGCAGATCGGCTGCCAGTCGGTGCTCCAGATGAACCTGCTCCAGAAGCTGTCCCTGCTCCAGCTCACCGCCCTGCTGGAGAGGCACACACCCACCAACAAGCACGGCTTCAGCTGGTGAGTAGCGGCAGCCCAGTTCATAGATGGTACGTGTGATGGAGAGAGACACATTGATGTTCATGGGTTAGTTAACCAGTGGACCATCAGAGTGAGAGAGGCACATGCAGATGGACAGACGGACACAGAGACAGCAGCCGATCCGTCAGTGTCAACAGACTTTAATGAGTGTTCTCTGCCGTACTTCCACTCCTCCGACCCCTCCCGCAGTAGCCCTGGTCCCCTCCACAATCCCTACCTCCTCTCAGGCAGTCTTTTGTGTCTGCAGGCCGTCCCACCACTGGAGAGCTCTGCCTGTGTGCGGGGTCTAGGGTCTAGGGTTTCAACATTCTTTTCTCCAGGCCGTTAATTGCTGGGAACAGGGTGGCCGGGCAGCCGGCTGTCTCCACGGGATCGACCGCAGCGCTTCACACGCACGAGGCGTTAAAAGAGAGAGAAAGAGCTGGAGGCCGGACACTCATGCCCCTCCGTCCTCCTCCTCGGCCCCGCCGCGCGTAATGTCTGGCCGCACGCCATTATGGCCTCGCGCTGTATAACCACTCCCGCCAGCTATGTCACCCTGTACGCCTCTCCTCGCTCCTCTCCACTTAGCTCCATTCTCTATCTCTTTTTCTCTCGCTCTCTCTCTCTATCGCTCTCTCTCTCTTTCTCTCTCTCTCTCTCTCTCTCTCTCTCTCTCTCTCTCTCTCTCTCTCTCTCTCTCTCTCTCTCTCTCTCTCTCAATCTCTCTCTCTCTCTCTCTCTGTCAGTGTCTCTGTTGCTCTCTGTCACTCTCTCTCTCTCTCTCTCGCTCTCTTTTCCTTTCCCCTTGCTCTTTGCTCCATTCGCTCCCCTCACCTAGCTTGTAGTTTCCAGGCAGAGCATGTAGGCCGTCCGTTTTGTCTCTGGTTGAAGCAGCAGGCCAGCCAGAGCCCTACAGCACCCGTTCTGCAGGCTGTTGTGGCTCGTGCCAAACTTATGACAGCCTTATGACAGCGTTTTGAAAGACAGGCGGCTCTTGTTCCCCGTTGGAGGCCTGTACATATCTAGCATTCTCGACCGCGATCCCAACATGTTTCCCCCTCCATTTCATTTCAGAGCTCGTGTGATTCTGAGAAATCGTCTAAGACGGCATTGTGAAGAGTCTCTGCCTGTGTGTGTGCGTGTGTGTGTGCGTGTGTGTGTGTGTGTGTGTGTGTGTGTGCTGCACCTACACACACATAAAGCGTGTACCAAGCGAACGCACAAAGACGTCCACACTCCCTCGCTCCGGCTCATCCGACAGCACGTACATACCATAAACCCCCCTGGCCACGCGGTCGTAAAGCCGTTATACGACCGCGGGTTAGCGCTGGAGAGACCCCGGCCCCAGTCCCAGCCGCTGGGGTAAACACAAAGTGCGGATGTATACAGCAGCGCGGCCCAGCCCTTCTGGCCACGGCTCGGCCCCCCCCCCCCCACCACCACCTCCACCCTCCACTCCTCCATTGTCTCTCTCTCCCTGTGTTTATCCACCCCTCTCATAAAGGCGGCGGCGGCCCCCCGGCTTCTGGAAGTCTCCTTCACACGCGCACACACACACACACACACACACACACACACACACCGCCGCACGCTCTCTCTCTCTCTCTCCCCCTCAGGGTGTCGACGCAGGCTGCCGTGTGATTTGTTCGAGGCCCGACGGGCACGAGTTGCCATTCCTCCGCACCTGGAAACGTTTTAACCTGAGCGAACGGATAGATCGGGCCTGTTTATCTGAATCAGGACGGAGCAGAATGCAATGGACCCAGATAAAAAAAAAGAATCCCATGACTTGTTTAGTTTAAATGATGCCTCGTAGGGACGCCGTGTGCTAGTCTCTGCTTTGGGTGTGTGTGTGTGTGTGTGTGTGTGTGTGTGTGTGTGCGTGGGTGTGGGTGGGGGGGGGGGGGGGGTGTTTTTAGTTCATTTGAAAACAGCACGTAATGCTCAGTGACTGAGTGGTCTCTGCTACCCTAAGATTCTGGAGACAAGGAAAAAGAGTTTATCCCCACCCTTGGTTACACACACACACACACACACACACACTGTACTCTTAGTAGGTGGCGTGTTCAGTGGTGGTTCAGTGCCACGCCGCTGCTTTGTAACCCCCAACGGTCAGAGTCCAACACACCCATGCCTCAGCCCCTCGTTGCGTAATGTTTTCACACACGGCGCCTACGTGTGCAGCTGTCACCGCAGACCGGTGAGCGCGGTTGACAGATGGCGCCTGGCCTGGGTACACAGAAAATAAAGAGCGCACTGTTGACGCAGTGTAAACGGCCCGTCACTCAAACCCTTGTTGTTTTTTTCCCCGTTCTCTCCCCGGCGTCTCTGCAGGGCCGTGCCCAAGTTCATGAAGCGGATCAAGGTGCGCGACTACAAGGACCGCAACGTGTTCGGCGTGCCCTTGCAGGTGAACGTGCAGCGCACGGGCCAGCCCCTGCCGCAGAGCATCCAGCAGGCCATGCGCTACCTGCGCAGCCAGTGTCTGGACCAGGTAACACACACACACACGCGCTCATCCGTCAGCCACACACACCCCTGGGAGCGCTACGCACATCACCCTGTTAGACAGGCCCGTACGGGTCGTTGGAGGAGACTCCGCCATGTCGCGCGTCACACTCGATGCAGGCAGAGATTTGTGGCATTGCCGGCCAGTGGTCGTCTCATTCTGTCGATTTATAAAAACACATGTATAGACTCTCTACCCTGTTTCGCTTGCTTATATAGTGTGTAGTTCAAACTATCCAGAGAAGAGTCGCCCTATAAGGAAAGTTGGAACAAGTTGGTCTAGTGTTATATAAGTTCAGTAGTTTTAGAAGTCTGTCCTTAGCAATCACTCACAAATTCCTGCTGGATTTGTTCATGTGCTGTTACATAAGGCAGAAAGGAGACAAAGAAAGTGGATCTCCGCCCTTGTTACACACACAAAGCAAACTCTTAGCGGGTACAGTTTTAGCACTGAGGCCACACATCCTTTGTTTTGGTGACCAGAATGTCCAAGGACAGTGAAGTGTCTCCCACAGACCGAACAAACACACACACACACACACACACACACCCGCGCACACACACTCCCACACACTTACAAACTGGCACACACACACACACACACACACACACAGTGCGACAGCGGGGGCAGGGGGGGTAGTCAGAGTTTCCAGTTGTTTAGTCACCTGTGCCCGTCTGTTTAATACTGAGTGACGGAGCCAAGGGTGTGAGAGAGAGAGAGAGAGAGAGAGAGAGAGAGAGAGAGAGAAAGAGGGAGAGGGTGAGGGTGGAAAGACCACGTGTTTGAGGGAATGAGCGAATGCACACTCTGGACAACGAGCCTCTGTGTGGAAGTGCTGAGAGCTCATGGAAAGTATTCCTGCTGGCCAGGGCAAAGGGCCCGCTCCCTCTACAAAACGCTGCCATTTTGTTCGACTTCCATGAAAGGCTATTGATAGAGTCCTACACATACGCCTTGGAGGACAAGAGCTTGTTTTACTGGATGTCACGAGTCCCTCTCCAATGTACAGTGCAGTGTGTTGTACTGCCATTGACCATAGGCTCTTGACCATTCACTGGATTCCTAAACAACATTCTCCAAAGCGTACAGCGTGTGACTGCTGTGACCGAGTGTGTGACACTGTTGTTTGGGTAAACCTAATAAGATTAGTTACAGGCAGGTTGTGTGTCAATACGATGCCGTTTCATAGCGTCTAATCCTCCCCTCGCTCTCCCTCTCACCAGGTGGGTCTGTTCAGGAAGTCGGGGGTTAAATCTCGTATCCAGGCTCTCCGGCAGATGAATGAGAAGTGCGGCGCCGACGGGGGCGGAGTCAACTACGAGGGCCAATCGGCTTACGACGTGGCCGACATGCTGAAGCAGTATTTCCGAGACCTCCCCGAGCCTCTGCTCACCAGCAAGCTGTCGGAGACCTTCCTGCAGATCTACCAATGTAAGACACACACACACACACACACACACACACACACACACACTCACACACACGTAGACTCATTATGAACCCTGTGACTGTCAGCCCTAGGCCTTCATTGAAACGTCCCACACAATATGTCTCAATCACTCTCTCACTCACACATACACACACACACACACACACACACACACACACACACACACACACACACACACACTCACCCACTCAAGATGTCGAGACAGATGAACACATCCCTCTGGAGCTGTGCTGCACGCCCACCTGCCAATATGAGGGATTGTGAACGTGTGGAGGGAAAACAAGCAAGGTGACTGCAGGAAATACCTAAGAAATGATGTGGTGCACTACCCCCTAAATCTAGAGTCCCGTGGTCCTGCCCCCTCCCGCCACACACAAACACGCACACACACATCACACCGCACTAGGGGTCCGCTGGAAGTGGCGCGCCAGTCGGACCCCTCATTCCGTAGGGATAGCACAATCTACAGGGCAGATAACACTTCAAAGAGTCTCTCTGGTTCGACTGACTGATCTCAGACATATCCCCCTCTGTCGCCCCTGCTCTCCCCCTCCTCTCCTCCCCTCTCCTCCCCCCCAGACATGCCCAAGGAGCTGCGTCTCCAGGCAGCGCGCGCCGCCGTGCTCCTGCTGCCCGACGAGAGCCGCGAGGCGCTGCGCACGCTCCTCTGCCTGCTGAGCGACGTGACGGCCAGCGTGGCCGAGAACCAGATGACCCCCACCAACCTGGCCGTGTGCCTGGCGCCCCTCCCTCTTCCACCTCAACACGCTGCGCCGCAAGGAGAGCTCCTCGCCCAGGTGTGTGTGTGTGTGTGTGTGTGTGCGTGTGTGTGTGTGTGTGTGTGTGTGTGTGTGTGTGTTTTACACAGCGGGCCAGTGGCCTGAGCACTGAGCCCCCACTGATTTTGTGTCGGTTTAAGAGCTTTTTAATCCGGTTGGAAGCTTAGGTGAGCAGGTTATGTGGTGTGCAGTGCATGTTCCAAACAGGAGGAGCCTGACACCATTTCTATTGTTTGTTGCATTGTCTGTTCTTTTCTTGCACCTTGTTCTTTTTCCTCTTCCTCTCTCCCTGGCTAAAAGATGGATGGGTTTCTAACTGTCTCTATCTGTCCATATTTCTTCCTGGGTCAAAGGGTGATGAACAGGAAGCAGACCCTGGGCAAACCAGACCAGAGGGACCTGAATGAGAACCTTGCAGCCACCCACGGCCTGGCCCACATGATCCAGGAGTGCAGGAAGCTCTTCCGGGTCAGTACCTCAAGTGGCTTTACAGTATGAGAGTCAGCAGCTCCATATTCTTTGCCTTTGCTAGATCAACTAAACGGGGTTGTAATTGCTTGGTAAGTTTAGTATTTCAAAGGTTCATGGGAGTAGACTTCTATTGGTATACTTAATTTTACCAGAAAGATAAGGTTAGGCCCCGACTTTATTTACCAGACCAGCATCCAGTGACATCTGACTTTGACACGGAGCAGGAGACGGTCAAAGGTCATGATGACCTACAGTACATGCTTCCATGTTCAGTCACATATTTGAGCAAACAGCATATACACATGGTCTTACTTACTAACACCTTCATTTGTGCTGTGGTCAAGTTGTTGGTACCTTTGTTTAAGCGGCAATATTAAGCCAACGTAAGGTAAACCTGCTTAGCCATGCTCTGAAACACCCCGGATCTACCTGGTCTGACATTACTGCATACCCCACTTTACCCATCTCAACTGAGCCCCCTGGAATGTTGGGAATTGTAGTTGCGTAGGAGCCGTCGTCTGGAAAAATGAAAGACGGAAAGCCCCCCCACCACACACACACACACACACTCCCCAGCACCCAACCTAGCATTGAAAATCTCAGAATGCTGGCAATCTTAGAATGCTATGCTAGCAAGTCAGGGTCCAAGAGTCCAGTGGGGAAGCATGTTTGATTAGATAACTGGGAAACAAGGCGCTGGACAAATCTAATTATTTTACCGTTCTGGTGCATGTCAACTCTGACCAGCCTAATTGTAGGAGAGGAATCCATAGAGGCTCCACACAGTGTTTCAGTAGAGACAGGGCAGGGCTTAGGTCCTTATTACATTTGGAAAGCGCTTCCGGACAGAGAACATTACCCAGCCTAATTATGCTGTTTAAATCGAATTTCTCCAACTGTCCTGCAAATGGCTTAGGCTGACTGATGATCAAATCCAAAGAAAATAATTGGATCTGTAATCTTTGGAGTCTACTTCCAATTTGATCCCATGGTCCAAGATGCATCTTTTCTACAGCAGTTATTAGGGGGTAGACTCCATTATCGTGTTAGCTTGGTTGAGTGTTAAAGATGGAAGGAGAGGAAGCGAGACGCAGGCAGGCAGACAAAGACAGAGGCTGCAGAATGTAATAACAGGATGTAGTCCACTTCCTCTGCTGGGACTGCCATATTTGTCCCTCGGCCTAATTTCATTTGGACTCTTCCTACCCGGTGTGATGTGTAAACAATTTCGACGGGTCAATCGACGATTGCACCGGCACCATTGGTCATGAGACACAAATAGATCATAACTAGGTTGAGATCGTTTCTGTTGTGCTACGGGAGCGTAGCTAATGGCTGTGCCCCCCCCCCCCCCCCCCCCCCCCCCCCCCAACCACATCTCTCCTTTAGATCCCGGAGGAGATGAACCGCTGCAGGAACTCGTACGTGGAGCAGGCCCTGCTCACCGTCAGGCTGGAGGAGCTGGGGGAGAGGAGGCGGGACCTGGGGGATACCGGCTCTACCTGAGGGGCGCCATGGACGCCCTAGTCAAAGAGGCCAAGGACAGGTTCAAAGGTTACGACAGCTGCTCCACGCCCGAGCACGCCGAGCTGGCCTATCGCAAGGTAGAACGGATGTCTTTTGCCTTTTATTTTCTGTCACACAAACTCGTGTAAATACTATTTCGTTTGGCGTAGTTAGGGAGCAAACCCATTCTATTCTCCTATTGAGAAAGACTAGCAGATCCAAGGTGGCAGCTGGGGCGGAGATGGGAGCAATATTTTCACCTTAACGCACCCAGCAATAATACAATGACTTCAGCTCAGTCGTTTAACTAGACCTCCATATTGACGTGTGTGTGTGTGTGTGTGTGTGTGTGTGTGTGTGTGTGTGTGTGTGTGTGTGTGTGTGTGTGTGTGTGTGTGTGTGTGTGAGCGTGGGTGAGCATATACACAGTCTGACGACTGGCCTGTCAGCTGCGAGCAGACTCCGTGGTTTGCCTGAAGAAACAAGCCGAAGCTTATTTGTTTTATAGTTATGTTATGTGTGTTAGGTTGTAAATAAAAAAATAACTGCTGTACTTAATAGTACCTAATATAATAATAGGTTCCAAGGCGTCCAGTTTCCCTCAGACGTCCTCACTTTCACTGAGATAGATGGCTTTACAGCCCCTCACCCTAGAGGAGATAAGAGGCTCCTCTCCTCTCCCCTCTTATCTTTCCCTTTTTTTCCAGCGCTCCCTTTATTGCTGCTACCTCGTTTTCGAATGGAAAAGCAGCCCTTAGTACTTCCTGTGTGAAACACATTCGTGTGAAACTGGCCAGGCCTCCGGTTCCCCATTCCCAGTCCACCCCTGGCCTCTGTCCCACCATGACATCAGCCTGACGTGTAGGCTCTACGTGCGCGCATGCACACACACACGCACACGCGCGCGCTCAAGCACAAACACACACGCAAACTCATGGCGCTACTCTCGGGGCCAGGCCTGCATCCTGTCCAAAATCTCAGAGACTCCCTTCTCTCTTGCGCTCTCTTGCTTTCCAACTCTCTTTCTCCGTCTCTCTCTCTCTCTCTCTCTCTCTCTCTCTCTCTCTCTCTCTCTCTCTCTTTGTCTCTATCTCCCTCTCTCTACACGTACGCCCAGCCAACTTTGTCCCAGGCCTGCACATCCTGTGTCCAGGGTAAAAGGGGGGCCCTGTTTGAGGTTATCACTTTACAAAGCCTGAGAGTCACAAGGCCTAGTGTGTGTGTGTCTGTCTGTCTGTCTGTCTGTCTGTCTGTCTGTCTGTCTGTCTGTCTGTCTGTCTGTGTGTGTGTGTGTCTGCCTGTCTGTCTGTGTGTCTGTCTGTCTGTCTGTCTGTGTGTGTGTGTGTGGGTGTATTAACTGGGGTCAGGGCAGCAGCTGACCGGGTGGACAGATAAGCAGAGGACATAAGCAGGTTTGGGAGGTTGAGGTTTTGGACGCAGCGCTGCAGCTGTGGATCCCGGTCACAGGCCACAGAGCTCCGGCCTCCAATCTGAATCGACCATAGAGGCCGCGATGCAAACAGTCCTGCTCCTCTTTACATCTCTCTCTGTGATCATTGCAGACTAGATCAATCCTCTTCTAACCGGCCTGTTGCCCTTCGCCTTCCAGGTCCATGACGGCTCCCCGCGCCTGTGGAAGGTGTCCGTGGAGGTGCCCGCCGGACCGAGGAGGTGCTGACGCGGATCCTGCGCGAGCAGGGCCGCTGGGACGAGGACCTGCTGGAGAGCCGGGTGGTGGAGACGCTTGACGAGAGGACGGAGGTGTACCAGTACGTCCACAACGCCATGGCTCCCCACGCCCCCAGAGACCACCTGGTGCTCCGGTGAGACCGCCCGTTACTCTCCTCACCTCGTGCCCTCTCTCCGCTCTCTCTCTCTCTCCGCTCTCTCTCTCTCTCTCTCTCTCTCTCTCTCATTCTCTCTCTCTCTCTCTCTCTCTCTCCCTCTTTCTCTCTTTCTCTTTCTTTCTCACTCTCTCTCTTTCTCTCTCTCTCTCTCTCTCTCTCTCTCTCTCTCTCTCTCTCTCTCTCTCTCTCTCTCTCTCTGGCAGCACGTGGGTGACAGACCTGTCGAAGGGAGCATGTGCCCTGGTGTGTACCTCTGTGGACTGCCCAGGGGCGGCGCTGCTGGGCGTGCGGGCCAACGTGCTGACCTCGCGCTACTTCATCGAGCTCCTGCGGCTCCGGTAAGTCCGCCTCACGCACATCTCCAGGACCGACTGCAGGTGAGCCGAAGAGGGGCAGAGGAGTCGCTTTGGGCTTCATTTCTTAGAGCAGTGCCTCTTAATCGTACAAGCTCCGTTGTTGGAATCAACACACACTGCGACAGGTGACAGTGCGAACACTTTGGCCTCTCTTGTGTTTGTTTTTCCAGGGGTCGCTTCCCGGAGTGGTACAATAAGCTGTATGGACACTTGTGCGCTGCTGAGGTTGTGAGGATACGGGAGTCCTTCACCGTCCAAGGGGACAAATAAAGAGACAGACGCAGTCGTTGCTGTAGGATCTTTACCACGGACGTCACTTTGAACCCCTCAAGACGCTTCCCATTCTAACCGTTGCAAGGGTGCTATTCAGGGTCTCACCTCTTTCAACGACACACCTAAGAACCAAGCTAAGGGCGACAAATTATTGTTCGGAACTCTCCAAGTGACTCTTGAGTCAGAGACTTAGGCTTTCTCTTGGGCCATAGGATGTGATGTCATTAGGTTATCCCTTATCCAGAGTGGTAGGGGGTGGACTACTGCTTCTGAGAAGCAAGGGAGGGTTTGTGTGTGTGCAAGTGTGTGTGTGTGTGTGTGTCTGTGTGTGCAAGCGTGTACATTTGTACACATGAGGGCAACGAAATGGTTGATAAATCTATGATTATGTTCCATGCACTGGCTCCCAGCTGCAGTATAGTGTGTACATACAATATCCTGTAAATTGCCATAATAATTGTGCGTGTTTGTGTGTCTTGTGTCTCTGTCAATGTTGTGTACGTCTCATTGTTGTTGTGTATGTCTGTTACAGCATTTTGTATGTACACACTATACTGCAGCTGGGAGCCAGTGCATGGAACATAATCATAGATTTATCAACCATTTCGTTGCCCTCATGTGTACAAATGTACACGCTTGCACACACACACACACACACACACACACACACTTGCACACACACAAACCCTCCCTTGCTTCTCAGAAGCAGTAGTCCACCCCCTACCACTCTGGATAAGGGATAACCTAATGACATCACATCCTATGGCCCAGAGAAAGCCTAAGTCTCTACGCTCAAGAGTCACTTGGAGAGTTCCGAACAATAATTTGTCGCCCTTAGCTTGGTTCTTAGGTGTGTCGTTGAAAGAGGTGAGACCCTGAATAGCACCCTTGCAACGGTTAGAATGGGAAGCGTCTTGAGGGGTTCAAAGTGACGTCCGTGGTAAAGATCCTACAGCAACGACTGCGTCTGTCTCTTTATTTGTCCCCTTGGACGGTGAAGGACTCCCGTATCCTCACAACCTCAGCAGCGCACAAAGTGTCCATACAGCTTATTGTACCACTCCGAAGCTACCCCTGGAAAAACAAACACAAGAGAGGCCAAAGTGTTAGCACTGTCACCTGTCGCAGTGTGTGTTGATTCCAACAACGGAGCTTGTACACGAATAGAGGCACTGCTCTAAGAAATGAAGCCCAAAGCGTGCCGAGCTCCTCTGCCCCTCTTCGGCTCACCTGCAGTCGGTCCTGGAGATGTGCGTGAGGCGGGACTTGCCGGAGCCGCAGGGCTCGATGAAGTAGCGCGAGGTCAGCACGTTGGCCCGCACGCCCAGCAGCGCCGCCCCTGGGCAGTCCACAGAGGTACACACCAGGGCACATGCTCCCTTCGACAGGTCTGTCACCCACGTGCTGCCAGAGAGAAAGAGAGAGAGAGAGAGAGAGAGAGAAAGAGAGAGAGAGAGAAATGTCAGGGTTGCAAACAAAACACACAGTAGAAAGACCAGAGAGAATGAGAGAGAGAGAAAGAGAGAGAGAGAGAGCGGAGAGAGAGAGAGAGCGGAGAGAGGGCACGAGGTGAGGAGAGTAACGGGCGGTCTCACCGGAGCACCAGGTGGTCTCTGGGGGCGTGGGGAGCCATGGCGTTGTGGACGTACTGGTACACCTCCGTCCTCTCGTCCAGCGTCTCCACCACCCGGCTCTCCAGCAGGTCCTCGTCCCAGCGGCCCTGCTCGCGCAGGATCCGCGTCAGCACCTCCTCGGGTCCGGCGGGCACCTCCACGGACACCTTCCACAGGCGCAGCGGGGAGCCGTCATGGACCTGGAAGGCGAAGGGCAACAGGCCGGTTAGAGAAGTTGATCTAGTCTGCAATGATCACAGAGAGAGATGTAAAGAGGGAGCAGGACTGTTTGCATCGCGGCCTCTATGGTCGATTCAGATTGGAGACGGGCTCTGTGGCCTGTGACCGGGATCCACAGCTGCAGCGCTGCGTCCAAAAACCTCCAACCTCCAAACCTGCTTATGTCCTCTGCTTATCTGTCCACCCGGTCAGCTGCCTGACCCCCAGTTAAACCACCCACACACACACACACACACACACACACACACACACACACACACACACACACACACACACACACACACACACACACACACACACACACACACAGACAGACAGACACAGACAGACAGTCACACACACACACACACACAGACAGAGACACACACACACACAGACAGACAGACAGACAGACACACACACACACACACACACACACACACTAGGCCTTGTGACTCTCAGGCTTTGTAAAGTGATAACCTCAAACAGGGCCCCCTTTTACCCTGGACACAGGATGTGCAGGCCTGGGACAAAGTTGGCTGGGCGTACGTGTATGAGAGAGGGAGATAGAGACAAAGAGAGAGAGAACTAGAGAGAGAGAGAGAGAGAGAGAGAGAGAGAGAGAGAGACGGAGAAAGAGAGTTGGAAAGCAAGAGAGCGCAATAGAGAGAGGGAGTCTCTGAGATTTTGGACAGGATGCAGGCCTGGCCCCGAGAGTAGCGCCATGAGTTTGCGTGTGTGTTTGTGCTTGAGCGCGCGCGTGTGCGTGTGTGTGTGCATGCGCGCACGTAGAGCCTACACGTCAGGCTGATGTCATGGTGGGACAGAGGCCAGGGGTGGACTGGGAATGGGGAACCGGAGGCCTGGCCAGTTTCACACGAATGTGTTTCTACACAGGAAGTACTAAGGGCTGCTTTTCCATTCGAAAACGAGGTAGCAGCAATAAAGGGAGCGCTGGAAAAAAAGGGAAAGATAAGAGTGGAGAGGAGAGGAGCCTCTTATCTCCTCTAGGGTGAGGGGCTGTAAAGCCATCTATCTCAGTGAAAGTGAGGACGTCTGAGGGGAAACTGGACGCCTTGGAACCTATTATTATATTAGGTACTATTAAGTACAGCAGTTATTTTTTTATTTACAACCTAACACACATAACATAACTATAAAACAAATAAGCTTCGGCTTGTTTCTTCAGGCAAACCACGGAGTCTGCTCGCAGCTGACAGGCCAGTCGTCAGACTGTGTATATGCTCACCCACGCTCACACACACACACACACACACACACACACACACACACACACACACACACACACACACACACACACACACGTCAATATGGAGGTCTAGTTAAACGACTGAGCTGAAGTCATTGTATTATTGCTGGGTGCGTTAAGGTGAAAATATTGCTCCCATCTCCGCCCCAGCTGAGACCTTGGATCTGCTAGTCTTTCTCAATAGGAGAATAGAATGGGTTTGCTCCCTAACTACGCCAAACGAAATAGTATTTACACGAGTTTGTGTGACAGAAAATAAAAGGCAAAAGACATCCGTTCTACCTTGCGATAGGCCAGCTCGGCGTGCTCGGGCGTGGAGCAGCTGTCGTAACCTTTGAACCTGTCCTTGGCCTCTTTGACCAGGGCGTCCATGGCGCCCCTCAGGTAGAGCCGGTATCCCCCAGGTCCCGCCTCCTCTCCCCCCAGCTCCTCCAGCCTGACGGGGAGCAGGGCCTGCTCCACGTACGAGTTCCTGCAGCGGTTCATCTCCTCCGGGATCTAAAGGAGAGGTGTGGTGGTGGGGGGGGGGGGGGGGGGGCAGCCATTAGCTACGCTCCCGTAGCACAACAGAAACAATCTCAACCTAGTTACGATCTATTTGTGTCTCATGACCAATGGTGCCGGTGCAATCGTCGATTGACCCGTCGAAATTGTTTATACATCACACCGGGTAGGAAGAGTCCAAATGAAATTAGGCCGAGGGACAAATATGGCAGTCCCAGCAGAGGAAGTGGACTACATCCTGTTATTACATTCTGCAGCCTCTGTCTTTGTCTGCCTGCCTGCGTCTCGCTTCCTCTCCTTCCATCTTTAACACTCAACCAAGCTAACACGATAATGGAGTCTACCCCCTAATAACTGCTGTAGAAAAGATGCATCTTGGACCATGGGATCAAATTGTAAGTAGACTCCAAAGATTACAGATCCAATTATTTTCTTTGGATTTGATCATCAGTCAGCCTAAGCCATTTGCAGGACAGTGGGAGAAATTCGATTTAAAGAGCATAATTAGGCTGGGTAATGTTCTCTGTCCGGAAGCGCTTTCCAAATGTAATAAGGACCTAAGCCCTACCCTGTCTCTACTGAAACACTGTGTGGAGCCTCTATGGATTCCTCTCCTACAATTAGGCTGGTCAGAGTTGACATGCACCAGAACGGTAAAATAATTGGATTTGTCCAGCGCCTTGTTTCCCAGTTATCTAATCAAACATGCTTCCCCACTGGACCCTTGGACCCTGACTTGCTAGCATAGCATTCTGAGATTGCCAGCATTCTGAGATTTTCAATGCTAGGTTGGGTGCTGGGGAGTGTGTGTTTGTGTGTGTGTGGTGGGGGGGGGCTTTCCGTCTTTCATTTTTCCAGACGACGGCTCCTACGCAACTACAATTCCCAACATTCCAGGGGGCTCAGTTGAGATGGGTAAAGTGGGGTATGCAGTAATGTCAGACCAGGTAGATCCGGGGTGTTTCAGAGCATGGCTAAGCAGGTTTACCTTACGTTGGCTTAATATTGCCGCTTAAACAAAGGTACCAACAACTTGACCACAGCACAAATGAAGGTGTTAGTAAGTAAGACCATGTGTATATGCTGTTTGCTCAAATATGTGACTGAACATGGAAGCATGTACTGTAGGTCATCATGACCTTTGACCGTCTCCTGCTCCGTGTCAAAGTCAGATGTCACTGGATGCTGGTCTGGTAAATAAAGTCGGGGGCCTAACCTTATCTTTCTGGTAAAATTAAGTATACCAATGAATCTACTCCATGAACCTTTGAAATACTAAACTTACCAAGCAATTACAACCCCAGTTTAGTTGATCTAGCAAAGGCAAAGAATATGGAGCTGCTGACTCTCATACTGTAAAGCCACTTGAGGTACTGACCCGGAAGAGCTTCCTGCACTCCTGGATCATGTGGGCCAGGCCGTGGGTGGCTGCAAGGTTCTCATTCAGGTCCCTCTGGTCTGGTTTGCCCAGGGTCTGCTTCCTGTTCATCACCCTTTGACCCAGGAAGAAATATGGACAGATAGAGACAGTTAGGAAAACATCCATCTTTTAGCCAGGGAGAGAGGAAGAGGAAAAAGAACAAGGTGCAAGAAAAGAACAGACATTGCAACAAACAATAGAAACGGTGTCAGGCTCCTCCTGTTTGGAACATGCACTGCACACCACATAACCTGCTCACCTAAGCTTCCAACCGGGACCAAAGCTCTAAGCCGACACAAAATCAGTGGAGGGCTCAGTGCTCAGGCCACTGGCCCCGCTGTGTAAACACACACACACACACACACACACACACACACACACACACACACACACACACACACACACACACACACACACACACGCACACGCACACGCACACACACACACACACCTGGGCGAGGAGCTCTCCTTGCGGCGCAGCGTGTTGAGGTGGAAGAGGGAGGGCGCCAGGCACACGGCCAGGTTGGTGGGGGTCATCTGGTTCTCGGCCACGCTGGCCGTCACGTCGCTCAGCAGGCAGAGGAGCGTGCGCAGCGCCTCGCGGCTCTCGTCGGGCAGCAGGAGCACGGCGGCGCGCGCTGCCTGGAGACGCAGCTCCTTGGGCATGTCTGGGGGGAGAGGGGGAGGAGAGGAGAGGGAGAGCAGGGGCGACAGAGGGGGATGTCTGAGATCAGTCAGTCGAAGAGAGAGACTCTTTGAAGTGTTATCTGCCCTGTAGATTGTGCTATCCCTACGGAATGAGGGGGTCCGACTGGCGCGCCACTTCCAGCGGACCCCTAGTGCGGTGTGATGTGTGTGTGCGTGTTTGTGTGTGGCGGGAGGGAGCAGGACCACGGGACTCTAGATTTAGGGGGTAGTGCACCACATCATTTCTTAGGTATTTCCTGCAGTCACCTTGCTTGTTTTCCCTCCACACGTTCACAATCCCTCATATTGGCAGGTGGGCGTGCAGCTACAGCTCCAGAGGGATGTGTTCATCTGTCTCGACATCTTGAGTGGGTGAGTGTGTGTGTGTGTGTGTGTGTGTGTGTGTGTGTGTGTGTGTGTGTGTATGTGTGAGTGAGAGAGTGATTGAGACATATTGTGTGGGACGTTTCAATGAAGGCCTAGGGCTGACAGTCACAGGGTTCATAATGAGTCTACTTGTGTGTGTGTGTGTGTGTGTGTGTGTGTGTGTGTGTGTGTGTGTGTGTGTGTGTGTGTGTCTTACATTGGTAGATCTGCAGGAAGGTCTCCGACAGCTTGCTGGTGAGCAGAGGCTCGGGGAGGTCTCGGAAATACTGCTTCAGCATGTCGGCCACGTCGTAAGCCGATTGGCCCTCGTAGTTGACTCCGCCCCCGTCGGCGCCGCACTTCTCATTCATCTGCCGGAGAGCCTGGATACGAGATTTAACCCCCGACTTCCTGAACAGACCCACCTGGTGAGAGGGAGAGCGAGGGGGAGGATTAGACGCTGTGAAACGGCATCGTATTGACACACAACCTGCCTGTAACTAATCTTATTAGGTTTACCCAAACAACAGTGTGTCACACACTCGGTCACAGCAGTCACACGCTGTACGCTTTGGAGAATGTTGTTTAGGAATCAGTGAATGGTCAAGAGCCTATGGTCAATGGCACTACAACACACTGCACTGTACATTGGAGAGGGACTCGTGACATCCAGTAAAACAAGCTCTTGTCCTCCAAGGCGTATGTGTAGGACTCTATCAATAGCCTTTCATGGAAGTCGAACAAAATGGCAGCGTTTTGTAGAGGGAGCGGGCCCTTTGGCCTGGCCAGCAGGAATACTTTCCATGAGCTCTCAGCACTTCCACACAGAGGCTCGTTGTCCAGAGTGTGCATTCGCTCATTCCCTCAAACACGTGGTCTTTCCACCCTCACCCTCTCCCTCTTCTCTCTCTCTCTCTCTCTCTCACACCCTTGGCTCCGTCACTCAGTATTAAACAGACGGGCACAGGTGACTAAACAGCTGGAAACTCTGACTACCCCCCCTGGCCCCCGCTGTCGCACTGTGTGTGTGTGTGTGTGTGTGTGTGTGCCAGTTTGTAAGTGTGTGGGAGTGTGTGTGCGCGGGTGTGTGTGTGTGTGTTTGTTCGGTCTGAGGGAGACACTTCACTGTCCTTGGACATTCTGGTCACCAAAACAAAGGATGTGTGGCCTCAGTGCTAAAACTGTACCCGCTAAGAGTTTGCTTTGTGTGTGTAACAAGGGCGGAGATCCACTTTCTTTGTCTCCTTTCTGCCTTATGTAACAGCACATGAACAAATCCAGCAGGAATTTGTGAGTGATTGCTAAGGACAGACTTCTAAAACTACTGAACTTATATAACACTAGACCAACTTGTTCCAACTTTCCTTATAGGGCGACTCTTCTCTGGATAGTTTGAACTACACACTAAATAAGCAAGCGAAACAGGGTAGAGAGTCTATACATGTGTTTTTATAAATCGACAGAATGAGACGACCACTGGCCGGCAATGCCACAAATCTCTGCCTGCATCGAGTGTGACGCGCGACGTGGCGGAGTCTCCTCCAACGACCCGTACGGGCCTGTCTAACAGGGTGATGTGCGTAGCGCTCCCAGGGGTGTGTGTGGCTGACGGATGAGCGCGTGTGTGTGTGTGTTACCTGGTCCAGACACTGGCTGCGCAGGTAGCGCATGGCCTGCTGGATGCTCTGCGGCAGGGGCTGGCCCGTGCGCTGCACGTTCACCTGCAGGGGCACGCCGAACACGTTGCGGTCCTTGTAGTCGCGCACCTTGATCCGCTTCATGAACTTGGGCACGGCCCTGCAGAGACGCCGGGGAGAGAACGGGGAAAAAAACAACAAGGGTTTGAGTGACGGGCCGTTTACACTGCGTCAACGGTGCGCTCTTTGTTTTCTGTGTACCCAGGCCAGGCGCCATCTGTCAACCGCGCTCACCGGTCTGCGGTGACAGCTGCACACGTAGGCGCCGTGTGTGAAAACATTACGCAACGAGGGGCTGAGGCATGGGTGTGTTGGACTCTGACCGTTGGGGGTTACAAAGCAGCGGCGTGGCACTGAACCACCACTGAACACGCCACCTACTAAGAGTACAGTGTGTGTGTGTGTGTGTGTGTGTGTGTGTAACCAAGGGTGGGGATAAACTCTTTTTCCTTGTCTCCAGAATCTTAGGGTAGCAGAGACCACTCAGTCACTGAGCATTACGTGCTGTTTTCAAATGAACTAAAAACACCCCCCCCCCCCCCCACCCACACCCACCCACACACACACACACACACACACACACACCCACACACACACCAAAGCAGAGACTAGCACACGGCGTCCCTACGAGGCATCATTTAAACTAAACAAGTCATGGGATTCTTTTTTTTTTTTATCTGGGTCCATTGCATTCTGCTCCGTCCTGATTCAGATAAACAGGCCCGATCTATCCGTTCGCTCAGGTTAAAACGTTTCCAGGTGCGGCAGGAATGGCAACTCGTGCTAATCTGTCGGGCCTCGAACAAATCACACGGCAGCCTGCGTCGACACCCTGAGGGGGAGAGAGAGAGAGAGCGTGCAGCGGTGTGTGTGTGTGTGTGTGTGTGTGTGTGTGCGCGTGTGAAGGAGACTTCCAGAAGCCGAGGGGCCGCCGCCGCCGCCTTTATGAGAGGGGTGGATAAACACAGGGAGAGAGGACAATGGAGGAGTGGAGGGTGGAGGTGGTGGTGGGGGGGGGCCGAGCCGTGGCCAGAAGGGCTGGGCCGCGCTGCTGTATACATCCGCACTTTGTGTTTACCCCAGCGGCTGGGACTGGGGCCGGGGTCTCTCCAGCGCTAACCCGCGGTCGTATAACGGCTTTACGACCGCGTGGCCAGGGGGGTTTATGGTATGTACGTGCTGTCGGATGAGCCGGAGCGAGGGAGTGTGGACGTCTTTGTGCGTTCGCTTGGTACACGCTTTATGTGTGTGTAGGTGCAGCACACACACACACACACACACACACACACACACACACACACACACACACACAGGCAGAGACTCTTCACAATGCCGTCTTAGACGATTTCTCAGAATCACACGGGCTCTGAAATGAAATGGAGGGGGAAACATGTTGGGATCGCGGTCGAGAATGCTAGATATGTACAGGCCTCCAACGGGGAACAAGAGCCGCCTGTGTTTCAAAACGCTGTCATAAGGCTGTCATAAGTTTGGCATGAGCCACAACAGCCTGCAGAACGGGTGCTGTAGGGCTCTGGCTGGCCTGCTGCTTCAACCAGAGACAAAACGGACGGCCTACATGCTCTGCCTGGAAACTACAAGCTAGGTGAGGGGAGCGAATGGAGCAAAGAGCAAGGGGAAAGGAAAAGAGAGCGAGAGAGAGAGAGAGAGTGACAGAGAGCAACAGAGACACCGACAGAGAGAGAGAGAGAGAACGAGAGAGAGATTGAGAGACAGAGCAAGAGAACAATGAAAAGATAGAGTGACAGATAGAAACAGAGACTGACAGGGAGAGAGAGAACGAGAGAGAGATGGAACAAGAGAGAGAGAGAGCAAAATAAAGAGATTCAGGGAGAGAGATAGATAGAGAGAGAGAAAGAGAGAGAGAGCGATAGAGAGAGAGAGCGAGAGAAAAAGAGATAGAGAATGGAGCTAAGTGGAGAGGAGCGAGGAGAGGCGTACAGGGTGACATAGCTGGCGGGGGTGGTTATACAGCGCGAGGCCGTAATGGCGTGCGGCCAGACATTACTCCGGCGCGGCGGGGCCGAGGAGGAGACGGAGGGGCATGAGTGTCCGGCCTCCAGCTCTTTTTCTCTCTCTTTTAACGCCGTGCGTGTGAAGCGCTGCGGTCGATCCCGTGGAGACAACGGCTGCCCGGCCACCCTGTTCCCAGCAATTAACGGCCTGGGAAAAGAATGTTGAAACCCTAGACCCTAGACCCCGCACACAGGCAGAGCTCTCCAGTGGTGGGACAGCCTGCAGACACAAAGGACTGCCTGAGAGGAGGTAGGGATTGTGGAGGGGACCAGGGCTACGGCGGGAGGGGTCGGAGGAGTGGAAGTACGGCAGAGAACACTCATTAAAGTCTGTTGACACTGACGGATTGGCTGCTGTCTCTGTGTCCGTCTGTCCATCTGCATGTGCCTCTCTCACTCTGATGGTCCACTGGTTAACTAGCCCATGAACATCAATGTGTCTCTCTCCATCACACGTACCATCTATGAACTGGGCTGCCGCTACTCACCAGCTGAAGCCGTGCTTGTTGGTGGGTGTGTGCCTCTCCAGCAGGGCGGTGAGCTGGAGCAGGGACAGCTTCTGGAGCAGGTTCATCTGGAGCACCGACTGGCAGCCGATCTGCAGCTGGGCCGAGGCCAGGCTGGGCCGGTGGGAGCTCTGGAAGCTGGGCCAGCGCAGCTTCTGGGGCCTGGAGCATTAGTCAACGAGAAGGGGGTACATTCAGAAGATCAAAGCCAAAAGAACTCGGGCCAAAACATAGACTCCTACACGTACGCACACACACACACACACACACGCGCGCGCGCACACACACACACACAGACACACAGACACACAGACATACACACACACACTAGATAGAAGCACAGCCCCTTGCTGCAACAGCTTGACCAGGGGTCACACTTAAAGCATTTCCTTCCTGCGTTCCCCTCTCACCACCTGTCTGCTAGCTGCAACTCCACTGTCCAAGATGCCAAGTGATCAAATCTGGGATTACAGGGAATTAGCTACCAATCCATCACCAGGTTGCCGGGACAACTGGAATCCCTCCCCATTGGAATTCTGAGACGGATGGATTCCTGAGGCAAAGGCAGCGTCCCGATGGGGACCAGGGAGAATTCCAGAGGGTTGAGCGTGGCGAGTGGCGTTGGAGTAGTTACATAAGGGGAGCCGTTTCAACGCGTCCTCTCCGTTTGTCTCGACACCGTGTCAATGGGATCCATCCTCTTTGTCTTTTCTTAATGTACCATCTCAATCCGTTTTCTTTTTTTCTGTCGTTCTGCCCTCTCGCTATTCACGCGGTGAGCTAATGTTTGGCAGCGAAGTTTGTTTTGCAAGCGGAGAGCAACACGTCCACTTTAAAAAGCCTTTCAGAAGCTCTCACACACAAATAATTCTAGGACTATAACGTGTTTACAAAACAAGTCGTATTGTCTGATAGGGATTTGATTAAAAGTTACGTTTTTTGGGTTGCGTGGGCAATCTCTTTGATCTGTGGTCTATGACTAAGGACAAAACAGTTGCTAATGCTATGCTAATCTCTGGGCTCCGTACTGACCTGTTGGAGCGCGTGAGCGAAGCCCCGACGCCGGAGTCTCTCCTCTCTCTCATGGCCTCCTCGCCCTCCCCCAGGGGGTTCCCGGTGCTGTCCTGGTCGCTCCCGTTCTCCGCCTCCTCCAGGCAGTTCTGCAGCGGCGACGACGGGCATGGCGAGGCGGAGTCCAGTGCCGAGTCCGAATCCTCCTCCTCCTCCTCCTCCTCTTCCTCGTCCTCCTCCTCCTCGCCGGCGGCCACGCTCCGACCAGGCGTTGACGAAGCGCTGCAGCCCCGTGACGTCCTCCAGCACCTCCTCCAGCTTGGCCTCCTCCCCCTCGACGCAGGGCACGTTGTCGTAGAAGCTGAGGCGGCTGTCCACAGAGCCCGAGGAGGTGCGGCGCTGCCGCCGGCTCTGGCGCCCCCTGGTGACCGCGCCGCTGTCGTTGCCGTTGCTGTCGCACAGGGCCTTGGGGAACGTCCCGGGCTTGTGGCCCTCGGGGAGGTAGAAGAAGATCACCCCTTCCCCCTCCTCTTCGTCCTCCTCGTCCTCCCGGCCTTTACCCCGCGCCCTGCGGTCGTTCCGGCGGTTCTGCTCGTCCTCCGTGTTCCCGTTGGCGGCCTGGCGCAGGCCGGGCGGGGCGGGTCGGGGCTGGGGGCCGGGCAGCCTGCCGGCCGCAAGGTGGGGGAGGCTGAAGGGGTCGTAGCCCTCCAGGTACATGCCGCCTCGCTTGACGGAGCAGGCCGCCGTGCTCTGGCAGCGGGCGCGCGTCACCGGGCTGGGCGTGCTCACCGCACTGCCGTTGCTGCTGGCCTCCGACTGGCTGCTGCCCGTGCTGCCCGTGCTGCTGGTCTGGGTGCAGTAGGACACGGAGCGGTTGCGGCCCTGGGCGGCGATGGGCGGCGCCGCCGGGGGTCCCGCGTGGAGCGGCAGGCTGGGGATGTCCACGCAGTGGAGCCGCCGCAGCTTGTCGTCGTCCAGGCCCTCCTGGAGGACGGGCCCGCTGATCTCCAGCCTGCCGCCGGCGCCCAGCTTCTTCTTCTGGCGCTTGGAGGAGGTGCCGCTGCGCAGCCGCAGGCTCTCCATGCGCTTCAGGAAGCTCTTGGCGCGCGAGCGCGTGCTCTTGCCTTCCTCGGCCCGCTCCAGGGTCCCCCCGGCGCCCGGCTTCACGTCAAAGTCGAACTGGCCCACCGTGTCCAGGGGCGAGGGCGGCGGCGACAGGGAGTCGTCGTGGGGGCCGCCGGAGCCCCCCGTGCCCGAGGAGGAGCAGACGCTGGCCACGGAGCTGGAGCTGGCGCGCGTGGCCCCGGCGGGCGTGGGGGAGCCGGCCAGGGCCCCACTGCCCCCGGCGCTGCTCTTCCTGTCCCCCGCTCGCCCTCCGCTCCCGCTGCTGTGGAGGGAGCCCACCTCGGGCTGCTCGCTCAGGTCCGTCAGCATGCTCTCAGAGCTGTGGCCCTCGCAGAGGCTCAGCGTGCCCGCCGGGGGGCCCTGGTCCTGGGCCGAGGCGGCCTGGGCGGCCCCTGGGGGCATGGAGGAGAAGACGTCCAGCTCCTCCAGCCTGGACCAGCGCTTGCTGTCCCTCTGGAACGTCCAGCGGCCGCTGATGGCACACGGCTCGTCCTCGTCAGAGTCCTCGCTCTAGGGGGGAGAGACAGGGAAAGAACGTTAGAAAGCCCTCATTTTTTTCTTCTTCTATTAGTTCGAGACCAAATTGGGGTTTTCATGACTGTTCCAAATCCCGAGTATAATATATGATCCCATGCAGTCACACGACAACCCACACATAACTCAACTTCACAAAAGCAATACACAAGCACTTTGTGCAGAAAGGAATCCACAACGCATGAAGTATTCGCCCTTCCCAGCGAGGCATTGCAACTGACCAGTCGTGGAGCTGAAGGAAGGCCATTCACAGTGGAATAAACATTCCCCAAACCCTCCTGACTACTCTGACATTACCCAGATAAGATCGGCACAAACACAGCCAAAGAGAAAAGCGCTTATTGTGTCGCAAGTTATCTGCCAGTTATCAGTAATAAACACACACACCTCCCTAACCCCCCCATCCCCAAATTGTACCCAGTCCCCACTCCAGTTAATTTATCTCAAGGCCTGAGGGGACTCCAGGAAATTCCAGGACGACCCCCGGAGTTCACAGTCCAGCCGACCAGGCTAGGTTCAACCCCACCACAGCCTCGTTGCGCACAAACACACCCACACTCACTATTTCATACGGCCACTTAGGATTTGAGTCGCCAGTTGTTTTATATCAGCGCCACGTGACTTCTTCCCACTCTGAACGTCACCGAGCTCCTCGTAAACACGCCGACAGACGGAGGGAAAGACGAAGCCGGCAGACAGTCGGGAGACAAAATGGCCAAAGATACACAACGCACCCTGGGGTGTGAGACACTGGCCTGATAGCTAGTCGGGCTAATCCACAAAAGAAGAACCATGAGCTCCACACACACACACACACACACACACACACACACACACACACACACACACACACACACACACACACACACACACACACACACACACACACACACACACACACACACACACACACACACACACACACACACACACACGGTGGCAGCGGAGCGCGGGAGCCCTGGAACTTCAGAGGTGACTCTGACACGGTCACTTATAACGGTGGCGACAAAAGTCCATAAAACCAAACCACAGGTCGCTTTTTACGAGCCTCCTTCCTCCTCCTCCCCCACGCTCCACCTCACAGTAGGCTTTGATCCAAAGTGTTGGCCCAAAAGAGGGGCAGAACTCAACTCTCTGGTGGATTTGCTTGGCTGGAGGTAGACGCCCGGTAACATGCGTTTCATTCAGAATACATAATATCACTTGCTGAGCGCTCCTGTCTGTCACGTATTGGCTTCCAGTTCACTTCATCTCTGATTGGGTTCTTGGCTGGAATGTGAGATAGCACCAGCGTGGAATTCCTCTTTGGGCGAGAGAGTGCCGTGCCAGTTGAGGGGCCGACGGTGACTTGGGATATCTTATCTTCAGATCAGATCCCTGGGTTCATTCACCGCCATTCTGTCGGCCTCCAACGTCACAAAGACGTCACAGGGTCTGACACCGACAATGAGAAACGCCTATACATCACAACAGACAGAGAACGAGAGAAATAGAGAGAAACAGAAAGTATGCCAGAGAGAGAGAAAGAGGGTTGGGGTGGGGGGGGGGGGGGGGGGGGGGTGTGGAGTTAGAGCGAGAGCCTTAAAGACGGCAGAGATCAATGCATTCCTAAGCCTTGCAAAGGGGGGGCCGCGGTCCCACAAAGAGAGCAAATAACCCCTTTGACTCCTCCACTCTTCTCTGTTGACTTGTGAAATGAAAGGTGACACGGCGAGGGCGAACCCTCGTGAATGGACGCCACACACGGGACAAGGATGCGCCTGTCGACCGCCTAGGCCCAATTAGAGAGCGAAGGTGACCTGCCGGTGAATGGGGAGCCTGGGTGAGGCAACAAAGCCGAACAGTGTCCCCGGGCTCGCTCCACAGAGCCCCGGCGTGACCCGTCTGAAAGCTCCCTTGTCTTTGGCATTAGCCAAGGACACCTCCGGCAGAACTGTGGGTGAATGAGTTTATTTTTGAATTCTCTCGTCTTTTTCTCTTTCCTCGGAAGCCTGAAATAGTTTTCTTTTCTTTTGCCAAAGGAACATGCGGAGGGGGGGGGGGGGACCCAGGGAGGCACGGGCACATTCTGAGTCTCTTCCTCCTTCAAACAATGTGAACTACACCCACACAAACACACAGACTGAGAAGGACAAAGCAAAAAGTGCATGCGGTGTCTTTGAGAGGCTGCGCGGACACAGAGACCAGAGGAGCAGGGTTTAGTGGCGAGCATGACAGCCATGCAGGCAGTAGACCGTCGTGGCCTTTTATGGTGAGCCAGGGAGAAGCCGGGAGTCTCAGGGAGTAGACAGGAGCAGGCCACAGCGCAGGGTGGGGTCTGCTGGATGTCAGCCCCTTCATTCAGACATTAAAGCCCCCCCCCCAGGGCCCTTCCAGTTTGATGAAGAGGTAAACGCTAACGTTGCCTTTTCATTATGAAAAGATAACATGTTATAATAAGACACTTGTGGCTTCGCCCTGTGGCGGAGCGTGAACGGAAGATTGACTGGGGAATGGAAAAAGTCAACTGTGGTTGAAGGAGTTGTGAAGAAGGGGGAATTTCAGAGAAGGGTGAAAGTGTGTGTGTGTGTGTGTGTGTGTGTGTGTGTGTGTGTGTGTGTGATCACTTACCCTCTTTCTCTGGGGCGATATCTCCAGCCTCATCAGAGCACACTTATTGAGGGTGTTCAGTCTCCTGCAGATGCACAAAAGCAGAGGCGTTTGCTCACTTAAATGCCTGAGTACCCCCTGAGACACCGCCACAAGCCCAAAGGCCAGAACAGGAAGCAGAGGAGGGGAAAGGAAAGGAAGAGAAGGAGAAGGAGAGAGAAACAGAGCAGCCTGGCAAAGCTAATGAACTGCTGAACGATAAGCCCCAGATAAGTGCAAAAGAGAGAGAGAGAGAGAGAGAGAGAGAGAGAGAGAGAGAGGTGCAGAAACAGGCTAAACTTAAGCACCGATGAAAACTTGACAAAAGGGGGGTTTGAGGAGGGGACAGAAAGCTTATCCCCTCCGCCACCTGGTGGGGGGGGGATGGAGGTCTCCCCTCTGGTGCCCTCCGAGGGGATCATGTGACAACGGAGGGGGGGTGGACGGAGGGATGGGAGGTGGAGGGGTGAACGGCTGCCAGGAGAGGAGAGACGAGTCGATGGCTTCCAGATGTTGGGGAGGACACCTGCTGGGGTTTCCACACCACGTCTCTGTCTGACGGAGGAGCAGACTCCATTAAAGAGTCTTTACCCTCTGGGCCGCTGTCGTGTCCAAAACCAGGAATGTTTTACAGTAACACTGACGCACACACACTCTGCAGGGGGTTATAGGCCAAATGTATGTGTTGAAACTGGCAACATGCTCACGTCTTTGAATCGATGCCCTAGGGTTTTTTTTATCTTATAAAACCAAGATGTTTTAGTGAGAGGCACCACTTTGAGTATTCCAGTCAATTTAATGTATCATGACGTTCATTCACAAACCCACCCCAGGGCTTCAGTGCCATCCAGGTGTGGGTGTTTGTTTCTAGTTTTCCTACTGATTTCAAAAGAAACAGAATGGTTGGGTGGGCCGATGTCAAACAGGACGAAACACTGAACGGTGGCAGCCCCTGGTGGAGGAACCCTACCTGACCACCTGGGGTGGGGGGGGGGGGGGGGCTATGAGAGACAGAGTGAGACAGAGCGAGGGAGAGACCTGAAAGTGAGAGTCCCACAAAAAGACAAGAGGGAGAGGAGGAGAGAAAGAAAGGTGGCGAGGGAGGCGAGGCAGAGAGAGAGAGAGAGAGAGAGAGCCATGGGGGACAGCGTCGTAGACGAACGACGAAAAGTTGGGAGAGCACCGAGAATCTAATCCCATTGCTCTTTCATCTCGTCTGTTCTTTGTGCTGGAGGGCTTCTTTTGAAGTCAACCCCCCCCACCCTCCCACTCCACCTCACCTCCTCCATCAGCCATACATTTTCATGTAGGAAAACCAAAGGAAAGTACAGCAGAGAGAGAGAGAGAGAGAGAGAGAGAGAGAGAGAGAGAGAAGAAAAGAGAGAGAGAGAGAGGAAAAGAGAGAGAACACGTGTCTGGTGTCTCACCTGCATAGAGACTCGATGGCATCGCGGTCCAGGAAGTCATGGTCTCTGGTGACTGAAGAGATGTCAATAGGGAACTGGGCATCTGACAGAGGCAGGGAAAGAGAGAGAGAGAGAGAGAGAGAAAGATAAATCTGATGTTAATATGCACATGAGTGTGTGACTTGGTAAATAAATGCATGGCACAAGCAATCCCCGTCTCTCTCTCCATCTCCCACAATATGGGGGGTAATGGTGGGCTCAGCCACTCCTCATATCCACCACACTCCTCCATCCAACCACGAACCACTAGCCCCCCCCCCCCCCAGCCCCCTGCCCCCTGCCCCACACACACCACCGCTCGGATGAAAAGCTAAAAGGAAGTAGCGTCTTAGCCCACCAAACAAACACAGCTGCGGCTTTGGAGACCTGGGCCGCAGGGGGGTGGGGGGGGGGGGGGGGGGAGAGACCAGGGCGCGGGGGATTGATAGAAGAATGACAATGGGTACTCCAGCCTTCCAAAAAGGTTCCTGTCCCCCTCTCTCCGTCACCCCCCCATTCCCATTCTTTAAGTCTCCCCTTAATGAACTGTATAACCTCCTACCAAAGTCAGGTCATCAATGCTCCTTCACTGGCAATGTGTGGCTGGCTAATGCTAAGGAGCCCCCCAGAAAACGATACATGGGCTACATTGGAGCTCGCCACAGAGAAGAATGTCGGAGAAGATGGCATTCTGTTAAACCTGGGGACCAGTACCTTGAGCCTACTGTACTCAAATAGGGCAATCAATCCGCTTATCTTTAGTGGAGCAATCGTCTTGACGGAACAAACAATGGAGATTGCATCCCCCCCCGCACCCCCCTCTCAACAGACAGGAGCGATACATGGCGTGCAACACCACATCGTTCCCTTCAAATATCCCCGCACAGGAAAACACTCGTGAGTCAGCGAACTACTACTCAACTGTCAAAGATTGGTGGGATTGATAAGGCTATGTGTGTGCTCGTGTGGTGAATGATTTGTCACGCTTGACCCTTATCACCTTATCACCTGCCCAAAGACGTGCTGAACATCCTGTTCTTTTGACCAATAGGACACTGCGACACCCACAGCGCGGTTCACTGGCTGCCAGCAATTAGTGCTCGACAAAGCTAGTTTAGTCCCACTTTGAGCTGCTCGTAGTGGCAAGAAGCTTCACTCGAACAATGTTAAGTAAAGTGGAGCACAGTTTTGGACTCTTCTGGACCCTGTTCGGTTCCACGGGTCAGGGAAATGGCCAGGAAGACGTCTGGCCCTAGAGAAGTTATGTTTATGTTTCCTACAGGGTTAATGTTTGGATTCTTTGCTGAGGGGTGCCTGGCTTTAGGCAGAGGACTGTGCGTGTCTCACATAAATAGAATGAACCATTGACGCAAAGCAAAAACCCCCGCCCAGCTCCTCAGGAATGTTCTGATAACGATGGAGGGGGGTCTGTGTGTCCGCCGAGGAAGGTGGGGGGTTTCAGCGAAAGCATTAGCAGTATGTGGGTGAGAGTGGTACATGACAAAAAACCACATTTAATTCAAGGGAATGCAAACTAATGAAAGAAAGTAATGTATTGTTGGAGATGGCATATCTTTGAATGTGTAATATCTGTGGTTGGATAAAACTGGCTATTAAGCATAATTCTTAGTTTTCTGTGCTTATGTTAGGATTTAGAAATCAGACATGACGTCATCATATGAACTGATATGAACAAGATATGAACTGCGCCACAAATTACTTTAACGCATGTTTTAAAAACGTGACCTAATAATCGTCCGGTCGCTTCAGGGTTTGACTTGAAATAACAATTTGAGGGAGAACAGGCACAGCAGAGGACAGCCGTATTGGGGATCCTTCAGGGGTCCTTACCTTCATAGAGCTGGGCGTACTGTGGGAAGCCCGCCGCCCGCAGCCAGGTGCACGCCTCTTTGGCTTCGATCTCTGCAGGAGAGGAAGAGAGGAACAGTGGGAGACAGACACATCAGACGAGGTGTTTAAGGGCCTGTCCAGTTTCCACACACAACATCTATCCGTTAACCTGTTCAATGGCCTTTTAGAAACTTGTATGAACCCTTTATTGCTTTTGCATACTGGCACACGGTAATCATACATGACATATAAAGACAAATTCGTCAACTGAGAACCTAGTACTCCCTTTCCCTGTGCTGAACCTCCTCAAAAGGGGCTAATCAGAGAGGTATTGAGCTCCCCATGGCAGTGAGAGGTTCGTTGTGAACCCGCTTACCCGTTTAGCTACCCCCCCGACACTAACCTTGTCAACCCACTCACACGCTATATGCCTGGGGTGTGTGTGTGTGTGTGTGTGTGTGTGTGTGTGTGTGTGTGATTGCGTGTGTGAGTATGTGCATGCGCATGTTAAGGAGGAGAACGCGTCACACCCACTTTTCTTCCAGGGCAACGCGGAGTCCCTACGGGGAGCGTCGTGCCTGGCCTTGGCCTGAGCACCCACCCCTCGACGCCGGCCACCTAAACGCGGCGCTGTGATTCCGGGGCCTGTTTAGACCGCGGGTGAGACATTCGGGACGGGTCTGCTAAGTGCCGTCACTGGCTGCCGGCCTTCCCATTGTCTGCCGGGGGGGGGTGTCTCCCAATTAGCTGTGAAAGGCCTTTAGACGGTCCGCGCCAAGTGGTGGCCCACGCCCACGGCCCCCCTGCACGGCAGGACCCCAGCACCACACCCTGCAGGACACGCTGGGACTGTGGCCCCCGTCCTCAAACCCTGCTCTTTACAGTGCTGTCTCTCCGTTTGCCAGACTAATATGTATAAGGTCAAAGTTTATGGTAAAAAAAAAACTAAAGAAACATACTGAAAAAAGGTGGTAGGATCTAGTACCTGTTAAAGTAACGTGCTTCTTTTTTTTAAAGGACTTACACGTAAATGGTGTGGGGACCGCTATTCACTATTAAAGGCACTGGCCTCCGTCTGTATTATGAAACCCCTCTTCAGTGGTCTGCTCGGGTTCACCTGCACTGGACATTCCTCACTCTAATGTTTCTATCTTTGCTATCAGACATCACAATAGCTGGGAATGGCCTGTTCC
>JAPMUY010010361.1:0-72500 GCA_026901105.3 Galaxias olidus
AGCATCATACTCAAAGAAGACTTGAGGCTGTAATTGCTGCAAAAGGTGCTTCAACAATGTATAGAGTAAAGGGTGTGAATACTTATGTACATGTGATATAATTTTTTATTTTTTTTTTATACATTTGCAAAATATTCTAAACTTTTTTTCACTTTGTCATTATGCGGTATTGTGTGTAGAATGTTGAGGAATTTTTTATTTACTCCCTTTTGGAACATAATAAAATGTGGAAAAAGTGAAGCGGTATGAATACTTTCCGGATGCACTGTGGGTAATCTGATAATTGAAAGGCAGAAAAACAAAGGCTAAACACAAGACAATCTGGCAAAGGACCAAGGCAAAAGGACTAGTAAACAGTACAAGAGAGGTAATGAGATGATGAGTTGCAGGTGTGGAGCTGGGCAGGGAAAACCAGATGGACAGAATGAGTTGATTGAATTGAGAGGCCAGCTCTGAAATAACTGGAGATGTTAGAAATATGGCATGAACACAAAACTCCAGGCAAATAACTCTGACCTAAGTGGGAACCCTGACACTTATGTTGATAACAGTATTAATACATGAAAGATTTCCCATTTATGGTCAATTTTGAAAAGATAAAAAATGTGCGATTAATTTGCATTTACACTATGGACAGTGGACACCCATGCGATTAATCATGATGCAATTTTTGAATCGTTTAACAGTCCTATTTAAAATATAAATAATGACAAAAAT
The DNA here is from genome assembly GCA_026901105.3 of Galaxias olidus. Classification (NCBI taxonomy): domain Eukaryota; kingdom Metazoa; phylum Chordata; class Actinopteri; order Galaxiiformes; family Galaxiidae; genus Galaxias; species Galaxias olidus. The sequence continues at coordinate 718 of JAPMUY010010361.1, forward strand.
ATTTGTAAGCATTGTGATCTACTTAAAGCAACAGGACATGGTGGTAGCAGCTAGAGGTAGTAAAATAGGTGTCCATTCCCGTGCAAGTCAAAGCCATCAATAAAAGGAACTTACACGTGGGATATGTATGTAAATACTTCCACTCTGTGTCACCCAATCTCTTTTCCTCCTTTCTCTTCTTTTGGCTGTTTTATGGTGCAAATATGATGGGAATAGATTTCCTTGTGAATCATGTGGCATGTTTAGGTCTTCATCAACTGTGGTCAATTTTCGAACAATTGTCTCCCTTTCCACATCAGTCATTTCTCATTTGCTGGCCACAAACCTGGGCCATTCGATATGAGTCTTCAACTTGACCTTGTCTTTCCCATCCTTCACTTTCTGTGCTCCACCTTTGATATTCACTCTCCTTATCATTTTACCGGTATTGACTGATCTGTCTTTCATCTCTCCCACCACTTTCCACTCTCCTCTCTGACGCAACTGAATGTCTTAAAGCAGGGGTGGGGAACCTTTTTTCTATAAAGGGCCATTGGCGTATTTACAACATCCATTGGGGGCCACACAACAGGACAAACATAAATGTATTTTCTTTTAATGTTTGTTTATGTAACAACATGAAGAAGCCAGGATGCAACTATTATTCAATAAAAAGGTTATCGGTGGCTCTGTAATCTCAGTCTAACTGCCAACGGATTTGATTAATCAAATTATAATAATAGATATGCAATATAAAATTAGTAATTCATTATAGTCAGAATACAATTCACAATTCAATACATATTCAATAACAATCTAGTATCCATTCATACAAAAAAAAGACAGTTTACTGCTCCAGTCACGTGACGTTGGCACTCGTTTCAGGGGCAACAGGGACGTTTATGAAGGGGACAGAGAGAGACCGCAGACCTCAAAACGACCTAAACGACTAGTAGTACTACCCTTATGAGACTGCATTATGAGATATCATATACAGATCTATACTATACAGATCAATACTATCTAACTATGCTAGAGATATCAAAGTATAAACATGAAACCTTTAGCGTTAGCCTCCGCTAGCGAACGAGCTAAATATTTCGCTTTTACTTTTTAATGTGTTTTGCTTGATAAAAGTATTTAAGCTACATAATGATAATGCCTCACGGGCCAGATCCGATAGTGTCGCGGGCCGTATATGGCCCGGGGGCCGGAGGTTCCCCACCCCTGTCTTAAAGGGATAGCTCAGGTTTTTTTGGGAAATGAGATATGTTCTGACTCCTAGTCAGATGAGATGATCAATATCAATGTTATGATTGTACTTCCAATAATTCGTTTTTTAGGTTAAGAATGCTTATCTTATGCTATCTTACCGTCTGTGTAGTCATGTTGTCTTTGGTACGATCAAAATGTACGTATTGATAAGTAATGCTGGTTAATTGTCGTGAAGTGTGATGCCTGAGGACAGGGAAGGGAATTAGAATGAGGTAACAGAGAGTGAGGGACCATCATCAGCCACTACTACTTACATCTCACTAGTGTGAAACGGCTTTAACACCGCACAAGAGAAACAAAATACAAGTCCTTTTTCCTCTTTGCGAAATAAAGTGGCATTCATGTTTGAACACGACAGCACTGTTATTGCACTGTCACAGTTTTAAACTGGCCCCAGCATGAACTAAACCACAAGAAATTTGTATTACAGGCAGCAGTAACTAAATAAAAGAAAGAATTGTCCATCAAGTTATCAATGTTATACCGTGGGTGAGCCCTTCTGGTGGTCGTAGTTTAAACACCACAGCAGACCTGCAGTAAGATCACTTCTGTACGGGGGGAACATATGGGACTGGAGCCTAGCAGCAATACAGTCCTGTGAGTCTTCAAATTGTCTCTTGAACCATCTCTGGAATTAGCTTCAATGCTGGTTGATGTAAACTTAAAAGTAAAAAGAGTAAAAACCCTTGTCAGGGAACATACCTCTAGCCCCACCACTTCACAGTCTACCAGACCAGGAGGAGAAGAAGATTACCCTACTTCTTAACCATAGGCCAAGAGACAGAGATGGTACTTTTGCTGTCCTGTTTACTGGTTCTAGGGATGTTATGAATATACTACTACCTTAAGAATTATTATCTTATGCTATCTCATCAATATGCAAAGGACCTGTGTGGTGTTGGTACCACATGATTTTGCTTCAGGGATCTCTGTGGTGTCCTATTCCGGGGCGTCCAGTGACATTGTCGTTTGGGTTGCATATGCAGGGCATGGAGGAAATGGTAGCATGAGGGAGCCCAAAGATACATTAAGACACACAATGTAAGGTGACTTGTTTTATTACCTGGCATCAGAGGGTCCACTGACAAACTAGTTATTAGTTTCCTTTGTCAAAGTTTGTGTGATTAATTCTGAATAAATTCTTACAACCTGATTATCCATACAAAAGAACCAGATGACTCTGTTTTCTTCCACAATAGCTCTCCACACTTTCAAAGGCCCATTTTATATTTGTAGGTAAGTGCACATGCCTGGCTTTCCCCTGGTTTTGGTGTGGCTCATGGTATGATATGATATGTTATCCCTGAAATGCAACACCACTCAGAGCTTCCTAAGATCAGGGAGGGAATTTGAAAAAGATTAATTACAGAAGAGGATAGACCAGTATTTAGTAAAAAGTCAGCAATGTAAGCTTTGGGTGCAGAGGTGGTAGCCACCCGTACTGTAGCCCTCCAAAACAGAAAAATTAAGTACTTGTGCCATGAAAGGGAAAGAGTGTTGCACTTGTATCGCTGACAGCTCCGAAAACATCAATAACCTAGCAACTAGGTCAGAGCTGAACACATGTACAACCACCTCCCTGGTTGGGTACATTAGGATCCTCCATTAAATAAAGCGTAATCCAATGAGTAATCTTTTTTCTATTGTTCTATTGTTACTATATATTTGCTTTTTGCTGCTAGATCTTGCTGTGAAAGTTAACTGATAAGCCTCGACTTTCATATTCAGACTGAAGTTGATGATCCTATGAAGATTTAAGGGAAACTCTTGCCCTTATCGTTCTTGTGCTTAAAGCACCAAAGGGGAAAGCTTGGAAGCAAATTCTCCACCATCTTAAAATACATCTTTGTATATACTTAAGCTTTCCCTCTTATATTAGTATAATTGTATCTAATGTTATTGCCTTTGGCCAGCTGCACACTTTGAACCTTTGATCGGACCTCCAGTAAAAGAGCCAAAGCACAATGTCTATCAAATCTTTCCATTCATTCTCTTATTCTTATGGTTCTGTCTTCAGTACCACACTCAAGCCCCCACCTACACCCTGACACCACCACCAGGTATAAGTCTTCTGGACCTTAGGATGGCCCTTTAGAGCATTTCCCAGGCAGACAGGGTCCTTTTGCCAAGTAATCATGACACATGACATTTCACGTTCTACGTTATTAAACATCTGGTTCTCTCTAAACGTGATTGGGACATTCTTCGTGGTTGAAAGAGAGCTACACTGTGACTTTGGGTGGGAGCATGATAAGGAACCAACTTTTAGTTATTGTTAAAAATCTATTCATTTCAAACTTGCACCGAATTGTGTGAATGAGGTCAATATGTGCACAATAAAAGTGCTTCACATAATTTCAGACATTAGAGGAGGTAAATACTTATCTAATGATGACATTTACATTTTCTATTCTTCCCCCACAATTCAAGAGTGTAGTAAGTTGTGTGGATCAGAAGAAAACATAATTCATATACAAACATAACAATAAAATTGTAAAATGTCAAGCACGCACATTTTCCATAATCTGCTTGATCCCAAATTACGACCAAATTGTTTTGACCTTGCCAGCAAAGGACTAGCAAGTGTTTATCTTAAACTAGTTCCCAACAGTTCTTATTGTTGCTCGTGATGACGGCATCAGGTCTCGTTACACTGCACTGCTATTTCTGGTAGTGATAAAATGTTCCTCTTTATTTATCTACTTCTCAAGGTCTTTCCTAAGGCCTTCTCACAGTAACAGGGCAGTTTCTTAAACTTCACAGGTGATATGTTTTTTTATTCTTACAGTATTACTGAACACGCTTTAAAGCTGACCACAAAGAGGCTGTATCCTGTGCCAAGCATCTCTCTGTTCCCACTATTACACATTCGAATCAAGACTTGTCTTGAGAGCAACAGGAAATGAAATGGTAATTGTTCATCCTACTTTTAGTCTTTGTTGCAAGATTAATATTTTAAAACCTCACAGCTAAGCTCTTGCTTGCCTTAGAAAAGTCTGCCAAGAGTGAAAGATGCATACTTTGAATTAAAAATAGGATGCCACTGGGGTTGCTGTCTCAGATCTACTGTACCCCTAAGCAGCAGACCAACACTGAGGCCAGTGCTGCCCTGACACGTGTTAGAAAGAAACACTCCTTTGTTGGCCACAGAACAAACTGGTAGTCAGGCCTCTTAAACACACCCCTGCCCAGCCCAATAAAAATAATTCATCTCTGCCAAATAACAGTAAGACTGTGCCGACTTCCAATAAGCCATGAGTCTGCTAAAGTACTCTCTGCTAATTGTTATCCTTCTCAACTCTGCATTTCACAACCTGCTTGTGAACGGCATAGGATGCACTGGGTATGTATTAATTATTTTTGCTTGTGTTTCCACGTGCTGCGTAGAATCTTACAATAACACATTACCATTTCTGTATATAATTTGTTTTTCTTGTTATATATACAAAGGACTGCTAAAATTACACTTCTATCACAACGCTGGCCAAAAACTCAGTGTTTAAATGAGGATAAGGTCAGTGATTCCTTTTACAGTTTCTTTCCCTCCTATGTTTATGCAAAATTATTTTGAAATAATAAGTGTTCTTCTTGTAGGGCTGGACCACCAATCCCGCATGCAAATTGAAAATTTGGACTCTTCATGGCTTGTGGTAGGATACACATACATACTACAAAAATAATGTAGCAAGTTTATAAACCGTAAAATATCTCCAGGTATTGCAATATGAAAACATTTTTTTTTATTAATTTATTCAACTAACCAGTACAATATGAATATATACAAAAAAGGTACAAGAGAACAAAATTAGTTGAAGCGGGAGGGCAGAAAGCAAAGCTTATGAGAGATAGCCCTCCCGTGACTCAAACAATTACAAGGTTTATGATCAAACACCACAAATCCTATGACGAATAACTAGAAAGTTATGATAGATTAATTTCACAAAGTTTGATAAATTATTATAAAAATCAAAGTTTAAAGCAGTCATGTTCAAGAGCTTAAATCATAATATGATGCAGGAAACAAAAAATAAAAATAAAAATAAATAGATTTGTCCTACAAAAATACATACTATTTACTATAACATCCTTTTTTTAGGATTTCCCAAAACCATGAATATCTATTTCATTCTAAAGATACATATTACTGCCTTAACTCAACTAATGGAGTAAGTGATTAACATAAGTTTGTGTATTCTGTTCATTAGATATTTGTAAACTTTGATTTGAACTTTTGATGAGAAATAATACTTGAAAGATTCGGGTTCAGTCCTTTCCATAATTTAACACCAATTATCGATATGCTGTGTGATTTGATGGTTGTTCTATTTGGCTTTCTACAAAATGTGTTAGTTTGCCTAGTTGGGTACTTCCTGATTTTAATGTGGAAGTGTTTTTGGACATTAATAGGCATTTTATTATGGAAAATTTTGTGCATCACCAGCGCTGTTTTCAGTTTAACAATGCTAACAAATTTTAATAGATTGAGTTTCTTAAACAGGGGAGTTGTATGGTCATATTTACCTACTCCACAGATTATTCTTATTACTTTTTTGGGGGGGATACAATTATTTTCTGTAGATTTGTTATGTACGTATTTCCCCATATTTCAGAGCAGTAATTTAGATAAGGGAGAAATAAGCTATTATATAGAGTTCTGAGTTTTTTTTTCTCCAAAAATGTTCCTAGTATGATACAGAATACCTGCTGTTTTTGAGAGTTTAGTTTGTACGCTACTTATATGTTGCTTCCAGTTAAAGTTTTCATCCACAAGTAGTCCTAAAAATGTACTTACACTTACTTTTTCAATATCAGCATTGGAAATACGTATTGAAAAACCATCATTACTCAAAGACCTTATATTAAATAGTATATAATTAGTCTTGGTCACATTAAGTGATCATTTGTTAGCTGCAAACCAATTGCAGAGTTTATCAAATTCATCATTTACCATTTTTATGAGTTCATAAACATTATAATGGGAGCAGAGAATGGTGGTATCATCTGCAAATAAAATAAATTTCAACAAGTCAGAGGTACAGGTGATATCATTAATATATATCATATATATATATATTTCATATATATATATATGATATATATATATATATATATATATCATATATATACTCTCAAAAATAATTTTGGGCCTAAAATTGATCCTTGAGGGACTCCACATTTTATTAAAAGTTTACTGGATTCCACTTTTTTATCAAAATGTCATGATTTACTGTATCAAATGCTTTTTTACGGTCAATAAATATTCCAGCAGTTATCAATCTTTTATCAATATCATTAGTGATTTCCTCACATAATTCTATCACTGCAGTTGAGGTGGATCGGATTTTCTGAAATCCATATTGGCTTTATTAAGTTATTATTATTAGTTATTAGGACTTGATTTATCACCTGATTTAAAAATTGGAATAACCTTCGCAATCTTCATTTAATCTGGAAAAATACCTAGTTTAAGAGATTTATTGCATGTATCAAGTAAAGGAGCTGCGATGTTTGGCACAATTTGTTTTACAATACTCATACTAAGTCCCAAATTATCTTTTGACATTTTACTTTGTTGGCTATAGACAACATCAAGCAGTTCTTTCTCTATAACTGGATTCAGGAACATGCTATGTTGGTTACTGCTTTTCAGAAAATCATCAATTTTACATGAAGTGCGGCTAATTTTGCTTGCTAAGTTAGGGCCAATTTCAGTGAAGAATTTATTAAAACTACTTGCAACATCAGTTGGCATGGTTAAAAAAATTACAACGTTTGATTCAGTAAATTCAAATATAATTTGAACTCATTGAACTTCCTTTTTAGTGTGAACTTTGAAATCATCCCAAGTCTTTAGTAAGTTTTAATTCAATTATGGAAACAACGAGACGGTCACCTCCTAAGAGATTAATGAGGGATCAGAAAGAGTAGAGGTCTTAATTTTTGTTTACCAATCCATCCTTTCAATCCTCTAGGTTTACCGTTTTATATCATAGAAATGCTGTCTGTCTCGTTGCGTGGTTAGCAATAAGTCATGAATAGAAAAGGTATGAGAACCATAGAAAACAAAGACGTCCCCTTCCAGATAAATCCGCTACGATGGAGTAGTACTTGTCTGAGATTGACACAAGGTGCATGACTCATCTAATATTCTTGCAAATTATTTTGGATTCTGGAATGTATTGATGTCACTTAACAAGTCACTTTCCCAGCTTACACTAAAGGCCGTATTCTTGACTTAGTCTGCTGCATTGGCATCACTCCATGTGACCTTATAGTCGATGAGTTCCCCCTCTCCGACCACAAAGCTGTGTACTTCGAAGTTTACACTCACATCTCCAAAATTAAACAGCTTTGGATCATCTCCTTCGGAACCAACAAACAAATCAACCCCACAAATCTCAGCACTCTAACCCTGGTCCTGCCCTACTCCTCACCCCAATTACTTAGTTAATCATTAAAATGTCTATCTCTCCTCTGCCGTTGACTCGCTGGCCCCCCTCTCTCAGTACATACCCCTACCTGGAACTCCTCTGCCTTCCGCCAACTCCAAACCACTTACCGCCACCTTGAGTAGCTGTGCAAAAAGACTCTAAGTGCATACCCAACTTTACTCAGAACACCTACAAGAAAGACACATCTATTGCCAAATTTTCCTACGTTGACATCACCTCTGGCAACACCAGAACCCTATTACACCTAAAGCCACCTACCAGAGCTACCCAGCAACCTCCCTTGCAACGTCTCCACAGACGAATGCACTGCTTTCCAACACTTTCTTGACACCAAAATCAATGCAGTCCATCTCCAGCTGGCCTCACCTGGAACTCCATTCTGTATAGTTAGTCTGGCTCAGCCATTTACCAGCTCAGTCTCTGACTTTGTCCCAGCGTCTACAAACCACATCACTGACTTTAATCCTAAATGCACACTCACTGTCAACTTAACCCTCTCCACACAATTCTCATCAAAGCTGGTTTGTCCTCGATCTACCCCTAATAACAACTATAATAAACTCCTCCCCCACCTCTGGACACATACCCCCCACTCTCAAAGTCTGATATATGATTCTTATGCTGACAACCTCAAAAACTACAAACCCATCTCCCCTTAATTTTAAAAGTACGAGAAGGTAGTGGTCATTCAACTCCAGTCCCACCTCGACTCCAGTAACAAACCTTTCCATCTGGTTTCCGTCCAAAACAGAGCACTGAAACTGCCCTGGTCAAAATCACCAACGAGCTCCTCAGCACAGCTGACTCAAGACTATTGACCATCCTCATCCTCCTCCACCTTTAATTCCGTCTCTCACTCACTACTCCTGGCGTGTCTGGCTAGCATTGGTATAATTGGTGTTGCACTCTCCTGGTTCTCATCCTATCTCACTGACATACAGCAGATTCAACAGCTGACAAACCACCGGTCCAAAATTTCTGCTTTTGCACAGGGTGTTCTGCAGGGGTGTGTACTAGGTCCGCTTGTCTTCATGCCTTCCCTTGTTTCTCGGGGAACTGTCCTCCGTCATCATGGTGTCCACTTATACTGCTATGCTCACGCACCCAGTTGTATGTTTCTACACAACCAAGCACTGCCCTCCCTCCACCCTCCCTCACCGAATGCTTGAAGGACTTCAAGAGCTGGCTGAGCCAGAATTTCCGGAAGCTCAGCACTAGCATAACGGAGGCCCAGCTTGTTGGCTTCAAAGCCACTGTCCAAACCTACAATCCCCAACATCACCATCAACTGCTTTCCTGTACCCCTCTCCTACCTGTGTCATCCTGGACCACACTCTCTACTTTGCACCTCACATCAAAAGCATTAATATTGTCAGACTTCGTCCTTCCTTGTCTCAATCCACCACTGAAATCTTGGTCCACACATTTGTTTTTTTTCACGGATTGACAACGTAAATACTGCAACAACTGCAACGCTGTTTTTTCTGGCATCCTCACTAAGTTAAAAAATGGAAACTGCTGTCTCCCCCTGTCCATATTCACTGTGATGTACAATGTACGGTCATAATTCTATTTTGTTGTTAATATTGAACATGATAATGCGTCAGTCCATGTTTCATCCAATCATTTTAAGGGGCCCTATTATGCAAATTCTAAGGTGCATACCTTCGTTTAGGAGTTCTACTAGAATAGGTTTACGCGTTTTAATGTTCAATAAACAATATGCCTGGATCTGCAGCACCTCTAGTCACCCTCTGTCTGAAACGCTCTGTTTTAGCTCCTGTCTCTTTAAGGCCCCCCCTACCGACGAGCCCAGTCTGCTCTGATTGGTCAGCTGGCCAAACAAAGGGAATTTGCATTTGCGCTTCCCAAAACAGCGTTTTCTCGACATGGCGAAACCACCCGGCCTCCACTCTGACTGGCTCGGGTTGAGGGCGTGCCAAACATTATTCAAATGTGTGACTTTGTGACGTAGATAAGTTATGGAAGAAAACGTCGGACTACAAACAAGGCGTTTTAGGCAGTTCAGGAGCAGTGTTTTCTGTGAGAGAGAGTAGCTCCCTTTGGCGTAGACTATGGGCTTTGTAATTTTTCAGACCTTTTACACACACAAAAAGCTATATAACATACTAAAGGAAAGGGAAAACCCCAAAAAGCATAATAGGGCCCCTTGAATTATTCCATACAATCTAGCAAGTGGAAAGGAAAGACTAGATTTTCTGAATGCAATGCATGAGGAAGTGCGTCAGGATATTCAACTGATCATCATTTCACAAACCTTTGATGTGGAATCATTGGTATCCTACAAGACCCAACCTGATACATCTTTGAAATCAATTATTTACTTGGAGCGTACAAGAATGAATGGGCTGGATGACCTATTATATTTCCCCGTTCTAAATTGTGACATTATACTGTACCTTGTTATTTCAACAGGCCTGACAATGTGAAAGTAACTGGTGCAACCAGCTTGTCAAAGGAATTCCTTGATGTAAGTAATTCATATTCTTAAGTAGCCTATTCGTTATATTTTCCCATTTACATTTTCCTTTGATTGACCAAATCATGAGGAAGAGACACCTGATAGCAATAATATGAGAAGAATGTAATCAATAAATCATTTACTCTTAAACACAGAAATGTAATAGTGTATAGGAGTATGGGGCTCAATGTGTGAACGAAAGTGTAAATTATTGCACTAAATGTGGTATACTGTATTATAACCATTTATAAATATGGAACTAAAATCTTGGTTTTATATAAATTCTATTTTGAATATGTTTAATTTACATCTTAATTCTCGCCCACCGTAGTTTGACCTTAGTTAATATGGAATCCTATTCTAGTTTATCACTGAAAGGCTAAAGTAAAGTAATTATAGTTATACTATAATGTATATGAGAACCTGCTCATGCACATTTACAGAATAAAATTTTGAGTGCCCCACATCTTCTGAATAACATTTGCTGTGAGCCCAACAGCTCTAACTACACTTGCTACATCAAACGGCTGTCTTTATAATGCATTCACTAATCTCCATCACTTAGCTGCACACACTTCTTTACCTCTGCATGAAATCACTGCACTGCCTACAAGTGATTTCTTCCTTAGTTCGCAACTGTAATGTACTTTTAATGTAATGTATTTTGTATTTGTGCTTTACGGTGGCCCTGAGAGGCCAACGCACTGCATCTTCAGAAAACACTTGCAAATAGACAAAACACAAGTAAATTAAGAAAACATCTACACCAATTTGACAACACATGCTCAACATTTAGAAAACGAGCTGCAAATACGGACAACACAACACATTACAGAAACACGCTGTAAATACAAAAACGCAACATATTGCAGAAATGTGCTGCAAATACAAAAACACAAGACATTACAGAAACACACGGCAAATACAAAAACACAACACATTACAGAAACTTACTGCAAACACAGACAACACAAGACATTACAGAAACGCGCTTCAAATACAGGCAAGACAAGGGAATGTTTCCAGAGGACACCTAAAAGTGACATGGATGACACCAGAACAAAAGACCTCTGTTGTGTTGTCTGGATTTGTAGCGCATTTCTGTAATGTGTTGTGTTTTCTGTATTTGCAGCGCGTTTCTGTAATGTGTTGTGTTTTCAGTACTTGCAGCACGTTTTTGTAATGTGTTGTGATTTTGTATTTGCAGGGCATTTCCGTAATGTGTTGCGTTGTATGAATTTGCAGCGCGTTTTCTAAATGTTGCGCATGTGTTGTCAAATTGATGTAAATGTTTTCTTAATTTGCTTGTGTTCTGTCTATTTGCATGTGTTTTAAGTTGCAGTGCTTTTGGCCTCTCAGGGCCACCGTAGTATTTAGGTTAAATTAGAATGCTTTGCACCTGAATGTTTAAGTGGAAACCGCCAAACATTTTTGGGATTTTCATCCTGAGACTCCATGCATCAGACCTATGAATTGTTTATTTAATGTTTGTTACCTTAATCTCCCTTAGACACTCAGCAACGATCCAAGAATGGTGAAATGGCCATATTTCGGCCCCGCTGATCAGAATACATACGGAGCAAAAGCAAAAGATTTTTGGTAAAATGTTTCCCATGAGCTTATTCTTTTCCAATCTTGCTCTATTTGGCTAGTTTACCCAAGCATGGGCTGCTGGACTGAAAAACACGTGTCAGTGTCAAGAACACAAGGGAAAGCCATTTGGCTCATCTTTCTGGTTTTGGTTATTAATTAATGGTCCTAGAATCTCACCAAGTAGTTTGTTGAATAAACCCATGCACTGTGTCTCAATATCCATACTATCATACTATATAGTAAGCCAAAAAGTCCATACATAGATTGTCAAATGCAGTATGCCAAAGGTTCATGCAACAGTACATACTTCGTAATAGCAGCTGAAGTACCTACTAAAAGAAAAAAGTAGTAGTATACGATTTGAGACGCAGCGAATGGTGTTCAATGAATACATGTATACCTAATCAGTGAGTTTTTTCTTCTCCAAATTAAGGCAGTTGTAGGTAGTTTCTTGTAAGAGGTGGTTTTGGGAACCCTATGGGCTACTATACCGTTTGCTTGTGTAATTATAACCGTCGCAAATAAGACATGCAGAATGCTCGTGGTCACTGCATGTCGCTAGCATAATCAACGGTTATACTCCACAAACTGTAGAAAAGGTGTTGATAATACGTTAATACAAAAAAAGTTCGCTATAGTGGCTTTAAAAAGCAACATCAATATATTATATACTTTCTTTTTGACCGCCAATTCTATTTCTGCACTAAATTCAAAGCCACACTTTAAAAATGTATATTGCTTAGATAATGTTTACAAGTATAGCAGAACGTGAACGCAGGTTAGTGCCAGCATCTTCGGGACACACATTATAACTATGGAATACCAAATGTGCCAAAATTAAACAAATAAATATTCCTTCATTAAATAAATAATCATATGTATAAATACAGGAATATATATAAATGGGTACATAAACTGTGAAATCACTCAAAAATTTAATAATACTGAAGCAATTATTATGAAATAATTGGCATAAAAAAACATTTCATTTTTTTTATTTCACGATGAATGTTTTATTTTCAAATGGCACTTTTTATTTATTAAACAATGGTACCTTTCCGAATGTCACATTTAATTAATAATGGTACTTTTCCGAATGCCATATTTATTTCATAATGGCTCTTTTCATAATGACGTGCTCATCTGTCAATCAAGATGAGCGTAAGCCTACGTCACTCGCCTGTTATCAGAACGACCACGCCCCTTTTGGGGAAAATATTTTTGTGAAACTGCTGGTGGAAAAACTAGTGTCACTAGTATGCCTAAAAGCTGTCTGACCATTTCAGATTGAAGCCAGCTAATTGTTCAGCTATGTTCATATATTCAATCTGAAATTATCAGACACTTTTTAGGCATAGGTGACACTCGGTTTTCCACCGGCAGCTTTACTTCACAACAATTGTTTTTCCCAAAAGGGGGCGTGGTCGTTTTGGCAACAGGGGAGTGACGTAGGCTTGCTCTCATCTTGATTGACAGATGAGCACGTCATTATGAAAAGAGCCATTATGAAATAAATGTGGCGTTCGGAAAAGTACCTTTATGAAATAAATGTGACATTCGAAAAAGTACCATTGTGAAATAAATAAAAAAGTGCCATTTGAAAATAAAACATTCATTACGAAATAAAAAGTAAATAAAAGTTTTTTTTTGTTTGAAAATGATAATTATTTCATAAGAATTGTATTTATAAATATGATAGGGCATGTCTGAGGCCATGGTTCTCTGCCGGAAAACGGTGGAGTGCACTCTCCGGGTTGGGAGTAAGTTGCTGCCCGAAGCGAGGGAGTTCAAGTATCTCGGGTTCTTGTTCACGAGTGAGGGAAAAATGGAGCGTGAGATTGACAGGCGGATTGGTCCAGCATCAGCAGTAATGCGGGCGTTGTACCGGACCGTCGTGGGGAAGAAGGAGCTGAGCCGAAAGGCGAAACTCGCGATTTACCAGTCGGTCTACGTTCCAACCCTCACCTATGGTCATGAGCTTTGGGTAGTGACCGAAAGAATAAAATCGCGAGTACAGGCGGCTGAAATGTGTGTCCTCCGTAGGGTGGCTAGGCTCAGCCTTAGGGACAGGGTAAAGAGCTCGGTCATCCGGAGGGAGCTCGGAGTAGAGCCGCTGCTCCTTCGTGTCGAAAGTAGCGAGATGAGGTGGTACGGGCATCTGATTAGATGCCTCCTGGGCGCCTCCCAGTGGAGGGTTTCCGGGCACGCCCTACTGATAGGAGACCCCGGGGTAGACCCAGAATACGTTGGAGAGATTATATATCTCGTCTGGCCTGGGAACGCCTCAGGATCCTCCATGAGCTGGAAAGTGTTGCCGGGGATAGGGACGTCTGGAATACCCTGCTGAGCCTGCTGCCACCGCGACCCGGTCCCGGATAAGCGGCGGAAAATGGATGGATGGATGGATATGATTATTTATTTAATTATGGATTATTTATTAATTTAATTTCGGCACATTTGGCATTCCATATATAACAAGGAACACTGCTCAAAGCTGTGAAATGTTGTACAATTCAAAGTCCGTCTACATTTCTTTATAGGCCTTTTGTTGTGATGATGCCACATTGATCAGATATTCTGGAAAAATAACCCAAAAAAGTGATTTATTTAAAACTGCAATGCAAAATGATTGTAACCAATGCTTTACTGTCACTGATTGGATCCCAGGAATCATGAATGGACAAAACATGGATATTGTACCAAGGACTTCATTAATCCTTTGGACTTTACAGAGAAGAAGTACTTCGATGGAGCTTTTCACCTTTATCAAAATTATGACTTGTTAAGGTTAGTATTCAAGGCTTAATCATAACAGATGTAACAAGGAAAAATTTAATTTGACAGAAGCTTGTGTGTAACACAAGCTCGCTTTGCAAACTGCGGTGACAACTTGTTGGCAATTCAATTGTCGTTGGAAGAACATACATTATCTGCTGAGTCTTGTCTCCTAACCCTGGTCCCATACAGATACTGGGTCCTCTGTTTTGTCTGAGCCCCTTAATGAATCAATTAACTCTGTGATTGGATGTAATTGTTCAGACTTTCTTCCAGATAATTTGTGACTGATGATTTAGAGAGACCTGCAAAGCCTGCAGGATTGGGGTTGTAGAGGAGCATTGTTAGCTAAGCCAGGTCTAACCTAGCCAATCAGAACAATTTACATTATCTGTGTTAAATCATAATTAACTGTTCAATTTATTGTATTTGTATAGTATTGGTTTAAAACAAGAACAATGTTGTACTTAATTTGTCAGGCTTACCAGCTTCTTTCTATCATCCAGCAGTAGTCAATTACTTACATTTCATTTATTTATATAGTATAGTTTCAGTAACAGTAATCTAAAAATCTAACCGTGCCAACCCTGCTCCCTCCTAATTAAAATAGCTACTTGCTGACATTGTTATTCAGAGTGACTGAAAAGTTTGTTTAATGGAAATATCCAGAATTTGCAGGATGATCAGTTCCAGGACTAGTATGTGATTTGTAAAAATGGAGGCGTTGTGGTGAACGCACAGTCATGCATGGCAGGACAAATTGTCTATAAAAGAAAATATTCAAACCAAAAAAATCAAATATAAGTTGAACAGCACCGTTTGTTTGTTAGCGCTGCCCCAATAGAGAAAGAACAGACATATAGAATTGATCTACCTCTATGGCTGCCCCTCTGTGTGATGTTACCAACAGCCCTATTCCAAGCGCCTCACAGAAAGGGAAAAGCTCAAACATGCTTGTTATGAGACACCAATAGCAAACAGTGATACAGACCAGCCACAAGCAAGTACATCCCAATCAAGTGATATAGTGACAAACCAGACATGGCTGCCTAGAGTCTGGTTACAACTAAATGCAAAAAGAAAAATAGGATAAAAGACACCTCATTAATTTGTTTCTTTTGAATGAAATAGGGAAAGGTTAAATAAAAAAGGTTTTTATTTATTTGCAACGGGTTCTTATGACAGTATGAGTCCAATATACTTACCATTTTTCAGTTTAGGAATAACTTTTTTTATTAAGTATGTTAGTAATTTGGAGTTTGAGTTGATTATTTAACAACTTTGTTTCTTATAGGTTGTTGGGAGCTGCTGGTATTACACCAAGTAATGCTGTTACCTACAGTAGATATCAGGTAAGCCGAATCAGACATCATAACCCACTTGTATACAATTGTAAATCCTTCAGCACTGACGCATAACTACGATTGGGTATCTGTCCCAAATTAGAGAAGAAAGTTAGTTGAGCGATGCCTACAGAACAGAGTAGTGGGGTTGTGGGGGCTATCCTGCCTAAAAAATAGACCATGCTTATTTTCATTTACAGTATGCGATGCAGACATGTCAGTCAATATTGAATATAGAGGCTGTGACTCTCACCCTACCATACTGTAATACGGCGTACATTTATGTGTCAGTCTAGTTGATGCAAGTTGTACTTTGCATCAATCACATCAAAACTTGTTTGCATTGTCGCTAAAACTTACTTTCAAAATTCAGTTTAACAATAAGGTGTTTTCATTCTCGTCAACTTGGTGTCATTCTCATCATGACTTGTTTTCAAAGTCAGTCTAACGAAAAGTTGTATTCATTCTCACCAAAACCTGGCATCATTCTCATAAGGATTTGTTCGCAAAATCAGTCTAACCAAAAGTTGGTGTCATTCTCATCAGGATTTGTTTTCAAAGTCAGTCTTACTTAAAGTTGTTTTCAACCTCACCACAAGATGGTGTCATTCTCAGTTGGCTGTACGTAAAGTCAGTATCGTCACAATTTAACGTCAGTCTCATCACAACTTGTTTTCAAAAGTCAGGCTAACCCAAACTTGTTCTGTCTTTCTCACCAAAACTTGGCCTTACTAGTGGAGAAGCGCCACTATTGCATTATTATTTCTGGCTAGTCTATCTCCCCTCGAATTATGGATATTATCATTGCCTCCCTCACCTCCAGAACGGTACCTACTCTCCTGAAGATGTTGCTTACTGTTGGATCACCTCATTCCTCTCTGACAGACAACAGTTTGCTCAGTTAGGAAGATATAGGTCCAAGGGTTCTGCTGTTGTACAAGGTGCTCCTCAGGGGTCAGTATTGGGTCCACTCCTGTTAATAATTAATCTCTTCCCCTGGAAAAGATCCTCCATCATCATGGTGTCCAGTTTCATTGCTATGCTGATGACACCCAGCTCTACCTCTCCGACTAACCCTCCGCCGTCTTCCCGCCGACATCCCTCACCAACGGCCTCCATGGCATTTCAAGCTGGATGAGCAAGAATTTTTTGAAGCTCAATGGGAACCAAACTGAAGTCATACTCATTGGGTCAAAGTCCAAACTACCAAAACCCTATAACTGCCCTATCACGATTTATGGCTTTCCTGTTCCTCTATCTTCTCAAGTAAAGAGCCTTGGGGTCACAATTGATAATATTCTCTCCTATGAAACTGACATAAATTCTATCACCCGATCTGCATTCTTGCAAATCCGTAACATCCTGAGATTCCGTCCATCACTCTCTCAGTCCAGCACTGAAGTCCTGATGCATGCCTTTGTAACTTCCCGGATTGATTACTGCAATGGTGTTCTCTCTGGAATTCCCTTCAAACTTCTCCACAAGCGCCAACTTAACCAAAACTCTGCTGCCCGTATCATCACCTGCTCAAAGTCTAGTGAACACATCACGCCCATTCTCATCAAGCTTCACTGGCTTCCTGTCCAATTCCAGATTGATTTCAAAACCCTTATCTTCACCTACAAAGCTCTTCATAACCTGGCCCCTTCTTACCTATCCAACCGTCTTCAAGAGTACATATCCCCCCGCTCCCTGCGGTCCTCTTCAGCTGGTCTCCTGATTCCGCCCCCCTTTCAGCTCAAGACCATGGGTGCAAGGGCATTCAGCTGTTCTGTCCCCAGACTTTGGACCCCCCCTCCCCCCCATATCAGCCAGTCTGACACTATAACAACATTCAAAAAGCTCCTAAAAACTTAGCTATTTAAACAAGGATTCTCATTATGATGCCTGACATAATGCATTTGTTGTACCCTTTACCCTTGTAATTTTCTGCCTTAATTCCCACGTGTCTCTCCTATGTTTTTTGTATCCTAAATTGTATATTGTGCGGTTTTTACTGTATATTATATGTCTTGTACGGTGATCTTGTGTATTTAGAATGGCACCTATAAATTAAATGTATTATTATTATTATTTTTAGCTGCTAAATGCTAAAGCCGTTAGCTCCCCCACATTGCTGGCTAATACTGTACTGACAACCCAATTAATCATCTTCAAAACGAAAAGGGTAGCTTCCCATACTCCCATTGTAATGATCAATTATGAGAAAGGTATGAAGATCCATTTGCTTATTTATAAGCAAAGCAAACCTTGTTACCAATTTTAGAAAACCAGGAATTGGGGATTGGATACACTACAGCACAATTATGTTACCACAGATAACAGCCCCACAATCTGGCACTGTCTGCTAAACCTGGTTAGCCATGTCACAAGCCCCTTTTCTGATAAAAAAGATAATCTATACTGTAGAAGGTAATGTTAGTGGTATTTTATGTTCTTATCAGGGTGCGGAGTAGGATAGGACCCAAACGCAGACTCAAAGATAATAACAATGTCAGAGACAAAGTAAGGTTTGAGAGTTTTGTGTTTACTCAGAAAAAGGCAAACAATAATGTTACGAAGGACACAGCACACAGCAGGATTTAAATACTCCCATAAACAGATACACACAATAACTTCCAATCGCCCCTCCCCAAGCTTGTATTTTTCTGTGACCTATAACCATAAACAGAGCAGAATTTACTTTTGTGTTGCAGATAGAGGAGAGCCTTATGCCACGGGATAAATATATGAAGTCTTTCATTGTTTGCAAAAAAGATAAGGTAAGCTTTACGGTTACTTTTTACTGAAAAAATGAAAGGTACGTTATAAATCATTGCAGAGCATTCGTTTGGCTTTGGAGTCCTGATTGCTTGTAAAGTGACAGATTGTAAACACAGATAACTGCTTCACATTCTTCACACTCAAGCTCAATACACAGTCTTAGGCACCCCGCAAAGCTTTGATTTATAGTGCATTACTTGAGTAGATTGACCCCTAATCCGTTGTATTTTTGTTTTCAGAAAAATAATTTTTACTTGGCAGAGATGGCTATATGCTTGGATCAGAATAAGCGTCAGGTAACCTGTGAAGGTGCAAAAAGTCCAGGGAATAATGGGGATTATGTACCATGTCCTGATAATCAACTGATCAGATACCCGGCCTAGAATCCAATAATTTGCTCTGCTATGACATTTCACCAATTGGTTATGTATTGTGTGAAGCTTAGAAATAAGATTATGTACCATGTCTTGATGCAGGTATCATATACCCTAGCTGAATCAAATAATTTACATGAATCGGGAGGTCACCATTGTCTCCAGCTTTGCTTTTTACTTTGGAAACATTTCAGCTCCTATTTTGGAGCCGCTGCTTTAATCAAGAAACTTGCAATAAAAATGCCTTCTTTGTATATTTCTCTGCTTGAACAGCTCTTTCATCAATTGCTTTGTGACCTAGAAATAAATGCATAAATAACTTGAGCATCAACGGAAACAGTGTGGATGTGTGTCGTTTAGGTTATGCAGAGCCTGTTACACAGACTTTGAACCATGTCCATACCAGAAATAAAACAACTCCAAAAAACAATAGAGAAATTGCATAGATAGAAAAAAGTGAAAACATTGTTCTGGAAACCAACTTTATGTTCAAGCAGGGACAACCCACTGAGAGCAGGTGCATAGTGTGCGGTGCAGCTATGATTAGGAGGAGTTGTAGAAACAAGTGCGGTGAGTGAGCTGCGGTTTAAATTGACTGCGTAAACTATTGTGTGAATGGTTGATTGGTGTGACATTGATAAATGCTGTAGGCATCTGAGGTCCACCGGGATTATTGATCATTTCAACAATGAATTTTCTTATTGCAGATTATTGAATATGTGCACTTTCAATAATCTTTAAAAAAAGAAAAAATTATTCAGCAAATATATTAAAAAGAAATTGCCTATGTTTCGAAACTATTGTCGTGGAATTCTTTCAGACTAGCAACAGCAGCTTGGCCATAGCTCATTTGGTGCTTGGCAATAATGAACCACGACAACCGATTCCAGTGAGTCTTTAGTGAGGTAGCTGATCATGAACAGGTTACAGGTGACAACTCACCAGGCAGGTGCAGTTTAAGCATCAACATAGAACAGTGTACATCAGCATGTTTTTACAGACTGACAGATATCTCTATTAAAAAGCCAAATTGCAGTGCATGTGAACCCTGACTGAATATTTGATGGCACTCAATAGAAGCATGCAACAGATTTCTTGGTATGTAAGCTAGTTTATGTAGGCCTTTACGTTTTTAAAATATAAAAGAAAGTACTTGGTTCTGGGAAGGTTGTAAGAAGGCCTACAACTGTCCCAGTGTCACCTGCCATGTTTTCACCGCACGTGAACTAGTTTTCTACATTTGAGCCATGTCTATCTTTAGCTGACAAAATTCAAATAATTCGATTAATAGTGTAGTGTAATAGTGTAATAACAGTGATTCTATTGTACTTGTCTCATGACAGTATACAGAAAATAGATCTGATATTTAAAAAAAATTATAATAATAAAATACTTTGGCTGATAACTTTCTACAGGGGAGTTGTAAATGTGGCTCCTTTTTGTAAACAAGAAAACTAACTGAGCATGTGCAGAGGGAGTGTCATCACTTTAGCCTGTTCCTGATGGGAGGAATTCAAGGTGTTACAACCATCCCATGTTACAACTTTACCTGGTCTCCTTGGTATCGGCTTCTTGAAAAAACGTTTGAATGTAAGCATGGATTATAGGGAAACAGATTATTGCATGAGGGAGCCCCCACACTCAATCATGCTATTCTCATGTGAAGGCCAATAGGGTACTTCCTCTTCTGTTTACGACTCTAGAGGGCACTATAGTGACACTTTCATAACCATGAAGGCGGGCACCAGAGAATTGTGTTTTCTTTTTTTTACAACAACCCTAGTAATCAAAACCCAACCGGTGCATGTTTTCTCCATAAAGAGCAGCAGGTAAGGCTTTGGGAATGCAGACAAAACCCTATTCTAAGGGTATTTAACTTCACCCACACAGAGATGTGGTATATGCTCTGATCTGTACCACGTTCACTGGTATGTCACATGGCACATGCAGCAGGTAAAATAGGCTTCAACCCAAGGTTGCAAAGCAGTGCATACAATACTGAAAGGTGGGCCAGTGAAATGAAATTATACAGACCAAAACAAAAGCTCAAGACGGGGGCATTACCTCCATCAACGGGGTAAAACCATAGGGAATAACAAGCCAGCTCGTGGGTCTGCCATTCCTGCAGGATTAGTTATCTGCCTGGATTATATTTACACTGCTCTAAGGTCTTCTCTCCATCCTCATTTGAGGCCAGGTAATTCGTGCACATAACACTGTCCCTTATAATGTACTTATACACAGCACGCATTACAATAAGTTATTCAATTTGAAGTTACAGTAAAAGCAGAAGCAACCAATACACGTTAGAGCTGCCTGCCTTACTGTTCCTGATTCCAGACGATTTGATTGGAATCAGTACAGTAAATGGCTGGAATCAGGTTTTTTCAGACCCATTTGAATGGTATTTGCTGTCCCCTGTGAGTCACAGCTAAACAAAAATACAAAGCGCTGAACAAACTGAATCGGTTTGGAAGGTCTGCTAGCACAATGACAAGAAAAGAAGGAAGGTGCACATTCTGTAAAAGTTCATGTTTATACTTTGTTTCATTTTATCACATGGTCATAATACCGCTGTAAACAAGATACAAAGGTGTTATTTTATAACACAACAGCACACAGTTTACCTTGATCAATAAATTTGATTTATTGAAAGTGTTAAACTTGCCCCAACATGAACAAAACAAAAAGAAATGTGGATTACAGGCTGAGGTTAAAAAAGAAAGAAAGACTTGTCATACACTATTGCCACGACAACCATGTCATCGCTGCTTTTGAGACGTTTCTAGTAAAACAAACATCTCATAGCAGTTTTCAATGCGAGTCATTCCGTGGGTAAGCCCTTCTGGTGCTCCAGCAGGTATCCATATCTAAAACCCCATAATAGGCTTTCAGTGTGTGATTTTGCCGTGAGGGGACACATGGAACTGGAACATTGCAACAGCACAATCATACAGTCTTAAAATTGTCTCACAAAGCATATCTGGGATTAGTGCCATTCTAGTTCTGGCCGGGTTGTCTTGTTATCCACACAACAACTGTGTGTGTCTGTCGCTAACCTGTACAACATGAAACAGAATGGAGTGCAGTACAAACAGTCAGGGAGTCTGCAGCCTGTCACGCTGTACTATTAATATATAAAGAACAGAGGGAACAATTCAAAATGAGCTACCAGGCCAGTATTTCAGAGATGGACAATCTTGACACATCTTCAGTCAAAAGGCAGGTCCTTCACCACTTCATTGTTACAGTGCTATCAACTTTATGGATGATGTATACCATTTGCCACACAAGTTATTAGGTACAGGATTATGAATATTTTCTCACATTTTATCATCAGTCAAAAGTAATATAGGCCTACTTACTTTGTCATGGCTCACATAGGCACTAACTGGCTCTCTGAATTTCAAGGGGTAAGAAGTAACTTTAGAATCTTTACCAAGTTCCTGTTAACAAATATATGTACCCAAAACACTGTAACATTTTGTGACAGAAAAGTGTAAAAACAGTGGTCAAGGCACGGAAAAAAAGGTTATTTAACAGAGAGTAAAAAGCATTTTGAAGGAGCATGGTGCAAACGGTCTCTAGCGACGTGGCATTTCATGTATAAAAACAAAGCACATATGTGAGATCCATATAATAATTTGTTCTATCCAAGGGCACCAACAACTTTTAAGTGAGGGTGTTTGACCAGTGTGTCTTGTTCACCTTTGTTTGCACTAGAGGGCACCGTTTCTTTTCTAGCTGGTGAAAAGACAACGGTGTAAACCTATATAATTTGTTAGTACCATAATGTCATTCGATTATTTTTAGACAGCATTACTGATAGCAGCATGTCAGCCATATAAATATGCCCTATCCCTTTCTCTCAATATTTCT
The DNA here is from genome assembly GCA_026901105.3 of Galaxias olidus. Lineage (NCBI taxonomy): Eukaryota > Metazoa > Chordata > Actinopteri > Galaxiiformes > Galaxiidae > Galaxias > Galaxias olidus. The sequence continues at coordinate 23,633 of JAPMUY010010361.1, forward strand.
TGTCATAAAACCTTTGTACTCTGGGAATCAGATTGGTATTATATTCATATTTAATACGTTTGGCAAATGTAACTATAAGCCACATAAAATAAACACTTGCAACTGATAATAAACAGATAATTCATACATTTAAAACCCTCATATATCATTTTTAGTGTATGTACAAAATATTATGTTGTAAATACTGGCACTGTAACGTGTCACCAGGGTACCAAACTTTCATTTAAATCTCTCTAGTTATGTGGTGTAAGAGTATTTGTGGGTCACAGCCACACCTGGTCTTTTAACAACATTACTTTGGTTTTTTTTTGTGAGTCAATTGTCCAATTATTCTTAACGTAGTAATTCCTAAATTTCCTATTTATAGATGAAGGATTATATAATTGTATCCTGAATTCCAGCTAAAATAACAAAACTTGTGTCACTGTCCAAATATTTTTGGGCCTAACTGTATATAATTTGTTAGCCATATAAATACCTATCCCTTTCTCTCAAATGATCCCTTTCTCTCAATATTTCTTGCATACAGAGATTTACATGTAATCTAAGCCATGACAAACAATTCTAATATGGCATACATACAGAGATTTACAGTAATCTAAGCCATGACAAACAATTCTAATATGGCATACATCTTAAATCTAGAAAAGTCTACTTGACATAAAACATACCTGATCAAAAAAGTAATTTTGAAAAGAATGAAAAATGTGTGATTATCAAAAATATTACTTTGATGATAATGTAAAGTACTTCCAGCCTGACAGTGAAAGTGTCATAATTGAAATCATAAATGGACCCGATCAATACAGTGGTTACAGAAAGGGATTGGGAGTGGTCAGTGTCACACCTGTTTCACTTCGAACGGCAAGTGGTAACCTTACGATCTGGCTTTAGGCAATCTGCTGTTCATGCTTCTCTGGTTGGTGAGGTTGCTGAGGACACAGTTGTTGGCCAGCAAAGCCAATTTGGAGTTGATGGCACCCTTTCTTTGCTCCCAACAGGACCCCTCTTCCTCCCCTGGCTCCTCCCCTTCTTCTGAATCATCAACTTCACTTTCCTCATCACTTCGTTCATCTCGTTCAACCTAAACATCAAAAAACATCAAAGGCTTTGGCTGTTACCATTACTCGATTTTCTATTAATCCTCTCCTCTTCTTTAGTTACTAGGGAATTATCTAGTGATGGGAGCAGTTTTAACATGTTTTACTAGTTTATTCCTCTCACCTTGCCCAAGAAAACAAATTTGTAGACCATGCGCAGGATTAGATAAGCCCAGAAGATGTGTAGTGCTTGCAGCACAAGCAGCAAGGCATTGAAGAAGTAGTAACCAAAGAATGGCTGGAAAAAGTCACGGGACACTACCAGGGTGGTGTGGACTACCCTGGAACACACACACAAACCCAGACACACATACAGACATACACAGAACCACACAGAACACATCTTTTCATGTATTACACACGATTTCAAACCCTAATCAATGTGAAATACATTTAGTAAAATTAACCAGTTATAGCAATTTTCTTTTTCTTTGAGTAGATCCTTTGAGTTACCTGTTGGGGAACACCACCAGCCTGGTGACCAGGAAGGTCAGAGCAAAGACGACAAACAGTGTGTCACAGGTCTTCCTCCAGCCAGCATAGTTGAACATTTTAGCAGACTGGTGGGGGAAACAGCAATGTGAAAAAAATGTATCACAAAGAAAAGTCAACCATCAATTCAATATTAAACCCATTAATAAACCCACCTATGTTTTAGTCAACTGTAATTCAGTCTTTGGGGTATTTTTGTTAGACCACAAATATATCACACAGTAACACTTTTTACAAACCAAAAGTGTCTGGTTGTCTGCTCAAGGACAGAGTTTTTTTTAAAATTGACAGAGACACTGCCAATGTGCAAACAATGTCTGTATTCAGGTTAGTGTCACTGTGACAGCTCAGGAAGAACCATTTAAAACTGTAAGTTGGCTACATACATATTGACTAATATACTACAAACATCAAATCTACACATCTTAGTACTATTGTATGTAACTGAATGTTACACTCGGCCTCCCTGCCAAAATCCTGGAAAAAATCAATGTGGGGTTCCTGTCTTTGCAAATACGGCATGGAGAGATTCAAACACACTCCACCTCACTCACACGATGCGTCCCCATTTCCATTGGTGCATTAACCTGACGGGACTTTATCTGCAACGGTTATATCTGTCCTGTAGTTTACCTCCAGCAGGAAGTCGGAGGAGTCGTGCACCAGCATCACCAGGGTGCCCACACGCACATAGTTAGCGCAGTAGGAGAACCCGATGAGGAAGATGGTGGCAATGTGATGGATGACCTGCTCCTTGAAATCCTGGAAAATCACACACACACATCTCTCACAGCATAAGAGGGATACAATATGAAAACCTAGACAGCAGCGCTTCAGCATTTATGGCGCTGTAGATGCAGGATCTGTTCACATTGATTTACAATACACTTGGTTTCAGTATAAAAGGCCCTGCAAGCAGTTTAGAATGATGCACAACGCTAATGGACATTGTGCCATTGCAGGAGGAAATACTGTTGCAGTGAATTAAGAGCAAGAACAGCAGTTTGTTCTGACCGAGTTTGATAGGTAACGGGCGGGCAATAGACGGGTTGGCTGTCTCAAATGCATTGGAGTAGACGGTGTGGTTCAATGAATGACGGTGTGAGTTTACATGAAGGTGGGTTGTGTGTTGTGCGTCCATCTGTTTATATAGGAAAACCTACCTTTCTCTTTACATCCACTGAGACACAGAGCAGCAGTGACCAGTAGAAGGCCAGCTCCATGATGTAATACCAGTAATGAGCTTCCTCCACAGGCTGGGGAGACAGATGGAGAGAGGGGCATAAAGATCCGTTACAAAGGTTGCCCAGTGGACGCCCATACCATCAGCCAATGTGTGGCATTTTGGAAATACAAGCCACGGGGTTGCCAGGGATGTCGTTGTCCTGAAAACTAATTCTGCTTCACTGACAGCCTGAGTTTGCACCACTGAGCTTTAATGACAGACCTCTTTGAGTAGGCGTGTGTTTGTCTAGAGGAGCACTTGCTGAGGGGGTGGCCTACTGCCAACAAGCAGTCAGGTGGTCAAATCTCTGGATATTCCTTGATTAAACAAGATAATTTTTCCTTTTGACATTCGAAACAGAGAAAATGTGTTGTTTCTCAAAGTCTGCCCCTGGCCGCTAGTACTTCGTTACCTGAACTGTCTCGATATAGCTAAGACATACCAACTCTCTCTCACAAACAGAAACGCTGGGACAAAGGAGGGAAGTTTTCTGAACCCTTGAAACTCTGAAAAATGTCTTTCTCCTTTTTCCGTGAAAGGTGAGAGGTCTGGAAAAAAAAGAAAAAGATAAACAGGGTCCTTTGGCGCCAATCAGTGTGTGTTCGTGTTTTTCACAAATGTTCACGGTTGAAGGTCAATATTCCTTAAGGAAAAGGGCTAAGTCACCCTGAGGAATGGCATGACTTATTTTGTAAGAGAAGGAATTAGAGGGAAAGTGTTTGCACAGTGAAAAACTCCCTTTGTCTCATCTGGTTGCATTCTTTAATGTACAAATTGGCATCCACGGAGAGATACTTTTTCTATAAAGTTTATACGATGCCTGGTCAAACAATATGAGCCAAGGCTGAGAAACAGTCAAATTGTAGTATATAGTGTGAGTCAATAACATGTACAGGGACCGATCTTGGTTAATTCTCCTGGCTTGGGCCAAACAATTTGAGAGTGTTATTCGATCTCTCTGGGGTGGGGCTTTGAGACTTAGTATTTAGTTTTGGCTGGATTGCTATTTCAATATAATGCTGTTGTGTTTGTATGTGTGGCTGTCTCTAACAGGTGCCAAGCAAACAGTCATTTCTGTGGTTCCACTTGGACAATGTTGTAAATAAAATGGATTCTGTTGGCTGCGGGTCCTTCTCCATTAATTTACCATAGACAGTCCGTTGATGTAGAGGTGTAGAATCAGATGGCTCCTATGCACCCACCTGTTTGGGGTATCCTTCCCAGCACTGTCGGTGGTCCCAGAACCATGGAGTCTGTGTGGGAGAGGAACACACAGACAGTTACTGGTAATCGGAGGCGAAACAATTGAGATAGCAAGCAAACGGTGGAAAGATCAATAAATGAAAGTTATATAAATGGCGGTGGAAAGATCAACAGCACAGTCCACATAGAAAAGACAAAAGAAAGAAGCCGACTAAAACACAAAGTCAATCTCGTTATGGAATGAAGCAAAGTTACGAGAAAACCATTTTGGAGTTTTGGGAAGTGAGTAGGATTCTGTTTTACTCACATTAACCAGAGAGGCCAGACCCACTGTGAAGGCCACGAGGTAGAAGGCGAACCTCCAACTGTAAACCACACGATTTCATGACTCAAGATTATTACTCTGCAATTGTGATGGCAGATACATTGATTACCAATGCATTAATGATCAATGACTACTGTGGCGTTGAAGGAGAATACACTCACCAGGCCTCGCAGAACTTCTTCGTGTTGCTGGGTCGGTCCTGATTGCGTCTGTGTCTGAACCAGCTCTGGATCTGCCGTTCAGAGAGTCCACACTGTTTTCTCAGGCAAACAACCTCGACCTTAACACACACAAACACACACACACACACACACACACGCACACACGCGCAAACACAGACAAGCAAACACAGAAAGCTGCTGCTTTATCACTGTATGTTTAGCTATACTGTCTGCTGTACAACTATAGGATCATATAGCTGCTGTGGTCTGCTCACATATTTATTTTAGAGATAAGAAAGCACATTGCTGTAAGAGTGATCTATTGCCAATTTTAGTTCCTGGGGAGTTTAATCTAGCCGCTTTATTGCCACTTAATTACAGAATAATGAACCGCATGCATTCCCAACTGCATTTTCAACCTGTCGAGAGCCCTACACTAGTACTTTAAATATTGTGTTTCAGCCAACCCTTTGTCCCCTATTCTCTCATCCTCCCATTCCAATCCGTTACAAAGCACAGGGATCATGTTTCTAGCACAGCTCTCATAATGGACGGTAGACACTTGATTACTCTAGAAGCATACTGCTTTTAATGAAAGAAGAAGAATACAGCAGAGGGAAGGCAGAGTATGCGTTTAGACCTTGGGTCCACAGCGGCGAAACTATCAGGGACATCTAAGGCAATACGATTGTAAAGGATGATAAGCATTTAAAAGAAGCTTTTACTGTATTTCAAAACCATACTCAGGCTATCATTGTAATTCTGTGCCATTACATTGTTATTGTTTGTGCCCTGGTTTTTCATCGTGTCGGTCTGCACTGTCCAATCTTCAATATGGTTTGTTCAAATTTGTGAAAGTTTTTAAGACAAAGCATCAGTTGGTTGCACAATGTCTTGGGTCAGTGCTGGAGACTAGCCATGCAGGGTGGGTAGAGAAAAGCCTCTGACTGCTGCTGTAGGTATCATTCAATCATCCAGCAACATCCACCCCCACCCTGGGAACCCAATGTTGGCCTAATGGAAATAAGCTAAGAGGTGTGCAAATAAGGTACCATAGGCAACAGGCCAACCCCCCTGAAAACACACACACACACACACACACACACACACACACACACACACACACACACACACACACACACACACACACACACACACACACACACACACACACACACACACACACACACACACACACTGCCCAAAATAAAACAAACAACACATTCAGGCAGCTGTTAAAGGCCTCAAAAAGCCATTTGTGTATGTGTAGAAGAGACTGACATGTAGCTCTGACAGGTGTTGAGGGCTGATTGTCCACACTTGTAGAATGTGATGCCTAACGAGAAAAAAGGATTGGAACATTTCTGTCTGAACGTAACCGCACGTATTTCCTGTGTTGCATCAGTGACTAAGAGGATAGGTAGGACACATGTCTCAAATCAAATCAACCGATTTTTTTTAAATTTCGTACTGTTGGCCTATGGACATTGGAGATATTCAGCTCTCGTCCAAATAAACAGAAGCCGACAGAAATAAATCATGTACGTTCTGTCCTTCAGGCCATGACAATGAATCCACACTGACACAAGAACGTCTTTGTTTTATGACAGTAAAATAAGTAGTCATGGGTGAGTGTGACATACTGACCTGGGAGGGCTGTCGGTTGCTGTGTCTGTAGAAGGACTCCAACTTTGGGATGGAGGGGCTTTGAAACCGGACCCTGTCCTTGACACCCAACTGTCTGCTCAGTGGGACGGCTATGACCCTGGAGTGGAGAGGCAAGGAGAGGAGAGGAGAGAAGAGGAGAGCCCTAATTTCAACTCATTCGTTTTAAACATTTATTACATATGAATACAATTCAGTTTGGGAGGATTGGATGTTCCCTGCTGTAACAATTGGTGGGGAGCACTTATACATCAATCCCCTGTTGGAATTCAACAGAACACATCAACAGGTCCACGGAGGACACTGGGGTGCAGGCGGGTGCAATTTCCTTCACCTCATTCATCAGGCACAGAACCTAACATTTCAATACATTTACATTTTTTTATGAACGTTAACATTCACAAAGATCTGTGTGCCTCCAACAATGGAAAGAGGACCGCTCACCATGCCAGTCAGTCCTCATTAGGGGAATCCCACAACATAGCAGTAGTCACAGTCCCGTTGTGACATTGTGACCACTTCACTGACTGATTGGCTGAATGGCTCAAAGCTACTCCCCAAGCAAGTAAATGAAGCTATCACCAACACACACACACACACGCACACACAGAGAAAAAAACAAAACACCACCATCATCCCCAAGTCCCCAATGTGCCTGATCCCTCTACTAAAACTGCTACTCCTTCAAATAAATACAAAACATTAAATGGTTGATGTCTGACTTGATACCTTCATATTCTATCTATTTTCAGGTGAAGTAGTAGCATAGTCTCTCACCAAATACACTGCATGTGACTGTGAAAGGTTCAGGTCATCACATGACTGCCTAGAGTTCACGCTTTATCATTCTCAAACATCCTATACCGTGAACTGACTACGCAGTGTAAACACGACACTCTCCATCCCATCAGCCTATAGGGGAAAAATAAAACTGCTGATCTGTACATCTTTTTGTGCAAATCATGTCGCCACTGTGACTCTCCCCAAGGCTGCGTCTCAATACCCATACTACCATACTATATAGTAGGCCAGAGAAAGATTCAGTATGTCCCAATACATACTACGTTAAATGCAGTATTCCCAAAATGCTTGCAACATTACATACTTTGCAAGTGCAGCTGAAGTACCTACTAAAAGAAAACATTTGTAGTTAAGACACAATTACAGTGTAAATCAGCACTCTTCAATTTGAGATTGAGTAAGTCTGCATGCCGTACAACCTCAAGGTCACTAGGCAACTGTTTGATCTTCATAACATTGAGTCATACTCTGGTGTTTTTATTGACAACAAATTAACCTGGAACACCCATGTGGACAGTCTGCATAATCTGCGTAGCAGATTACAACGACGACTGCACTTCCTGCACTCGACTCAGGATGTGTCGATCAAGCATGCATATTAGTCTTTTACGAGGCAGTCTTGGAGAGTCTTATCTGATATGGCATCACATCTTGGTTTGGTAACCTCTCCATTCAAATAAATAGTTACATGTTTGCGGGAATTATATGAAAACAAAAATGTCAACCTCACAATGACACACGCTGTATTTCTTTCATTGGAAAAATCTACCGTACAAGGTCAAAATAGGTTTATTATGGAGATTGGATGAGCACGGTTCAAAAAAGTTTAGTTCAAAGATCTGACGCTTTGTAAAGCAGCTTTGTTAAGACACAAACACAGTGTAAATCAACACTCTTCAGATTACCATATGTTGATCAATGGTAATCATCATCATCATCATCATGACCATTTATCATCTTAATATCTATTATTATCTTATCTTATTATTTTCCATCTTTATTAACGCATATGCTCATCATCTCCATCATCTCTCCCCTCTGAACTTGTTATGTTGTTGCGTGGGTATTACCGCCAGCTCAATAACTCTGACAGAGCTGTCTGCAGCACTATCTAAAACTGTCTAGTCAGGAGGCCTCAACCTAGCAGGCCGCAAAGCCAGTCAGCCAAACAGTCACCCAGGCAGCATACCGACAGGCCTGGGTCAATCGAATGGAACCCTTGTGAAAATCTTTTCCGATGTTCAAACATGGCGCTTGCCTCAGAAGCCAGCCATTCGATAGGGAGTCCGTGCTGCCGCCAAAGACGTGGCCCCTCTAAAGCACCGTGTTCAGGAGTGGCCACAGATAACATGTCTGAAAGGGGTTTCTGAGTGGGGCCTCCATCTTACCGCTCAAAGACGTGCCTGAGTGCGATGAAACCCAGGGCCAGTGGCAGGGTGTAGAAGAGGTCCCGGGGCAGAGGGTAGCGGCCCTCGCCGTCCTTCATCTCAATGTCCCGCCACCTGACGCCAGGGGGCAGCCAGTATTCCTGCTGCCACAGCCACTCATCCAGCACGCCCTGCATCCTGGAGACGGTAGCAGGATGGAGGGGAAAGGAAGCAGGTGGGAGGAATAGAAGAGCTAGGACACGGTAGGGGGAAGAGGAGAAGACACAGGAGAATACAGGGACAAGAGGCTGTTTCTGAGAGCTTGCCTCCAAAGAACAAACTGGTTTTTGAAACACTGATGGTCTGTTTAATATTTATGGACAATGGGAGCTCTGGATCTTCCAATGAAAATACGAAGTAAAATACACATGAAAACAAGACAGCGACTACAGAATGTGCTTTCTGCTCACACTTTGCACAGTGCACACACTGGCCTAAATACTTTCTTTTACAGCATGAAGTAAGTTTAACAATTTTGTTAATATCTATTTAAAAATGTCAAGGCTTCTGGGATGACTAGATTTACAAGCCAATGGAAAAACTGTAACACAACCCCTATTCTATTTCCCCTTTAGGCGCAAACACGCGCACATCTGTTTACAAATACTTAAACACGCGCACAAACATACACACAAACATACAGACTGTACACTACCGCCTGCACCTAAAGACGTACACACACCCCACATAAAATATTAATGTTTAAAACCCTGCACTGTTTCTGGATTATTATGTTCTAATACACTGATTTGCATTTGTATGAACGTCTCGCGAATATCATCCGGAACACAGAATGAAAAGTCCAACCTAAAACAGCAGTCTGGGATTCAATGCGTCAACGCATATTTAGGCAGACAGCCTACTGAGTCCAGCGACGACGCCTCTATTCTAAGATGTTTGGCCAAGCATGAAATAAAAGCTGACCCATTCGAGATCCGTCATTATATAAAGGGTGAAATGAAGAAACCATGCCTCTGTATACTCTACCAATGTAATACAAATTAATTATTGTGTAAAAAGAGGACTAATATCGAACCGAAATGTAGCATTTTGAAAAGGTACATTTAAAAACAGTAACGTTGTGATGATTACCTGCTCGACTGTGATGGGGTAGCACGACGGAATGGTGAAGGAGGAGCGTTTGACGCAACCTGCCACTGCGAGGGGCGGGCGAGCACAGCCCGCTTCAAACTGAACGTTAAAATGTGTCTGTACAGAGAAAGCGCTCACCCACTAGCGCAGACAGTAACGGGTATATTGGAAACGATGCTCAACATTTCTATAAATCTTTATGGCACACGGTGTTTAGTTTTTTAAGGAATTCTTTGTGTGGGAAGAAAATGCAATGTGCTGGAGATTGTAATGCTTTTAATACCACAAACGAACAAAGTAGCATCAATGAGGCCACTTTGTGATAGGTGCAAAAGGACAGTGGCTCTAGCTCATTGAAACCTGTTGACCTCTGCTTCACAATAACACTTTTCCTAAATTGAAATAAATTGGATAGGCTACCAGTGAATATTAGTGGACTTATATTCTTAATGCAAAAACATATTCAAACTGCTCTTTATAGGAAAGCGGCTATTCTCAAAACAATGGCTAAACTGACTGAAAACATCAGTTAAACATTAACAGTATTCAATGATGTACCTCTTGCAAAACATTCAATCCATTGCATTCATAAGGAGAGAGGCCTATCTGTCATTGCTCACCTATATGGTCTGTTACAACCTTTGGTAACAGTTTGGGTTGACAACCATTCAATAAATATAACACAATAAGATCCACAGATACGATATGGCTTTAAATAAGCTTGTTTCCCACTAGTCGCATTGATGATGAGACTGTCATATGGAATACATAGGTGACACAATGGGGTGAAATGCCGTGCAATACCTGTTAATTCCGTGCAATACCTGTATAGACGTATTTTTCAGCTGTGAATTTCATACATAGATTTAGATATTTTCTTACTGCAATGTACATAGACATGTGGATATATTTTTATCGGGACTACGTACCCATCTTATCTTATCTTATTTTATACTTTTATTTATTTTATTTTATCTTATCTTATTCCTGTTTTACTCTGTACTGCACTGTTTGGTGATTGCTTAATCTCATTGTACCTGTGTATAATGACAATAAAAGGCATTCTATTCTATTCTAAATGGATGGCACGGTGACCCAGAATGAAGACAACCCAACCGTATTCATGTGCCAGCTATCCAGGTAGAGGAGGAGGAGGTGGATCCCTGGGGCCCACCTATAAGCTAGACAATGCACAGCTCTGTCTGGGAGGCTATACCTCCCTCTGTGTATTCACCTCACTCTCTGTTCCTTTGAGGGAATTCAGAGAATGCGCCATCCTGAGCCAGACCCTCGATGGCAATACATTAAGTGGTCAAGCCAAGCACGTGACTTTGTCTTGCTTCCAATGCCGTTCGCTTGGTTTAGACATTGGTGGGGACATAATTATTTTGTGGAGTCACTGGAGGGGATGCAATTACTTCACAAAAGCCTTGTAAAACGTTATTGGTAGGGAAAATTCAGTGGTACCCTGAATCTGGTAGAGACATGAGAGTCCAGCCCAAAATCTATGCATATGTACGCTTATGTCTGGTTTTAAAAACCTTTGGCTGAAGGCATGTGAAGGTTATGGATTAATGGGTAGCTGAAATGTTCTTGCAATAAAGTTTTTCTCATTGAATTCTCCCTGTTCATCATCACTGGAGTTCAGGCTCACCTCAGCAGTGTTGTCAGAAAACCTCGCCATGGAGTTGAAGGTGGCCACGCAGTCATGCATGTACAGGTAGTCAGTGACTGAAGGACATTCAGCTGATGTTGGTCTTATGGTACATTCACTCCAAATGTTTATTTTTTTTTTTTTACGGTGCGACTATACACATCATTTTCCGATTAGTCTTTTCATGTGTGTGTGTGTGTGTGTGTGTGTGTGTGTGTGTGTGTGTGTGTGTGGCTGGGTTCTAAAGAGTATGAGTTTGTGAGCTCATTTCCTGTGATTTAGCCAATGACAACACAGATGCACAAACATAGAAGGGGGCCATTAAGCTAAAATTAACAGCATGATGTTTAACTGGCAGAGTGACACTGTCAACACCTGTTTAACTGTATGTATTATGGCAAATCTGGTCATGTTGTTTTCTCTGGCTCAGTATAACATCTGTTACCATGCTGGATGTAAACAGTTGTCCTCTTGTCCTCTTCTATTCTACTAGGTCTTACTCTGATTTGGTCAGTTTGCAGACATTCTGTTTGGTTCTCTTCTATCGTCTTTGAATCCAAACAGCAGGCATCTTTGTCTCACTGATTAAAGCTGTCATTGTTTGGCTGCACATTTTGTGAAACCAGCTCAGCCTCAGTCGCAGCAAACTGCGCTTACTCAGAGGGTATGAAACATAACAAGATCTGCGGACAAGCAGAAACACATAAATACACGCAGAATAACTCCCCCCCCCCCACCCCCCCCCCCCCCCCCCCCCACACACACACACACTTATGCATGCAGTATAGAGGTAGTATCACCATGTCAGTAAATGGCACCTAAGGTAAGTTTGCCCATTCTCATTCAGTGTGATAGAGCGTGCAGGCCCTGAGGAGTAGAGAGGAGGTGGGCTCCCAGCGCTCTGTGGGCCTCACAGCCGGGTAGCCCCTTGCCGGGGCCAACAATAACACTGCCGGGGAGGTAGGGAATGTGGACAGGAAACCAGTCCTTCACATGGCCGCTGAGCTGCTGATGACCCGGCTGCAGCACAGTCACGTTTCGGCCGCGGCCGGAGCCCTGCTTCAGGAAACACACACAGCTTTCCCACGGAATCCCGACGGAGGTCTACACACGGCCACACAGGCGCGGAGATGCACACGACGTACATGCAGAGAGGGCGCATGGGCACACACAGCCTTCCCTGTTCCCATCTCTCCTTTCCACTCTCTCTCTTTAATTCTCTTTCTATTTCTCTCTTCGTGCTCTCATTCTGTCCATAATCTAATTTCCCTTGCTCCACTGGCTTGGCTCACCCCCCTCCCTCTTTTTCTTCCAACTCCGTTGCTTCTCTCATACCATCTCTCTCTCTCTCTCTGTCTCTCTCTCTCATACCCCCTCCTCTCTCTGTGTCTCTGCCAGGTGTTCTCACTGCTCTCTGTGGCTGTCCACACAACAGGACCTCTGTTCTAGTCTGCTTATAAAGCACTGCTGGGGAGATATACCCCCCCCCCCCCCTCCTCTCTCTCTCTCTCTCGCTTGCTCTTTCTCTTAATTCCCTTCCAACCTTTGCTGCTTTTCCTTTTCTAAAACACTTGCTCGCTAACTTGCCAATCAATTCCCTCTAAATAAGTTGAACGCCCCACCCCCCTCTCCATTCCTCCCCCTCTCCCACCAATCCTAGCCTTCTCCCTATCCCTTCCACCCACCGCTGTTGTTTAACATACTGTTGTACTTGGCGTTCTCCGTCTGATTCCCGAGTGCACTCTCCCCTAACTCTAGCCCTTCAAGCAAACTGCTCCAACCTCCCTTCAAGCCCCACACCCACTCTGAGACGATGCCAACACAGCGTCCTGAGACATACAATTCACATGCTACTCAAGTACTTGGAGAAAGTGCTGAAAGTGTTGTTGCACACATCTAACAGCAGAGGGTGCTGTTTTATATGGTTTAAATTTCTTCATTCCTGTGTGAGACAGGCGGGATAGGTTTACTTAGGGATGGAATTGGCGACATTTGCCAAACTTTCTTCACAGTTTCTCTGTATTAGGTACATATGTTCTGAAACATTAAGGAAACATTCAATCTAATAGGACTATAATAATAGGTCTTACTTTATTTCAGATAAATTAATATATATGCATAATAAGCACCAAGCTGTTGTGTGTAAAATTAACCTTTTAGAGTTCAAAATCAAATAGGTCAGACCGAGTTACTCATCCTCCAGCCAGCTGTGCATCCACTAGACAACAGTGTGTGTGTGTGTGTGTGTGTGTGTGTGTGTGTGTGTGTGTGTGTGTGTGTGTGTGTGTGTGTGTGCGTGTGGAGGAGTCCGCTGTCATCTTTTCAGGACAGTGCGGCAGTAAACATCAAGCGATCGTTGAATGTAAAGTATAGCCATTACCTGTCTGGAACAAGGTGGACTCTGCTACAAAGCCTCCTTCACCCACCTGTTTATGGCCTTAATTAGCTGGCCCACGTGAAGTCAGCTGGACGGTATGTCATCGCTCCTGTCAAGCGGGGGGGGTCACTCTGTCACGTCCGTTTCGCTCTCAAGTGTTTAGGACTGTTAACCACAGCCTCTGCCCTCCCCTGGTCCTCGCTCCGCAACCTCAGCGCAGCGCGGCACGGCGACGTCATTCTCAGGTGGAAATAATGAGGCTTGAGTTGAAGCTGCTCTCACAGAGAGCAATAAAAGCAGTTAAGGGGAAATGAGGAAATGGGCATCTTGAAATAATTACAAACCAAGCGGATGAAATGGTCTAAATGGACAAATATTTGATTTTAACTGAAATGCGTTATTATTTTAGTCTCGCTTACACAGCCTGAGGGATAGAAGAGGCACACTCTCCTCTAAATACCTACCTGAAGACCCTTGGCTGGCTATTACCTGTTTTCTAGACGGCCAGAAAACAAAACCAGGTGTGGCGTTGCAGTGAAGTCCCCGCCATCAGCTACTCCTTCTCTCCCAGCTAACGGCGCATGTTCGCTAATGACCGGCAACTATGCATAGCTGATGTTTAGTTAACGTGAGGGTGTATAGGTCACGTTTGAAAGAATAGCTGTGCTTTGTGCATCTGCATAACGAGGGGGAAAGAGATCCACGTTTTGAGGTAATTCCTGAACTATTGTGTTTATTTCCCCCTCATCCGTCGCCGGGCAGTAAACATCCAGACCTTTGTGGGGACTGATTTTTGTTGTCAACCTTTTCTTTTCCCCAAATATGTAGGCTAATTAATAAGAAATGAGCACTCGCGTAGTTCTAAGTAAGTATCGAGGTCGGCGAGTGCACTTTCACGTCCCATTTTCACACACTGAATTAGACAGCAGGAATGAGCGAGAGAGTGCATGGAGTGCGAGATCGCGCCTCCTAGAATGTAGAAAGCGCTGGGCTTGGAACCTTTGTTGACTGAGTTCATGCTAAAGAAGTAAGACAATCTGTATTGTGATAACCCCTGGGCTATATCTGAAGAAGCACTGGGCTTCGTAGTTAATGTAAATACATTCTCACCCTTCCTCACGTCCCAATTCATACCTGCTGTCCATGGCTCAATATCTTGATCTGTTGGCAACAGGCTGAGACACGCACAGAGTTGCTAGCCTCTAACAGCTCTCATCGTCTCCCACTGACATCATAGAATTACTCAGTCACTGGGACACATCTTTCATTATCATTTCAGTAATTATTATCATTATCAAAGAGTTGTTTAGTCCCCCGACTGCATAATTCTTGCACAATTTCCTATGTGGATGTGACAACAGTGTTCTGATACAGGACAGGGAGGTGGAAGTGGAAACAGATTTGGGCGGCTCTTCTTCGTTTGGCCTTTGACATTTAGATGTGATTGCTGGAAGGTTTTGATTTGGGGAAAAATCAGATCACGTTTGAGATCTATAACTTGCTTTAACGTTTATTTTTTTCTAGAAAAGTTTTTTCCAAAGCTGTCAACTAGCATTTATAAGCCTAACAACAGAAGAAAGTGAGGTATTAAATACTTTTTTAGCTGGGATGCTGTATATCAGTCAAAGTTGTATAATCAGAATGTTAAGGAGTTTTGCCTGGCCCCCCTGAAAATGTTAGCTTCAAAGAAATCATAGTAACAAAGCCCACACCTTGACTACTGCACTGCCCATTTTTGGTCATAGCCAGCTAAATCTTAGACAGTAAGCCTGCCTAGGTCGTCGTTAGCCCGGTCAGCGGTACTTAAAGCGGCTCTCATTCCTTCAAAGGTTGTGCTGTAGTGAGCTGTGCCAGCAGGCAGCGACCCCATGATGGCAGAGCTTCATTGTTTCCCCTAACTTTCCTTCTCATATTCATGCAAAAAGCAGTATACTAGATTTTGGTTTCAGTGTTCAGTATACAGTATTTACTCATTGAGTATATATGGTCTTTAAATGTGTGACTCTGAACATAGCCATTGTGAATGTCCTTAGAACCCATTGGTGAAAAAAACGTATACCACTAGGGGCAGCAGATAGGTAAGGATATAGTAGCCTCAAACAACTCTACTCAATTATCAGAAGCGATTTTTATCACTTCAGCATGGTGGCTGAGTGGTTCGCACTGTTGCCTAAAGCAAGAAGGTCCTGGGTTCAATCCCCAACTGACCCAAGGGTCTTTCTGTGTGGAGTTTGTGTGTTCTCCCCGTGTTTGCGTGGGTTTCTTCCGGGTACTCTGGTTTCCTCCCACAGTCCAAAAAACATGCAGGTTAATTGGTGACTCTAAATTGCCCGTAAGTGTGAATGTGAGTGTGAGTTGTTGTCTGTCCCTATGTGTCGGCCCTGTGATTGACTGGCGACCTGTCCAGGGTGTACCCCGCCTGTCGGCTGGGATAGGCTCCAGCCCCCCCGCGACCCTGCAAAGGATAAGCGGTATAGCCAATGGATGGATAGATGGATTTTTATCAATTCTCCCCTTTAAAAAAAGTTAAAAATAACTGTTTTGTATTGTCTAAATCTTTCTAGGAAAACGTAATTGCAGGCACTGCATATTTGTTATGAGTGTATGCGCAAGAGTGCAGTGTCAAACGTTATTAGAGGTAATGATGACCTGTGTGACTCAGTGCTGACACTGTCTTGTCTTCCCTAGCCCACTGTCTCCCTTCACTCTCACACACGCACACACTCCAAGGCCAAGGCCAAGACAAACACATCCAGGGGTTTTCAAGCCCTTGTCTGGAATGAATGACCCTTGCGACACCACTGCCTATTATCTCCTCTGGCCCGTTCCTTCTCACTCTCCTTGGCTCCTGGATCCTGCTGGGAGTGGTACTTCCCTGAACCCGGTGAGGAATTTGGCTATATTTCTCCTGAGCGGGGCCTCGATGAAATCACATGATCAGTGTGTGAGAGGGACCCTAATGAAGATGGACGGGCCGCAGAGCGAGGTGACAGTGGGAGTCGCATTCCTCCGCCAAGTCCACTGATGAGAGCGCACACACACATACACACACACAAAACTAGCATACTGCGTTCAATGAAAAATGCATGCATGGGTGGGTGCATGCATAGGGGGGCTCTATTTCTTTGGTGTTCTTTTCTGTGCTGAAGCTTGAATGAAATCCTTACTGTTTACAGATGTTCACTGATCCCTTCACCTGCTTCGCAGCACCATGACACCGTGCCATTGCAGAGACTGTCTCCATCGCATGAAGTGCACACATGGAGACCCCGTTTCCCTCGGCACAGTACAGTATGAGCTTGCTAATCAAGTCACTGTAGTGTGCTGACATGGTTGCAGCCAACAGACGAGGCGAGCGCCATCAGACAGCCAGGCTCCAACCAATGCCAGATGCTGGAAACTTTGTTCTAGAAAGGCTTCATGCAGTTCCTTGGCTAGACCACACACCTCCACAATAGCTTTTCTGCGCGTTTTACTCCCAAACCGCCCTGAAAGAACACGTGCCAAATGGCCAATTTACCATGAACAAATGAACTGCCATGTCAGACTGCATAAAGGCTTGAATGGCATATAGCAACCTACTTTAATGAAGCTTTTATGAGTACTAAAAAAAGAGGGCGATTTAGAAATGCTTTTTATTTGTTCAATGCAAAGCACGTGCACTGACATTTCGGCATAATTGTCTTCTTCAATGTCCGTGCATGCCCTTTGCATTAAGTAATTAAAAAGATACAATTGTTGCTGGAATTGCTGATTCATGAGTGCAGACTGCCCTGGTCTAAAGCATACAGTGATGCCATAAAGGTGATGCAGCACTGCTAACTGAGCCCACTGAGCTTGACTGTGAGAGAGCAATATTGATTCTCTGGTCATTTGTTTTTCCTACTGCCTGTTGACTAGCAGGGACAACAACTGGAAGACCACGGTCCCACTCTGGCAAGGAGACCTCCCAACCTCTGCCATTCTACTCCACCCTTCCTCCGAGTTAACCCTCCACCCCTGACTGGGAGGTGCTTGCCACTTCAAAGCCCATGTGGGAGTTCCAGTGGGGTGACAACCAGCCACAACCCTGACAAACAGTATCACACTTGTTAATTCCCTGCAAGTAGGGTTTGGAGATCAGGGGGACCAACTGTGACGTGTACAGTAACAAGGTCAACAAGTTCATTTAGAAACTGTTTTCCACACGTCTTTCTTGGTCTTAATGTCTGGAAAGCTGTAATCCACTGCTTCGCCTCACCGAGTGTCACCTCCAGGGTGTTTTTTATCAAAGCTTTGAGAAAACACTGTGGATGGAAGTGGTCAGTTCCTGGCCTGTGAACTGAGAAGACATTTTGTTGAATGTTAAATGTGAGTAGTAGAGTTTGGGTTAGCTGTTTTTTCCAAGCAAATATTTTTCTGTCACCTGATATGAAGTGGTTTGACTGTAGAGGATAAAAGTGTGTCAAAGCTGTGTGTGTGTGTGTGTGTGTGTGTGTGTGTGTGTGTGTGTGTGTGTGTGTGTGTGTGTGTGTGTGTGTGTGTGTGTGTGTGTGTGTGTGTGTGTGTGTGTGTGTGTGTGCGTACGAGTGGTTGAGAGTGAGGTAGAGGGCGATAGAGTCCGTGTGTGGAGGAGGGGGGTCTCAGGATACACACAGCTGGCTACCTGATGCCTTCAACCTAAACTGACCCCCAGTGTAACAGCTATGGCAGTGACCACACAGACAGGTAGGGGTTAAATGGTGTGTGAATAGACTGGGGTGTGTATGCGTGTTAGTTTGTTTTTGAAGGGGTTTGTATGGAAAGTGCTCAAAGCAGCGTGAAGTAAAATGGCGTGCCACTTCAAGGTGGACTCATCGTGTGTTTGTGTCTGTGTGTTTACACACTGATTGTGTGTGTGCGTCTGTTTGCTTGTCAGTTCAAGTAAGTGTGTGCTTTTTCTCCTGGTGTGGGTCATGTGTGTACACGAGCAGCTCGACGTGTGAATATTGAGTGATTATCCCCTCAGATCTTCCTCAGTGTCCCTACGTGCCTCGCTGTGCTGCTCCTTTGGTTTGTGTTAACTCCTGGGTGGTCTACCAATATCCAGTTTATAAGGTCTCACAGCATCTGTGGCTGCTAGAGCAATAGTGTCGACTGGAACAAATGTGTCACAAAAAATGTGAGTGGTGCTGGATTTTACAGTATGCAGGTTTATGTATGTATGTAATATATAATTTCATGTTTAAAAAGGGTAGGATAGTGTAGGATTTGGTATTTAGCTATTTTACAACAATTTTTTATAATGAAAATGACATCGAAATTTGGCATGATCTTGGTTGTGAAAGTCATGAGGGCTAATAGTTGTTTTCTCACAGGAATAGCTCAAAGTATTCCGTGTGTAGTTTGTTTGCTATAGAACATTCCATCGTTCTTTATAATCGAGCTAGAAGTCGTTAACCTGTTTATGTCCGTGGACATGATGACTTATTGCTACCCGTACCATGCTTTATAATCAGACCAAATTACCCAGTACCCTGTTAGACCACAAGCTGCCCACCACAACAATACCTCCTAGGTCAGCCGTGTGTGTGTGTGTGTGTGTGTGTGTGTGTGTGTGTGTGTGTGAGGGGTGGAAAATCCACAAAAAGACTTTTATGAGTGTGAACCTCTTGTAAAGCAGGTGTACTCCGGACAAATGGTAGGGGCAGCCAGTTTGAGTGGAGAAGTATCATTAGGCGTTTGGACGACACATGCACGACACATGTCCTACTCTACCTGCCCTCCAGCACTCCTGCATCCTCCACCCCTCTGTTCCCCATCTCTCAGTCTGACACACTCTTGCTTCCTACCAGTTGTTTTTTCAGGGACTCCATTGCTGATAAAGGAAACAGGAAGTGAGGGCTTATTTGTGCTGAGGCGCTATCGCTAGCTCTTTGCTAGCGGCACAATGGTTTGTGCTTTTTCGGCGCTATTGAATTTGATAGGGAATCTCGGCACCAAAAAGGCAGCTAGTAATGGCAACAAGGTCAGGGTCACAACGGTGGCTGAGGGCTCAGACCTGACTGGTGCGGGTTACAGAGCAAACAATGTGAAGGTGAGGGTGAGAGAGATGAGGCTGTGCCGGGTAAACAATCAGGTGATCCGACTCCAGGGGCCTGAGGCCAGAGGCTGAACACGGGGGTCACTCTGGAACCACCCCTGGTTTATTATCACTGGGGGAGATGGGGCTCCTCTAACAAACACTCACTGAGAGGCTACTTTCTGCTCCAACTGAGCTTACCTCCCACTCACTCACTCACTAACACCCCATTCACACCAGGAATAACCTGGGTCGACTGTTAGGGAGAAAGGGTAAACCCAGGTTATTTGACCGTGGTCTGTGACCTTAGTTATTCCAGGCTTGGACCTGGCGCAGCATGAAAGGGTTACTCGACTCGGGTTATGATGAAGAAGTCTCAGTACATCAGTATGATGCGAAAAACACGAACTGCACGCACATGAAGGTCCAATACAACAGTAGCTGTACGGTATATGCTAGATGTTTCGTCTTGCTCATGAGCTAGCCAACTATTGTCTGTAGAATTAGCTAGCTAGCTAACATTAACCAGTCAAAAGCCAACTGGCTGACTGGTTAACTTTATCAAGCTAGCTAGCTACAATTGTAGAAACACTTTCAATGACATAGCAACAAAATTAATCTGTTCAGCAGTGACGTACACAAAAGTAACTGCCAACGTGCAGCCTG
The DNA here is from genome assembly GCA_026901105.3 of Galaxias olidus. Lineage (NCBI taxonomy): Eukaryota > Metazoa > Chordata > Actinopteri > Galaxiiformes > Galaxiidae > Galaxias > Galaxias olidus. The sequence continues at coordinate 43,861 of JAPMUY010010361.1, forward strand.
AATGGGTCCAAATAGGGTTGAAACCCTTGTACAATTATGCAGGTAAAACCCGGGTTATTTGTGTGAAAGGGCTATGATCACTTTTTTTTTGGATAGATTTTCTTTTCATCCACACCCTTATCTAGCCAGGGAAGCCACATTATGATTTTTTTTTTTTTTTAAGTGACTTCTGGTCTTTGCCCAGCGAGACTGCAAGCAAAATTCTACAAACACTATCACAACCAGGAAGGGTGGACAAGCAGACAGACAGACAGACAGACCGACCTGGATTACTTGAGGCTGACAACAAAGACTAACAAAGAGAGCTCATATTAGGGGTGGGGTGACATAAATTCAATGTAGGGTCCATCCTGCTCTATTCTGCTCTGAGCCACAGCCTTCTTGCACCATGCTGGACAGTGAGCAGTGCTGATGTGATTGAGTGCTAACTCAGTGGAAATAAAGGGACGGGGATCTGGGAAAATGCTGTGACGATTCGTATGGTTAATGTCACTGAGTGGGCTATGCCGTAGCGCTTGCATTCACCCAAATACATACCCTGTCTCTCTCTAGCTCATGCCCACTTCAACACTTACCACATCATGAAGCCTTGGTGCAACCCGAGCTTTGCTTTTCCAATGGTTCTCAACGTAGGCTGCCTGCCGCTATGTGGGCTGGGAGACCAGCAACTCAGATGGGTGATTGTGGGAGGAGTGCAGAGTGAAAGGTAAAGTTTGAGACAGTGCATATCCTACCTTCTCTGACCATATGTTGTACCTTAACATCATTAGTAAACGTATACTTTTTACAATGCTAAAGTATAATTTAATGCGCAAAGGTATAGCTTGCCACAGGAGGTAAACTACCACTTAACTAGAATGAAAATGACACGTTTATGGTATGCTAAAGTGCCAACATTTTAGGAGGTGGGAGGGAGACATATCAAAGTTTCTGCTCGACAGATTGTTCACCAAACCAAGGAACCCACCCTCGGTTGCCCCCTCCCCCGCCCCACCCTCCTCTGAGTGGAAAAACGAGAAGGAAAGCCCAAGCATCATTTTTCCTCAATGAGGCATAAGTCACCTCCAGCGTCTTGGAGAGCCTCGCCTCACTAAGGGGTCCCCCAAATTCAGCACAGATGCTGGCACTCCCAATATTACTGACTGGGGGGGAGGGCAGGAGGGAGGGCAGAGATGGTGGAGACAAGAGGACGGAGGTGGTATTTCATGGAGAGAACGAGTGGGTCAGTCGGTAATTTCATTTGTTTTCTTTGTTTAAAACAGAACCATGTGGATCTTGATAAAGGTCTGCTGGGTTATGGGGACAGTGGAATGTTCAAATTGGGAGGGTTATGACTTGGGACTGAGGATTATGGAAAGAGGTTCCTATGCTCAAACAGCTACACAACAAAGGAGAGGCCTGTCCCATTGTCAGAGTCTGCCCGCCACTTTGTATGAATGCATTCTAGGTGTCGTGTTCTTAAATTAATATTCCACCTAATAAAGTGCGGTGCACATCATATCACTGAATATCTTTAAGCAGACTGTATTAATAAAAGTTGAAGGAAATCAAGACACCAGTTAGAGCACAGCCCATGTAGAAGCGACCAGCAACTGAACCTGTGTCCCCCGTGAGCAACTGAACGTGTCTGAGGCTCCACGGATTTACACAGCATATCCAGTCTCACGCTGCTGCCAATGCGTTCAGAGTGGGAATGACCTCACTCTATCTGAGACCAGGCTCCCCTCGCTAAGAACAGGAAACGAGGAGAAAGCCCCCGTAAAACAGACAGAGGGAGGAAGTAACTGTTCACTTTGGAGGCCGGTGTCTGAGAGGGACGTGGATTACAAACGTTGGCCGTCAAGTGGGATGTTTTTGCACACACGAGAATGCGCCCATTACGTATTCAAAGAGAGGGTAATTGAGGAGTTTGGAGGCTTTTCGATCTTTTAAATTACTGCCGTTATTTGGTTTCCTGTGAGATGGAATGTTTTATGTGCCTTAGAAAATAAAATAAAAAAGACCTCGCACACATCTGAAAGCCATTAGTCCATTGAACCGTTAGCAAGCACTCAGAGAATTCTTTCCGCTCTCTTGGAATCTTGCAATCTCTTTCTCTCCCGTTTTTTTTTTCTCCCCAATATTATCAGGTCGTTTTATGTTCTTTTTTTTTAGGGGGGGGGACATAGAGGTTAAACCTCCCTCGTTTCACAGTTACAAGGATCATGGCATTTATTTTCCAAGATGTTTTATTGCACGGCCCACTGAATTCAAAGCTCTCCGAGCAGTACCTTTACAGTCCCTCTCCCACTTCTCCTCCTCCCTGTAACTTACTCTTCATGCAGCACCCCTCCAATCTCTGCGTCTCGTCCTTCTTCCCTTCTCCCTTTCTCTGTTCCCTTCCCCACCTCTCTCCTGTGTGCTTGAGGTATTTCACTGCGCTGACGGGGGACCCTGGTTGAAGGCGACCCCTGTCACGTGTACACTGACAACTTCCTGCTCCCCACATGTGAGTCCAGTCCGCCTCCTTGCTGTCTTCCTGCTGCCTGCGGTCCCCCTTGCCCTAAGTGAAGCCGTGTGTTTGGGCGCTGTTTTATGAGACGACACGTTCCCATCGCCCGTGAACACTGCCGCTCTTTGTCTGTGGCCGCCGTGTTTTTCTTTGAAGTGCTGCATTCCTCTCCCGCTGCATCACTTGGGCCTCACAGCTGCAGGAGGTCAAGGCACAGCTCTCCGGGTGAGGTGAGGCTGCCCTCTCCTTTGAGGAGGGAGGATCGAGGGACAGGGTGAAGGAGGAGTCTCAAATGGTGAGCGTACTAGGTACACTATAGGCAAAAACGTGGTTTTCTATGGAGCGCAGATGGAAGCTTTTTCTGAAGGGTTGATTGACAGAGGATGAGGAACAGGGCGGAGGGGTGGGGGTGGACAAATGTAGGTTGTCCTGCACATTAGAAGTGCAAACTCCCCATCAGGGTTTTAAAATGAAAGTTGCCAGGCCAACAGTCACTCCTTAAAGAACCTCTCCTGCTTTCTAACAACTTGTAGGAATGTTTTTAGGAACATAGACGACTACTCATAGTAAATAAAGGAGGCATTGGTCAGAGATTAAATCTGCTGAGGCTGACTTCCTCTCTCCGCCACAATCTAACCTCATTCCCCGACAGAACCCACAATCCTGCAGCGATGGTCTTCCTGTGGGATTAATTGAATCTCCTGACAAGACCCAACACTGACTAGAAACGTATTTCTCTCTCGCTCTCTCTCTCTCTGTGTCTTTCCGACCACAGTCCCATGGCTTTGGAACCAAACCGCCCTCAAATAAGGCAACTGTTTTACCAGTGCCTGTGAGTAAGGGAATCCCAAGCGTAACCTTCCCAGGGTGAACCAGCAGTAGCAGCAGGGCACCACAGGATTCCCTGCTAGGCTCATCCCTAGGACCGGCCACGCTTCACCTATAGGCCCCACAGGCTCCATCCATAAACCCAGAGACTAGGAGGACATCTCCAAACCTCACTCCCTCACCACTCCCCCCAGCACACACCCACACACACACACACACACACACAAACACATCACCTAGCCACTCGCCTGAACTGAGAGAACACATGAGTTGTGGATTTGGTGTATGGAAGACCAACGAGAGCATCGTGGAAAAATTTACTAACCGTGTCAGTCAACTTGTGATCCAATCTGTGCCCTCCTTTTCCCTCTTGGGTTCCTCAGTGGGGTATATAACTCGTGTTTCACTTGTTAAAAGCGGATTCCAAAATGCATTTCGAGGTGCTGAAGTCCTTTTTGGAACTTCTCAACCTCTGTCTTTGTCTTCCAGTAAATGTGAAGTCTCCTCATATTTGAGAACCAGACCCTGTTAGCTAGCAGTGACAGGAGAGGGAGACATCCAGGATGAGGAAATGACCAATGGGGGCTGGTTTGGAACAGTCTGATCAACTGTGTCAGCTGTAGTTTCACAAGTCTCACCCTTGTTTGACTTCAGTCAAATTACAGTAACACATGCAAGATTTCCTACTTGCTATTTTTCTTCTTTGTGGCTCTTCTAAATTCTCACAATGTGAAAAAGGCTCCTTCTCTTTTTTATTAAATGAGCAAATATGGACATGTGTCGGACATCTCCTGGCCGATGTTTTACACAGCAGATCTAATGCCTGCGGGCAGTGTTGTACAGGGAACCCGTGGCGACCGATCTCTCCCATAGCGATCCCCTCTAACATGTAGCCAAACACTTTGGCCAAGTGAGACACCACAGTCTGGATGGCGTGCCCATTTCAATGGCACCTTTCTGTGTTTCCCCCTGCAGGTTGCTCTGACAGGGCAGGGAGCAGTGTCAATCACGAATAGCCGAGAGCATGTTGCCTATATCAGGATGAGCTACACCACCATGTGTCCATAGACGCACACCTCTGAGTATGCCAGACATTCTTGAAGGAGTGTCTATAGAGAACGGGGCTTGGTTTACTTTCGTTTACATTTAACCATACAGGTGTGAGATCGCACAGACCTCCGATCCATAATTGTGTCCTGTGGACCACCATTATATGGTCTGATTCATCTCAATGAATGCCTCTGGGTAAGATTTGCTCCCTGCTGACGGTCTGTCAAGGAGGTGTTCTGCTCCAGTGATGGATCTCCTGGCTGGGCTACAGCAGGTCTGGGTGCTCCCTGAGCCCCTGGAGGTCTCTGGTTAGTCTGTGCTGATCTCTCAAGGTTCCCTCCATCAACACAAGGAGCATACTGGACCACTAACACAGATATATAAAGCAGTCTGGCATGCACACAAATGCATACCACTCACACACGTGCATGGACACGCACAAGACAAGGGAACCAAAGTGACATTCCCCCAAACTCTTCTCACGAGGGGAAGGAACAGAGTGCCAAGAAAAGTGTGTGTGCGCCTGTCTTCTTATATAGTGTTGAGCCTCATATGGGGACTAACCGCTCCTCATCTGGTTTCTGTACGGGCTTGTCATCCTTCATAGTGTGTGAGTTTAGAGACGGGGGCCAGCCTCAGCTCTACACCCTACACCCCGCCCTTTTTGAAATCCTGCTCTTAGCGGGCGAAGAACATGTAATCTTTATGTCTGGGCCATGTTAAACAAATAACTTGCTTTTTCTCAAAGAGGGACCATGCCGTCACACACGCTTTTAGCGCTGAGGCCAAAGCCTTCCCCAAGCATGCTTTTAACAAGTAATAACAATCGTTAAAACTGACCATATGCAGTGCTTGTGTAATACTGTGCGGGTTGTATTGTGTGCTTACATTAGTATCATATGGTATGGATGACTGTTTCTAATGTACCACCAATGAGTACTTACATGGGCCGGAGAGACACCAAAAAAACCTTCAACGAGAAAGCGAGGTGCCCAAACAGATGGGCATGGAAGCAGGAAGAGATGAAATGGGGGGGTGGGGGTTTCCAGAGGCTCTCGCTGTACAATACACACACACACAGACACACACACACTCTCTGTCACACACACACACAGCAACAGGAATGTGTTCACTGTACCGTAAGATCACTGCCTAGGAAATGTGGTTGTGTTTAGTGAAGGGGAGGGGGGATTGGAGGGAGAGAAAGGGAGAGAGCGTGGGCTGGAAGGGGGGTGACACTGTGGGGGCACTGGGTCTTTGTTACCATCCGTCACCGTGAGTGTCTCTCAGGGCTCCAGCAACACTGATCCCACTCTGACTGGGACTTGATATTTCTCCTTTGAGGCTGCACACCAAGCTCTGTGTAAGTACGACGGGCTTTGACGATGGCTTTGAGGGAAAGGCACGCACACTATTCACCAGTGGGCGTTTGACCGTGCGTGTGTCCCGTGTGTCTGAAAGTGTGTGTTGAGTGAGAGTGCTGTACTGAAACATGGTTTCATACAAATTTCCATCGTGGGTTTTATTGCAGTTTGAGCCCAGCTTTGGCCAGCTGAACAGAACAGTGATCTTTTTTTTTTACTGTGAAAACCTCAGAGCCTAAACCAATCTACAGTACTGTTTTCTAGACTACTCACACTCAAGAAAAATAAAGATTTTACATTTCTCATTTTCTTTTGGTCTTATTCTGTTGAACATGCTAAGGTTGGTCCTGGGCATACGGGCATACAATTGGCAACAGTATTTCTTAGTGCAGGAGCTGCTTAGAATGTTCTCTCCCAAAACTGTCCCCAGTAAGTCATAACTTCGCTGAAGTAAGTTTCATTCCAAAAGTTCCCTTTCGTGGCAATCTAATGGTCCATTATAAAAAAAAACTCCCTGCTTCCCCCCATTGAGTGAAAGACACCAGCATTTACGACAGTCCTTTGGAAGCCTGAGTGCAGAAGGAAAAGGCTATTTTAAAGTCCTTGTCCCTGACCAACAGCTCTTTGCTTGTTGTCCTCCAAACCTGTTTCTCAACACAAATAGGCCTCCTCCTGGTCAACCCTGTAGGTAGCAACATTTGGGATGTGCTCAGCTGTTCTCCACAGTATACCACCCAGATGGCCACGGACTCCCTCTGTTAGCTTAAAGACCCTACCGGTCATATGTCATTATTACACCCAGAGCGTTAAGGTGACTGTCTCCTGGGATGTTGTTTTAACTTGAGGATGTGAATAGCCTGTGTGACGTCCCCCATGTCCTGGCAGGCCTCATGTCTCCTTTATACAGCCCTGGTCCCCTGTAGTCCCTGCAATGTGCTCACTCCAATCAGCAGGGGCCGCAATGCCCACCAATACAGCCACCACAAGTCCCTGTATCACTAATCCTTTATTACGTAATTGTCTAGCGTCAACTTTTCACACTTAGCACAGGTAACTAGCTCTTTAACATTACAGTCGATAGACAATTAGGGTGTTATGTTCACGTAGGAAAAAGAGAAGGGATTTTTGATGTTTGGTCAATCTTAAAGCGAACAGACAGGGATGTCACTCAAAGGGGCTTATCTCCACAACGGTAGCTTGAGTATGACTCAGAATCAATTTGACAAGAAAATAAAGCAAACAATTATGTGCATTTTCAATCCAAGACTCGTTAAATCTATTTTTATCTATGAGAAAATACGCATTAGTGCTTCTTGAGATTATTAGCATCCCACTATTGAAAAGATTATTCAGGCCTAGTATTGGTCTAAGAAGACATACTTTGGGATATAGTTTGAAGCTGTGACCTGCGTCGCCCCTGCGTCCCCCCTGCTATAACAGTCAGTGAAGTCTTGAGGAATGTGGGTTTGTCTTGCAGTGCTTAGTAGGCTACCCCCCTCTCCTTCACCGTGTGTCTTAAAAAAAGCGCCTCCCCTCTTCCAATCAGGGCAATTCTCTTAACTTTTCTCTTTTTCTCACAAAGCTAGTACAATACTCCTTTACAAAGCGCCTCTCCCGTCTGAAATTATTAGCTCTTCGAAGTCTAGTCACTTATAAGGTAGGTGATTGTGTTTTTGATTTATGACAGTGGAAGCTGTGGAACTCAATTGAATAGCTGTTAAACAATCGTATACTTTAGTAGAAAATGCTTTTTTTAGGGAATCGAACGATAGAAGTGTAGGAGGAAGATGTGTTCTCCCAGCGGAACAAATGCTCTATGATGATAATGTTAGAAAAGTTTTAGTTGTTTTACCCGGCTTTTTGGTAAGTGAGAGAGAGGGAGAGAGAGCAAAAAAAAGAGTGAGGGAGAGAGTTGCAAAAAATGTGGAAAGATTTTATACATAATATTTATGTGATTTCATGATCTTTTTTGCATGACAAACATTCCGTTATTGTTGTCTCTTAAGATTAGCCTACCACAAGTTAGACTGATACAAATCAAAGTCTTCCGCGCTCGTTAGGTCGGTCGTCTATGGCTTTTTTTTTTTTTTTTGCAATAGCATGCAGTTTGTTTCATTCATAAAGTGGAAGGAAAGGTGCGTGTTCGGAGTTTTGGTCCTAGTTATTTGTTTTATTACATTAGTAACTTCATTAAAGCTTGCTACATATTTGTTGGATGTTTCGAAACTTAGCAAAATTGTTTTATTAAGAAGTTATTGTGAAAATAGACGTTGAAGGCCAAACTTTTGACTAAGAGAAATTTCAATGAATTATATGTAGCTCTTACTGGAGAACGTTTTGACAGAAGCCGGGTATAACAGTGTTGGGAGAAAGGATTGCAGCGCTGCCTGAAATTGATAAGGCATTTCTTTGTTCAGTTTCTTGCTTTGATCCCGCCCTCATTCATTTAGCAACTTTTTACGCAAAAAAAAGGACGTGGAACATATATGATTTGGTTCTCTGTCTTTACCGACTATTTTCTCTAATTTGACGTGGCTCCTTAGGAACTGTGAAAACCTAATTACTATAAGTATTTTCTACAGAATTTTGTGTGCGTGTGTGTGTGTGTGTGTGTGTGTGTGTGTGTGTGTGTGTGCGCGTGTGCGTGTATGTGTATGTATGCATTTAAATGTGAGACAGAGAGAGAGGGAATGGATGGATTAGGGACACAAAAAGAAGGTGTGAGAGAGAAAGATAGCGAAAAGCCAGTAATATTTCCTCTGCTCTTCCCAGCCACTCGTCTTCTACTATCTCAGTACATCTATTGCTATTCCTCTGTTGTGTCCCTGTGGTGAGTGTGGTCTGTTCAACTGTGGCCATATCTCACTAAAGACCCATCGCTTGGGCCAACCACTAAATCGATGGACAAAGATAATCATTTATGTTTTTCCACTAATAACCTTAAATGCTCAACTGTATGCCAAATTAAAAGTTGCTCATCGGAAAAGAGATTAATTGAGACATCATTTCAGTGACATACTGTTGAACTTGATTCGGGAATTCCTAAGGAAGAGAAAGACAGCCCCACAGAGAGTGCCAAGCTTTCCCAGTTACTTAATTTCTAGTGAACTCTGCCTCCTTTCCTCCCTCCTCTCTAGCTCCCCCTAGGACCAAGCAAACCACCATTTGGTCAACCCTGACTCATACCCTACTCATAAACCATGTGATTTCTCCCACTGTGACTGTTCAAGACCTGCACTGCAGTGTCCCCTCCTGCATTCATCTTCCAATAAACCCACCCTTGTGTCCCCCTTCTCGTTGCGTCCAGCCTCTACTGTGGAGTACAGAGCGGGACCGGTTCACCTCCAGACTCCAGGCTCTGCCAGAGGCGTGTGCGTGCAGCTCGGCTCGACCCGGATCAAGGTCGACGGCGGTGGTGGCGGAGCAACAGGCGGCAGAGCAGCCAGTGGTGACCGGCGGCGACGCGGACGGGGCGGGACAGAGGACTGACCGATGGGAGCAGGGAAGCTGGCCCAGATGCTTCTGGGGTGGACGGCGGTGTGCTACGCGGCCGTCCACGTGGCCCACGGACAGGCGGCGGAGGGCGGCTACCAGGCCAGCCGCTTCACGGACAAGGCGGAGGACAGGGAGGCGGCCCAGAGGGTCCGCCGCCGGGGGCAGGAGACGCTGAGAGGGTAAGGAGGAACCTGGTGTTGGGGGTGGGGGCCGGGGAGGGGTGTTGTGTCTGCTTTATCCTCTGTCTGTCTTGTGGCTGTTTCCCGTTGATTTTGCGGCCTGCTTCTCGCTCCGTGTAAGGGAGAGGGTTCCAATGCCGCTCCTCCGTTCCCATGACAACATGAGGTGCCCTGAGTCAGAGTTCGGATGTACAGCTCAGTCCCAGGGTATGGGCCTCGCCCCTCTCCGCTCTCCTGGCTAGACTGCTGTCGAGGCTGTGCTGTTCTGGGCTGCAGCCAACTGGGCCTCAGTGCCTTCTAATGCTGAATACTGCCTCATTGTTCTTAGCGGGGAATAAGCTGCTGGCCACTTGCACTACAAAAAGATCTGCCAGCTCAGACATATGTTGGTTTCATGGAAGAGAGGGGAAGTGGAAGGAATAGGCCCGTTCTGTCTAAATCCAATGAGGGGGATGACGAGTGACCAGCACTGTGACCTACATTCTTTTAAGTGTATTAGTTTAAGAAAGTAACTCAGGGCTGCTCAGGACTCCAAGGGGAGTTTGTTGGCTGGAGGGTTTTCACACTTGCGCGCGCACACACACACACACACACACACACACACACACACACTCACACGTTTTGAGAAAAGAAAACATGGGGAAAGTAAGACGACACATGCGTGTGTGTGTGTGTGTGTGTTTGTGTGTTACGAATAGCCCAGTGAAATGGATTCTAGAAACGGCATGTCCATGTCTTTCTTCAATACCCCCCTCTTCCCTCCTCCTCTCCCTCGTTCCTGCCAGGGGACTGGGTGTGGGATGTATGTAAATGGAGCGAGAAGCTTTTTACTGTATATTTCTTCACTTTTTGGAATAACAAAGGATGTTTTGTTGGGGCCCGTTTTGAATGTCGCCATCAGTTATTCCAATCAGTCTCTCATCTGTCCCTGCTTATGGCTCCCCCGGTGCATTGCCACAGGAAATGAGGTATTCATAGCGGTTAGGGGGGGGGGCACCACAAGGGGCAATTGTTTCCCTGCTGCAGGTGACGAAGCAACAGAGAGCACGCCAGTGAGAGAAAAAGGGAGCGTTGCGCGGGGGCGGGGTGGCGGGGTGGCTGGAGTGACAGAGAGAGTGTGGAGTGTGGAGGGGAGTGGTGAAACTGGACATAGTACAAATACACAGCCAGAGTGCGAGGGGGACCACCGCGGGAGATGGAAATATAATTGAATTACCCCACGGTGTGGTTACAGAGCCACACCTGACACACAGTGGCTCTTCGAAAAATTCGCCGCGCGAGCTGTTTTCTCTAACAACATGTTGGCTGATGATTCAGGCTGTTCAAATATACAGGCCTGTCCCAGTTGTCGCTCGTAGTGAATAATATGGCGGGCCTTGCTGCACTCCAAATACATAAATTGATGCCTCCTGCCCCCAGGAGGGCCGGGCGATTCTCTCGGGAGCCATTGCCTAGTCAAGGCTACACTTTTCACGGTGACCGACGCAACGCACGCTCTGTAAGCTGTGTTCCCCTTACAAACGTGTGGTGTACAAGAAAATCACACTCACAGGCTAATTTGTGTTCTCCGGTACCATCAGCTGTGTCAAATGGTGGAGAAGTTAGGAGGTAAAACTATGTTCTGGATGAACTGCACAAACACTGCTAGACACACGCTTGCACACACACACACACACACACACACACACACACTCACAAACACCCCCCGACAGTGTTGTATAGGCGGGAGGGAGCCAGCGAGCAAGGGCTTGCACAACCTCATATTGTTTCCGTCCTGGGAACAAGTAACAAAAGCCTGTAGCCTTTTTCCATAACTTCGTTAAGCTTCCCAAACACTACTGTTAGAGATCCCGGCGCTCACATAACGGCAGTCCTAATGACCAGCTCATCGCGGTTCATTCAGCGGGTGATTTCAGGACATGTTTTAGGATTACATTGACATGTGGTTTCATCCCACAGTCTTTTGAGAGGGGGGAGGGGGGGGGGGCTCTCACTCTGTTTGCCCTGCCAGTCATTGTCATGGTTGGTGACTCCCCAACACATCGGCAACCAGTCCCATAATGGTTTCTGAAAATAAGTAGATAATAATAAGAGTTGGAAGACTATTCTCTAATGATCAGGTTGACTTGAGGGCATTTATTTTAAGATTAGGGGTCTGGTTAACCAACGGCCTTTCTTGAAATCTCTGTCCGTGACCCGATCTGCCAGACTGTGGAGTGAACGCTACAAACCCAGGCCTGTATCTAGAGAGCACAGACTTCCCAGCAAAGGGAGCAGCAGCTTTCCCAGTGTGGTTCTAGGATAGCACACACGCACACACACTCACACACACACACACACACACGCACCGGATCAGTTTCACTGATTCTCTGTGTTTACTGCGGAGGGGCAGGTTATTTTAATGGAGGTCATTATGCTGGCCTTGGGTAACGGAACAGTGTTTATTTGCTGGCCCAGTCAGCTCCATATCCCCTTGCCTGACTCTGGCTTGCCCAGGCCTGAAGCTGAATGACTCTGATTGATTGGCTCCTGGAGCACAGAGCAATCTGGTCCCTGGGTGGAATCTGATCAGGCTGTCTGGATGGCTGGCTGGTTGACTGGTTGACTGGTTAGATGACGGGGTGAAACACAGGGGGTTCAGTGTTACACTGAAAAAAGATAAAGTGAAAGGCAGAGTGCAGAACTAACAGTATAATTGGTTTCCGAGCTTATGGAGATATGTATCCATCCTTCTATCCATCCATCTATCCATCCATCCATCCATCCTTCCATCCATTCATCCTTCCATCCATCCATCCATCCATCCATTCATCCATCCATCCATCCATCACTCACTCCCTCCCTCCCTCCTGCCAGCCCAACAACTAGTAATTGTTCTAGGCAGCCAGCCCTGCTCTGAGGCTCAGCCTAGCCTTGTTTAATGTTGCTCAGCCCAGCTCAGGGGACATGCCTTGGACAGCCTCTCTCTCTCTTGGCAGCCAGGGTCAAAGCAGATTTACATTCAGGCGCTCCAGTCCAGTCCAAGGTAACGTCACTCTAGGTCCCCAAAGAGATGCTGCACAGGAACACACTCAACCCAAAATAAAGTCCAACCATTCCAAGGTCAAGAAAATACAAAATAGCATATGTCCATAATGTAACAAAGAGTATGTTTTGAGCGTAGGGGTATGCATGCAAAAAAAGATTTGAGGAATATGCAAAGGACGGCCAGCTTCCTTTCATGTATTGTGTGCGCATGGCTTCTTTCATTGTTTATGTATGAATGCATTTTATGCATACAAGCAGGCTCAGTCCAGACAATATAGACTGAGTCGTTCCCATGACATGTGGTCCAGATTAGCACGGTCCCCTTTTGCTCTCACGATGAGAAGATCCTGTCATGGCTTCCATGGCAGAGCCTTTGACATACAGTAAATACACACACAATATATTTGGGCTCATGTATGTTCTCACAAACACTTTTTTGTAGACATAGTTGATTTATTCTTTTGATGATGTTTCTTTTCTCTATAAAACTCAGTATATTGTAATTTATAACAGACTTTGGTCTGGGCCACAAATCATAAACGAGGCTTATAAGGGATGGAGTGTAGATCTTGGAGGATGATGACGCCTGCTCTAATGGAGGGAACAAGAACAGGCCTTCCCTGTGGGGCTTGTGATAGCTACAGAACGGCCTTCTTTCATTGCTGCAAACCTTGCCTAACGTGAGACTGATTCTCACTCTCTCTTTCACCCTCTTTCTTTTTCTCTCTCTGTCTCTCTCTCTGTCTGTCTGTCTCTCTCTCTTTCTCTCTCTTTCTCTCTCCTTCTCTCTCCCTCTGTCTCGCGCCTTGGTCCAGGTTCACACCGGAGTGACCTCAGGGTGTTGCGTTCCGTCCAGCCACGGAGACGAGATGTTTCCAGTTATCCCGACGCTAATCTGACAGCAAAACAGCAGGCCGCTTTTACACAGCTCTCATTTGGCTATAGGGTCAAATGCCTGCTAGAGCCCTCCTTCCTCAACCTAAGGCCGTGCCAACTGGTAGCTGCTGCTCGCCGCCTTCATGGGTAGAGGGTCGTTTCTTGTCGTTTCCATACCTCCCCCTCTGTTATTCCTCCTCGTAGTGGAATGGAGGCCTGCTGTCCTGAGCGGTCCGGTCGTCACCTTTGACCACCTGGGGGGAATCCTGCATGCCATGAGGCAGCAGCTTTCTGGCCTTCAGATGGCTGACTTAGCACTCTCTGTCAGAGTCTGCCGCGGTCCTGCGTCTCAAAGGAGCTGCTGTTGCAACTCCCAAGGAGCACTTGCCTGTAAATCCCCTCCCCAAGAACATTGCATTCTAAGCCAGTACGTTTTGCCATTGCTATTGAGCTTTTGATGAATTGATTAATTTGCGTTGTGAATATATCCCTGTTTGCTTCTAGGATCAGGTCTTATCCTGCAGCACAGAGCACACTGCTGTACCTGTGGAACCTACTTTAGTGGGGTTTCAAACTTTACTGAGGTGGCAGCCATCTTTCTTTTCTTGCTGGTTATGGAGGTTAATGAGGGGGCCAGGGGTTGGGGGGTGACTTCAAAGACTCTGGTCCGTCAGAGAAGGCTTAATCCTCTTTAGATTTAGCTCTGAAAACAGCATGATGTTTCAATATGGAGAACCCTCCCCGGGGCTGATCTGTCCATCTTGTCTGGCCTTCTTTTTCTGCCATTCTTTTCCGTGAAGAGGCCAGAAAGAGGCTAGCCCGTAGGCCCAAGAAAGTGGGAGGGAGAGAGAGGAAAAAAAAATATATATATATATATATATATATATATATATATATATATATATATATATATATATAAATATATGGAGAGAAACAGAGAGCGAGAGAAAGAGATGCAAACAAACAAACGAACCAAAGCCATATTATATAGTACCCAAAGGTTGGCCTACTAAACCCTCTCACAGTGTTGTCTTCAAGGTCTCTAGGAGTAGAACATATGTTTTTCCTGAAACATATAACACCCTTGAAAAATCGGCCCTCCGTGCCCAACGCGAATGGGAATGTTGATCTTTGTGCTCGGTGAATTACCAAAGTGAACACGTCGAGTCCCCGGGGCTGGGCCTCTCCTCGCTTTGGGTTGCCCGGTTCTCTCTTTCCATATCGGCCGCTCTATTTTCCACTTTCACCCCCCCCCCCCCCCCCCTCACCCACCCCCCATCCTGAACATAAACTTGTTTTCCTTTCCCCTCCCACTGATCCCTCGTTCCTTTCCCACCGTCCTGTCTTTGCACCCTCTAACCTCCGTTACCATCCCTTTCTCATCTCTCTCCGCGCGTTCCAGAATCAACCCTCGTTTCCATCTCACCATCACGTTTTGCTTTCCATTCCCACTCTTCATGCTGGCTCGTGACGGGTCTGAGGCCGTGCGTGTGGGGGTGTGTTTTGACCCCCGTGTCCCCCGTGCCATCTGGCAATGTCGTTTGAGGTGTGCTCCTCCTACGGGTCCGTCAGAGATCCAAACTACAGCTGTCCGGTGCTTGGTGACTGACACACTGTCTGAGCGGGGAGAGAATGCGGTGGCCTTGCGTTTCATAGACAGGAAGTGCCGCTGGAGTTCATTTGTGGTTACATGTCGTTTTTTTTCATTTCTCCTCGACCCAAAGGGGACATTTGCCGGGTAATGTAGAAAAGTATTGACCGGAGACAGGGACAATATACCTTCGGGAAATACCTCTCAGTTGTGAATGACTTGAATTCGAGCATCTGGATCCTGTGCTACCCTTGCTTCTAAACTGTGGTCTCTCTGTCTTTAGACGACCCATAGTAAACTACACAGAGCCAACCACGAACAAGGCAGAGCGTAGCAACACCCCTATCATTAGAGGCTTTGAAAGGTCACTGTGGATTACGATGGCATGATTAGCACGACCAACAAGTTGGCAAAGAGGGGACTTTCTCCAACTCGTTCGAGACCTCAGGACCCAAGCGTGTGTTGTACCCCCCCCTCCCCCCCCCCCCCTCTCCCCACATGCGCTGCCAAGCTGACACTGGGTGTGTTTCGGAGCCTGGCACAACGCAAACCTTATGCTTTTATATTTATGTATCCTAGCTGCCATATGGGCACTGCAGGACGAAGGGATGGAGGAGGGATAGAAATGTCTTCCAGCTTGGCCCCGGAGCCGGGCGGAGTGAGTGGGTGAGTGAGTGAGTGCGTGCACTGCTCAGCCACTCATCTCTAGATGTGGTTTAGCCATTTCCTCTGAGAATGCTGGCTTGTGGATAACCTGTCAGACCAATCATCCGCGCTGAGCACCGTGATGACTCGGACACATGTCGGGGTACAGGGCAATGGCCACGGCTCGCTCGCCGACTTATCGGAATAGGGTTCGTCAGAATCGGGTTTTATAGGGGGGGGGGGGGGGGGGGGGCTAGTTTGTGTGTGTGTGTGTATGTGAGAATCATTCAAATGAATCCTGAGTGTACGTGAGGGGAGGCTCGTGGACGTTTGCCAGAGAGCAGAGCGACCAGCCGGGGCTTCAGGGGGGGTCAAGCCGTCATGTATATAAATATGTCTCGTCTCTAAGGAAGTTTAGATTCAGCCTTGCCTGAAAACAAACTGCTGCTTGTCGTGATGTGCCCCCCCCCCCCCCCCTCTCTTATTTTACAACCCCCCGCCCCCCTGCAAAATGTCTTCATCCCTCATCGTTGGAGGCTTCATATCAACGCTCAACCTGTTTACACAGAAAGCAAGGGCTGCTCAGGCCCCTGAGTCCTGAGAAAATAACCCTCCGCCTCCGTGTATTTGCCGAGGGGCTTGGGCTAAATGATTTTGCGGGCGGTCGGTGTGGTTAGTGAGTTTGTTTTTCTGACTTTGTGACTTACAGGCCCAATGTGTGTGGCTCCCGCTTCCATTCCTACTGCTGCCCCGGCTGGAAGACTCTGCCGGGAGGGAACCAGTGTATCGTCCGTGAGTACACAGTCCTACATCCTCCTAAATGCGATAACCCAATCCAAATAAGGCATGAAATATGATGTCATCGGGGTGAAATGAAAGTCGCAGAAACCCATTGACATTGTCTCCACAGTGAGGGGAAACTTCATTATAGCATTGCAGTTCTTAGAAAACATTCACTGTGAGTGAACGGTTCCTGTGCACATTTTTCACTCTTCCTCCTTCTTGTCCCTTCCCGTCCTTCCATCCGTGTGTGTTCTCCAGCGATCTGTAGAAACTCGTGCGGCGATGGATTCTGCTCCAGACCCAACATGTGCAGCTGCTCAACCGGACAGCTCTCCCCCAGCTGTGGGGCCGGCGCCGGAGGTCAGCCCCAACATCACCACGCAAACACACTCTCTACACACTCTATGATGACTTAAAGCTATTACTGTCCAGTACCTCTGACTCACATTCAAAACTGCAACTCTATGTTTTTAAACTGGAAGCTTGCAGGAAAGTTTAGTTTAGTTTAGTTTAGTTGGCCTTGTTCCCTCCTCAGCCCTCCCGCCAGTCCCCCTCTCCCGCCCCGGCCCAGAGAGCGGGGAGTCCCCGGGCGCTGCTAGCGCCTCCGGGTCACCGGCTTTGTCAGGATTAGCTCCCAGGGCTCCGTCTCTCCCAGCGCCGCCCGCCCGCCGGGCCCCGTAACACGCCACTCAGGGTGTGGAGCGTGGAGCGTTTTACAGCACTCCAGGAGTCTGTGAAACGGAGCATGTGGTGGTGGTTCCGGTGGCGGTGTGAGCCGGGGATTAAGCCGGAGAGAAAGCCCTGTGGAGCGGCTCTCGCGGAGTGGGCGCTACGGCAACGTGTAACGTGTGAGCAGAGCCGCTTTAACAGGCCAACGTGGTCTCGTCGTCGGCCACGCCCAGCCACCTTCAGCAAACGCCGTGAGCACAGGTTGCACCCTTGTGGAGCGGACACGCACACACACACACAGACACACACACACACACACACACACACACTCCCAGCTTGGCGGGCCAGCCTGTCTGACCTTAGAGTGTAAAACAGGATCTACTTCTCTCAGCCAAGAAGCCCCAGAGAGAGAAACGAGGGGAGCGTAAAGGAGAGAGGGGCCTGATGGCAGCTTAACGTGCTGGGAGAACAGCTCCCCAACCTAAGGAGAGAACGGCTCCCCTCTAGCTTTAACTTAGAGGGGAGAGCACAGGGAGAGAGAGAGAGGGGAGGAGGTTAGGGGGGGTGGAAAGTGGTCAGTGGAAAAGCGGCATGAAATCATGCTCTTGTGGGAGAGAAAGACAAAGATATAGAGCGAGAGAGAAAGAGCAAGAGAGAAGAGAGAAGAATGAGACAGGATCTTCCCAGAACCGTAGCTAACCGATTGTCACACTCGTGGGGGCATGGGATTAATGGTGGTTTTTAAAGAGCTGCTTTACAGGCACAGGAGATTCCAGACGAAGCAAGCTGGTTTTCCCTATGTTTCTTTTCAAGGATAACTGTATTGTTCCGCAGGGGTCTCTTGACCAATGGTTGAGACACATTCTTCTGTATTTGTATTAGCGTTCAATACTGGCATTTTGCTGTGTATCCCCTTATGGAAGAACCTGTCTCTGGCCTCTGGGGGCAATTTAAAGGGCTGGGGGAGGTCAAAGGTCACGTAGGTTAACAACTGGCGTGTTGAATCATGGGGTTTTGATTTAGATCAGGCCGTCCAGAAATAGCAGCGCCGTCCAGATTAACTGCACTAAAGGCCTTTCTCCAGAATGGTCAGCCGCGGACGTTCACAGAGATCTATTGTTACAAAACGGACACGTGTTGAATGTTGCAAAAACTTACTGAACCATAGCATAATGCCTTTTTGTCTTTATCAGTTCACCGCATGTTCCAAACTTTGGGCACTTATCATAGGATGACCAGCGGTTTTACTTTAATTAGCCAGGACAGAGGACATTGACAAGTATTTCTATAAGTTAGCTAAAAAAGCTATCCATTGAAGTCTGTGTCCGCCGGAAGTCAATTTCTCTGAGAATAATTCAGTTCTGTTGAAAACAAATTGCAGCTACAGTCCCAAAAGATGCCTTTGATAAAACACGCATCCCCTCCACGTATTCACACCATCTCTCTGCCTGGTACCCTGGCTACTGGTCTGGCCTATTACTTTGTATTTCTAGGGTTAGCCTGGCTGTGGAATGTAGAGGATAAAATGTATCCGCAATATGTAGGTGATTATACTAATCCATTTTCAATCCACAGATGTTTTTTGTATATTGCGTATGTGACTGTTGCCTCTGTTCTGTCTCCCCAAGAACAACAGATGTATTTGACTGTAGTTTTCTCATTTTGGCACAAGGATTACAAACAGCCCTAAACTGATATAAAGTTTAAAAAAAACAAAGGCCAGTCAGGGGCTAGAGATTATGAACGAGTTAAGCTTCTAATTAGCCGGCTCAATCTCAGTTTTTCTTCTGTATTCCGTATTCAAACCACAGTGCTAATGCTCGTTTAAATGTGTTTGTGTGTACTACCCAGAGTCAGCAAAAAAACTGGATTTGACCTGTGCTGTCGTTGCCTGTCTTAGTGCAGAGCAGCAGCTGTGATAAGGGTCACATGGGGTCATCTCTTTTTCCCATAACCATCATTTCCTGGTAATAACCAAAGATTATACCTCTGGAAACCCCAGAAACAGCTGTTAGCGGACATCTTATTACTGTATAGGAATGGCTGAACTTCAGAAAACGGAGAGAGTCAATCCAGTGGAGTGGGGACCTCTAATCAGTGCAGTAGGCCGATGTAATGGCAACAATACCAGAATGTAATATTTAACGTTTTTAACCACGTCAATAAGTTATTTGTTATCTCTTGTTGATGTGGATATATTGCTCATATCAAACAGTGGCGCTTGTTGGTACTGCTAAACTCTAATAGAGTACTGTTAACTAAATGTAAATGTTAAATAAGTGTTAACATTTTAAAAGCAGCTATGCCGTAATAAAAGCGGTCCCTAAGCATGGTTGGACAGCCACGCCGCATACGTCCTTGTAAACCACCACATCACGTCTCCATTGTGGGGCTATGGTGGACATGTCAGTGTTCCCCTGGGCTGTGTATAAATCAGCACAGAATACAGCCATAAAGCTCCTCAGTGTCCAACACGCTGATCCCCCCGGCTCACACACACACACACACACACACACACACACACACACACATGCACAAACCAGGGCTTCCTGTGTTTTCCAACCTCCCTGTAAAAAACACACAGATGTGAGCTCCGACAGACGACCTGACCAGAATACAGAGGTGCATTGTGGTTAACTGAAAGCCCCAACGACCGCTCGTGTAGGTCGGTGAGACACACACACACCCACACACACACACACACACTCACACACTCACACACCCACACACCCTCACACACACACACACTGCTGTTCTGCACGTGTAGCTCTCTAGGCATGGGTCATTGGGATGGACCATCTCTCCCCACCTATGGAGGGGGGAGGAGGGTAGGGGGTGGGGGGTGGCGATGTTCGCCAGTGAGATCATCCACTGTGTCTCACATTCCAGCCTCCTTTCCAGTCCCCATTACAGGGAGGAGACATGACATAGGCGCTGGGTATAAGAAAACACCACTGACTGTCATGGGCTTGAAATCCCCCAAGTAATCCTCCATGAACACAAACCCCCCTCCTCAACCACAAGCCGCAACCCAGCCAGCTTGATAGCTCTTTGTCCCTGAAGAAAACGGAGGAGAAAGCCTGTTCAAACGTTGTCTGATGTGCTTCCAAGCCTAGCCTTCTTCTCCTCAACCTACATAAAAACGATTTTTTGGGAGGGGGAGAAAAAAAAAAGGCCTGTTGAAAAATGGCTGAGTTTTCCCAAGCTGCGCTTGGCTTCCATGGAGTTTGCGTTACACCATGCTGGAGCACTCTGTCCTCCACAGCAGGGGGAGCGATAATCAGTCAGCTCGGCTAGTTGTCACGTTTCCCCCGGCCCCGTCGTTTGGCCCGAAGTCAAAAAAGCAAAAGCATGTGAGAGAAAAGGTGAACGACGGTGAGAGAGAGAATAAAAGAGGAAGCTGTGAAAGACAGAGACAGATGGTTTGAGGGAGACAAATGGCCGTGTTTCCTGGTCTGGTCGGAGCTGTGCAGAGCTTGAGTCCTGAGTGAGAGGAACCATATGTTTTGTTTTTACTGTGTAGATTGCAGGGGACTAATTTATAAACTCAGTAACCCTGAGTAAGGTGTAAGGTTTGCAGGGGAATTCATTACAATACACTGGCCAGACACAAGGAACCAGCCAAATCGGTACAGGGAGACTATGAGGCAGCCTTCTGTGTGTGGAGATAGACAATACAGCCACATTAGGATATCATTTGAATTGATTAGTGTTACAGATATATTTTTATTCATTGCTGGCCTGGGATATAGATTTATAAAGTTCCGTTAGGCCGACTTGTGGAGTCAACTTGAAGGACTCCTACTGAGCAGTGAAGTCAGGGAATGGGAAAAGGCCAAGCTCCTATTTCGAGAAATGTCGGGGATTTTCATATAAGCCCAGCCGAGCTCCAAGGAACTTTTTCACTTCCCCACAGCAGCAGACATCATCCCCGCCAAAGATATTAAAAGGGAAAGATAAAGGAAATGAAGGGCAGTAACCGAAGGCGGAAGAGATGCATTTGGGGGATGAACAGGGGAACATGTCAGAAAAGAACTGAGAGCAGCCATTAGCTCCCGTCCACTTTACCATCGGCTAGTTCAGCGGAATGCTGACTGGCTACCAGGAGGGACAGTCACTGGTCCTTAGGTGCCTTGTTTGGAGTAGCCAGCTTTCCTCTGCCCCCAGCCAGCCAGCCAGCCAGCCAGCCAGCCAGGAGGTGACTGGTTTACACCACAGGGATTACAGCACACCACGGCACTTCCTGTCAACAGCATTACAGACCTGGCTGTCAGGCGACATGATGTAGCTGTTAGTCTCTGCCTTTGTGTGTGTGTGTCTGCGTCTCTGTCTACCTGTCGGTGTGGCTCTAAGATTAGTGTCGTTTTAGTCCCCCCCCCCCCCTCTCTTTCCCTTACTCTGTCGCTCTTTTTCCCCCTCTTCCCCTCTCTCTTCAGTGCACATTCCTCTGTGACTGTAGCACGCAGCTGGCTCGACTTATAGCCTCCCCCGGTCGGCGTGATTGGCTCTGGGTCTGGGCCTAAGGCCTGGGGGGCTGCAGACGACAGACCAACACATCCACACACCAACAGGGCTGTCCAAACACCGTTAGGCTCACACCGTCCCCACCGCAAAACCCTTTCCCCGACTTTGAATATCTATCTCCGTGAGCCACAGTCAGCTACTGTGTGGTTAACACGTCGCACAGAAGTACGTGGCACTAGGTCACTGAGTCACAAATGCAGGTAGTTTAGTGGCTTCTCTCCTGCTAGGTCAATGTCGTAGCTTGTGTTCGCAGACGGCAGGTCTCTGAGGGCTCTTTGGTTCCGGCTGGAGCGGTGTGACCCTAACCCTGCCCCTGTGTCTCCTGTCTGTCTGTCTGTCCCCAACAGTGCAGTCCTGTAACGTCAGGTGCATGAACGGAGGCAGCTGCCAGGAGGACTCGTGTGCCTGTCAGAAGGGCTTCACGGGCAACCACTGTGGACAGCGTGAGTACTGCACTGTCAGCACACCGGCCTAGGGTGTGTGTGTGTGTCTGTGTGTGTGTGTGTGTGTGTGTGTGTGTGTGTGTGGGTGTGGGGCCGGGGGTCTATAAAGGTTGAAGGCAGTGTGTCTGTAACCTCATCGCTGTCCTCTCTCTCTCTCCTCCCCGGTCCGCAGCGGTGTGCGAGAGCGGCTGCCAGAACGGTGGGCGCTGCATCGGCCCCAACAGATGTGCCTGCGTCTACGGCTTCACCGGGCCGCAGTGCGAGAGAGGTACAGTCCCACACCCCGCCGTTACCCCCCTTACCCCCCCCCCCCCTCTCACCGAATCTCTTCCTTCACATGCTCCCCGCTTATCAGCCTCTGGAAAGACACGGGGGCGGTGAGGGTGGGGGACGGGGGCTCAAGGAGTGGCAGACAGACGCCACGCAATCACATGGGGGGGGGGGGGTGTAGATTGTCCCACTACAACACCCGCCCGCCCCCCACCCACCACATTTATCACTGCACCTCCAGCGAGCGCACCATGGGGAGATATGGAACCAGGAAGTGGGAGCGGCGTTTGATGCTGGTGCCGCATGAGTGCGCGCCCTATCAGTCTAGACATGGTGTGCTAACCTCCCATGTGTTCCCGACCTAAGCGTGCGAGATGACTTCATCCGGACAGACGGCGGGTGTTTGCCGACAGAACCAGGAGCCTCGTGGGATCCCCGGGAGCAGGCTTTGAGAGGCTCCAGCTGGAACACGCCGAGGGCCAGGCTAGTCCGGGGGAGAGATAGGCAGAGTGGAGGAACGGAGGAAACACGGCAGACCGTTTCACTGAGCCAGCAGAGTGAATGAGTGAATGAATGAGTGAATGAATGAACAAGTGGACGAACGAACAAACATGGAAGTGGACAAATGTATGATTGAAAGAAATAGCAAATGAGGATCTAGGTCTTGGACTAAAGCTAGTTGTTCTAAATGCCCTGGGCCTCACAGCGGAGCCTGTGTCTGATTGTACCTGGAGTGCCACGCCCTCCTTCCAAACCCCCGGGGAAGGGGAACGTATCGGGTGGCGCTGCGTGATAAAACTTAAGTAGCGATTTGTGCAACCGGCCACTGACCTTGTTGCAGCCTGTTACATAGCTGACCTCCGACCCCTCCTGTAGCCTCTCGTGTTCTTTCTCCAGGCCCACTAAAGAACATCGAGGTGCCCTTCCCTCCACTCCCCCTGCCTCACTAAAGGGGTCTCAAACCCCCCCCATTAACCTGGCTCCCCTTACCCCGGACCTTCACCCTAACTTCCCTCCTCCTCCTCGGCCTGAGTATAGAGAAAATAGCAGTGGCCCTCCTCTCTACCGCCAATACCTCCCCATGGTCTCCAGTAGTCGATGGCCATGACTCGGGCCCTAGCGATCCTCACCCACCTACCTCTCCCCCTGCCCCGCTCCCTTCTATACAAGTTGGGGATCTTGTTTTCTTGGAAAACACAACACTGGGGTGGTGGGTGGCTGGGAGAGGACTTGGGGCCGCCTTGCAGGCATCTGGCAATAAATAACCCACCCTCTGGAATGACAGACTAGGGATTCGTTTGTGGAGCCACGGGCATTTTCTTTTTTTTTTTTTTTTTTTTGACGAGGAGTGGAGCGAGAAAGAGAACTGGGGGAAAGGAGAGAGGGACGGCGCAAAAAGTTAAAATGGCCTCCCCAGCTGTGTACACAGAGCCGGGTGGAGGGGAGTACAAACAGTCTCGTCTCCGTGTTAGAGGAGAGCGGAGACCGCCGCACCCCAGCAGCCTATTGGAAAACACACCTCCTCCCCTCTGTCCCATTGTGTGTGTGTGTGTGTGTGTGTGTGTGTGTCTAGAGCCTGTCATCTCCACACTGAGCGCAGTAAAGATATCCCTCGCTCACATCCCCCTGCTGGAGTCCGGAGCCGACTGTAAAACTGTCCCTCCCTCCATCCCTCCATCCCTCCATCCCTCCAGCGCCTTCTTAATCATTCACTCACTCACCCCTACCCCCACAGAGAAAGAGAGAGACGGAGAGAGAAAGCGAGAGAGTTAGAGAGAGAGAGAGTGAGAGAGAGAGATAAATGCGCCGGGTCTCCCGTATCAACAACCCCGGGGCTTCCTAAGGATGTCATGAATCAGCCCAGTGTGAGTGGACAGGACAGGAAGGCTGGGTCATGAGGCAGGGGCAGGGAGACCGCAGCAGCAGCAGCTTCAGCCGCCTCTGCCTCTCACGTGGCCTGTGGCGCCCTGTGGTGCCCTGTGGTGCCCTGTGGCGCCCTGTGTTGCCCTGTGTTGCCCTGTGTTGCCCTGTGGAGCCCTGTGGCGCCCTGTGGAGCCCTGTGGTGCCCTGTGTTGCCCTGTGTTTCCCTGTGTTTCCCTGTGTTTCTCTGTGGTGCCCTGTGGAGCCCTGTGGAGCCCTGTGGTGCCCTGTGGAGCCCTGTGGAGCCCTGTGGAGCCCTGTGGTGCCCTGTGTTGCCCTGTGTTTCCCTGTGTTTCCCTGTGTTTCTCTGTGGTGCCCTGTGGAGCCCTGTGGTGCCCTGTGGAGCCCTGTGTTTCCCTGTGTTGCCCTGTGTTTCCCTGTGGTGCCCTGTGGAGCCCTGTGGAGCCCTGTGTTTCCCTGTGTTTCCCTGTGGAGCCCTGTGGAGCCCTGTGTTTCCCTGTGGTGCCCTGTGGTGCCCTGTGGAGCCCTGTGGTGCGCTTTGTTGCCCTGTGTTTCCCTGTGTTGCCCTGTGTTTCCCTGTGGAGCCCTGTGGTACCCTGTGGTGCCCTGTGGTCAGAGGCAGCTGGCTTGTGGCTTTCACAGGAAAGGTGAGGCTGCTCGCTCCCTTTCTGACCATGCAGTTTGACTCATACAGAGAAGTGGCCACAGTCGTTTGGGATTCTAAAGGTGAATAGCCGTGTAATCGTATGTGGGTGGGACACGCATGGGTGTCATACTTAAAGTGGGCGAGCGTGTGTGCGTGTGTGTGTGTGTGCTGAGGTCTCGGCATGTCTCAGACAGGGGCTGGCCAGGCAGGAGTAAGAGAGTGACCTCTCTCTCTCTCTCTCTCTCTCTCTCTCTCTTTAATCAGCTCGGCTTCCCACCACCAGTCATCTGCAGCTTCCAACACCCCAGCCTGTCATTACCCAACAGCTGTGTGCATGTGTGTGTGTGTGTGTGTGTGTGTGTGTGTGTGTGTGTGTGTGTGTGTGTGTGTGTGTGTGTCCTGTACAGTATGAGTGTGAGTGATAGCCAAACATTTCACGGATGTTCTTATCCTTCGTATGCTTAGTTTGGGTCTCAGCCGGTGAACCAGGCTCTGGTTTTGAGCCTGGCAGAGGCCAGTGAGTCCACTTGGGCCTACACAGCCTTGTAGCAGCCTGTAGCACCCGTCAGCCTACGTGCCACCATAACCAGCCCCAAGCAAAACAACGAATACAAGGGGACTTTTGACTGCTGGCCCAGTGACGTCAGGGTAATGTTTAGGACCTGGGGAAGGTGCTGTTTTTGTCCCGTTGAGCTTGGACAGGACACGGCCTGGCACGCGCTGGACGCCGACCGCCTGGAGAAAAGAGAGGAGAGCCCAGAGAGAGAGAGATAAGCCTCAGCGGTCTGCTTCAGTAATAATACACAAATGATGCCTGACGAACATGCCCAGTAAAACAGAGCAGGCTTTAGTGAGTCCTTCTGAGGGTTTTATTACATCTTTTACCGTTTGAATTCTTTTTTTCAAAAATGTATTTGCAAGGGGCGTGAGGGCCCAACCGTATCCCAGGCAGACGTGTCTATAAAATGGGTAATATCGACCATTAAAAGTAAGAGGCATCATTTGGTGTGCTGTTTTAGCCTCAGCGCTATGTCCAGGAATCTGTCTCAGTGAGCTCTCTCGGTCTTATAATGAGGGCTTTGTGACTCAGCACCGCTCCGGAGTTATGTCTTATTGCGTCCTGTGCATGGCGTCATGCCGTCCTGTTTCATGTGTAATGTTGGAAGGTGACCAGAGCACATGTTGCTTTCCTATCCTTTCATTTGCTGCATTAAAGTTTGATGGTCCTTCCATTAACAAAAATGGTAGTAAATGGTCTGGAGGGGCTGCAGCTAGAAATAGACTGTCCTCAGTTGAAATCATGAAATCAATATTTCAGCGGTCCTGAGGGATACGGGTGAGGGCTGTCGTTGATCGTGCCTGACGGAAAATCAGTTGACTTTTCCTCACTGTTTTACTGTGATGTTCTACAGTTATAGGAATTTGCCTTCGGCTTGCACTGGCGTGTTTGGACCATGGAAACGTTGAACCTCTTCTAGCAGAGGACAAGTATGTTTGTTAGTGGACGCTGTGGAGCAACACATACTGTATATATACTGTGTGTATGCTAGACTTTTCAAAATGTCTGATTATTATGCTGATGTGTTGCTACTGTGGTGGGACCCCTTGCTTTCCTAGACCATGCGCCGTGTGAGACACTGAGACAGACGCACAGTCACACCTCTGCCAGTGGGCTAATCGCTTGTTCTCTGTACTTCATGTTGTATATTCTGCATAATGGCCTCAGTGGTTTTCTGCTCCACATAGCTCTACACTAAGCCCTCTATTTTCTTAGCAAAAAGAGCTGAACTGGTGCCAAACACCGTTTCCTATCACTGGAGATTGCTATCCTACACCAACAGCTTATCTTCCTAAAGGCCACTCACTTTCTCATGGCCTCATGGGTGGTGTGTTAGTAGTGTGTGTGTTTGTTTACGTCTGCGTGTGTTTATGTTGGTATCTATCTGTGTGTGGCTGTGTGTGTGTGTGTGTGTGTGTGTGTGTGTGTGTGTGTGTGTGTGTGTGTGTGTGTGTGTGTGTGTGTGTGTGTGTGTGTGTACTTAGTCACAGTTGGGTGACAGAGTACTAGTGATTGTTACACACAGACTCCTCCAGGACAGATTAAGCCGGAGCTAGGCAGAGATTTAGGAACTGTTGATGAGGGTGTTGATAGCAGGAACCGAGACGGCTACGGTTGGATGAGACGGGGATAACACAAACGTTTGCGAACCAACACACTACTACCAGCACACACACAGGCTGGGCGCCAACACACACCCTCACAGAGAGACGGAATACAGCAGGATAAGTAGGAAGCCTTCCTCCCTTCCCTCTTCTTGACAGGTGAGATAAAAGCACAAGTTCTAGCGAGGTGAGGACGCCGTCACTTCAGCTGCCACTGGGAGTAAACCTCACCGCTCTACGAGGCGGACACACACACACACACACACACACACACACACACACACTGAGGAAATCCTGAATGGCCAACAATTCATCCGTTTATTTATACGTCTGGGCTGACTTCTGCTCACGGGAGTGTGTGAATGGACCGCTGGTGGCTGCCGTCCGCACCCCCCCCCCCCCCCTGCCTTGGCTGATCTGCCCCAGCCCCCTCCTGAGGACTGGACTGTATCTCCAGCTTCATGGACGGCCCGCGGGCCTCTCTCGCCCCGGCTCTCTCCCTCTCCTTTCAATCTCTCTCTTTTTCTTTTTTTTTTACGCCTCGCTCGCTTGTTGTTTTTTCTCTCTCTCCCTTCCCGCTCCTGCCGCCTCGCTCTGGGATGGAGGCCCGTGACGCTCCCTCCTTCCCCTCTGATCTCACCACTTGACACAGCCAGTGTGAATGCGTGCCCAGAAAGGCTCTGTGTGGGAGACGGCTTAGGAGTTTGGCCTTCCTTCACCTCCGCCGTTATTCCGTCTCATCAAAGACTTTTATGAGGACAGGAAGGAAGCCGGCTTAGAGGGAAGATCACATTTGGAAACATTGCCAGACCTCGGTAATACATTCCTTGATGTGATTGGGTAGGTCAAAATAACAACATCTAACGCGATTGGCTGGCTAAGCTTAGAGGCCTGATCTTGGGGGAAGGTAATTGGTTGTATCACTGACCGCATTAACCCAAACTCTGGGCTGGGGGACGGCTGAGCAACGCGTTCTGAAAACCCTGTAACCCTGTTCGAATGCAGGGCTCTTCATGAGGAGGTCTGTGCGGACTGTTCCTCAGGGCTCAGCCAGGGGGGGAATGGAAAGTCCAACGAGGGCTTTTGATCTATTCAGCAAATTGGAAAGTGAAATTGCACCTAATTGTTTCCGAATGTTGTCGACACGACCCACCTGGGAGGGAAGATTGTTCTCTGCTCCCGACCTGTCTGGCCCCAACACGCGCATGTTCACTGGAGGTAGTCCGCACGCGCACACACACACACACACGCACACACACACACACACACACTGACACATGCTGGGAGTCGATGGGCTCTGCGGTCGTCTGTGCGAGGTAGACCTCTGGCTCTCTGTTTGTTTTTCAACTCTTTAAAAGAGCGCTGGGATCCCGGCTCCAGTCTTTGGCTTGGCCCGGGTCTGCGGCCCGCCGGGGCGCCAACACTGTTTTCCTTTGGGTAGACACACATAGACACAAAGACAAACTCTCACACCGACTCAGTCACACACATAGACACAAAGGCCAACTCACACCACAACCATTCGGTCACACACATAGACACAAAGACAAACTCACACAGCCGCACGCACTGATTCAGTCACACACGCACATAGACACGATCAAACACACAGAGTCTTGTAGACATGCCTGCAGAGTCTAGATGGACAACCAATGAGAGAACGTGGTTCCTGGAGAGATCTCTCTCTCTCTCTCTCAACTGGGACGACACTGGGA
>JAPMUY010010361.1:77500-98959 GCA_026901105.3 Galaxias olidus
CGAAACCAGCCACAAATGTGAAGGTGAGTCCCACACACACCCTGGAGAGAGTGCACATCAGTGTCCCACACACACCCTAGAGAGAGTGCACATCAGTGTCCCACACACACCCTAGAGAGAGTGCACATCAGTGTCCCACACACACCCTGGAGAGAGTGCACATCAGTGTCCCACACACACCCTGGAGAGAGTGCACATCAGTGTCCCACACACACCCTGGAGAGAGTGCACATCAGTGTCCCACACACACCCTGGAGAGAGTGCACATCAGTGTCCCACACACACCCTGGAGAGAGTGCACATCAGTGTCCCACACACACCCTGGAGAGAGTGCACATCAGTGTCCCACACACACCCTGGAGAGAGTGCACATCAGTGTCCCACACACACCCTAGAGAGAGTGCACATCAGTGTCCCACACACACCCTGGAGAGAGTGCACATCAGTGTCCCACACACACCCTAGAGAGAGTGCACATCAGTGTCCCACACACACCCTGGAGAGAGTGCACATCAGTGTCCCTATTGCAACAAATACGCCGTAGTCCGCACGGGAGGTGCGTGTCTTGACGGTTAAAATAAAACATGTGATGTGCAATGGCAGCCAGTGTCGTTGGACTACTCGGGAGGTCCCCTAGACTTAAGCACATTACACTTTTTATTGAGATTAGCAACATCTTGGTGAAATTTTATCCAATTCAGGGTCAGGATTTGTTGCCGGCGTCGCTAGTTAGTTCCTTCTGGCTCACTTCAAACGAGACGGGAGACCTTTCAGCGTCTCAGAAAAGCCTTGCTTCGCTCACACACACTGGATCACATAACAAACGGTTGATTGGGTGGAATTCAAACAATGTGAAGAGAAAACAGGCCGTGACTTAGCCAGGCAGGAGTTGTAGGATTTTGGTCTGTTTCTTGTGGTGGTGGTGGTGGTGGTGGTGGTGGTGGTGGGGGGGGGGGGGGGGGGGGGGGGGGGGGGGGGGGGGGGTTTGGATGGCGAATAGAGCCTCTAATCTGTTCCAGCCAAGTGAGCTAATGTTCCTATTGTACTGGATGTGCATGCTGATCTTCAATTCGCTCTGCGGTGTTTGATGTTGACTTGGCTGGTCTTCGGTGTGCTCCATACCTACACACTCCATTTGGGGATCGATAAGCGTTGGCCTGAGCCCGGGAAGAGACGAGGATTAGGACTCGGCCTCGCCCGTCAGTCAACGTGCTGTGACGGGATTTGGCCTCACGGTGAGAATGCGTGTAGGGAGTGTGGGAGCTGCCGGGGGGGGGGGGTCCTCTTAATAGACGTTTGGGCGTGGACCCCGGAGTCACATTCCATTTGCAAACTACAATACCCAGGGGGCTTTGTAAACGTTTCGAGCCTCGGACCTCATCTCTTGAAGCAAGGCAGAGACAAGAGACAATCTCTCTCTCTCTCTTTCTCTCTCTCTCTCTCTCTCTCTCTCTCTCTCTGTCTCTCTCTCTCTCTCTCCATCTCTCTGTCTCTCTGTCTCTCTCTCCCTCTCTCTCTGTCTCTCTCTCTCTGTCTCTCTGTCTCTCTCGCTGTCTCTCTGTCTCTCTCGCTGTCTCCCTCTCTCTCTCTCTCTCTCTCTCTCTCTCTCTCTCTCTCTCTCGCTAACTCTCTATCTCTCTCTCTCTCTGTCTCTCTCTCTCTCTCTCTCTCTCTCTCCCTCTCTGTCTCTCGCTCTCTCTCTCTCTCTCTCTCTCTCTCTCTCTCTCTCTCTCTCTATCTCTCGCTCTCTCTCTCTCTCTCTATCTCTCTCTATTTCTCTCTCTCTCTCTCTCTTGCTATCTCTCTCTCTCTCTCTCTCTCTCTCTCTCTCTCTCTCTCTCTCTCTCTCTCTCTCTCTCTCTCTCTCTCTCTCTCTCTCTCTCTCTCTCTCTCTCTCTCTCTCTCACTCACTCTTACACACGCACACACAGCTACATTGCTGATTCTTACACTCACACCTCCAATCCATTGGCTCAGCCAGAGGACGTGAAGGCTGAGGAGGGCTGTAGGACAGGAACGGCTGGCACACGTCTTTCTTCCAGTCCAGAAGCTCGTTACACAGAAAACTCGTCTCAGTTGAGGTTTGCTAGCTTATGGGGACATAATTATATAGTTTGAGTCCGGTAATGGTTATACCAAATGATCTAACTAGTGACCTGAAGCCTGTAAGAACATTAAGATTTCAAACCCACAGAGACCACAGACAGAAGAACGCTTGGATTTAAACACAGCCTATCTTTAAAATACCATCACAAATGAGCTCAATTCCTGGGGGGATATTTCAATGAAAATGGCCACCATATTAATTCACCAGCAGAGCCCTGTTAAGGGGAACTCTCCATGGGTTTAGCGATGGTTTGAAGTAGGTTGGGAGCGGTGTAGTTAAGATATCAACAAAGGCCGTTGGTTTGGGTCAACCTGCTCGGCTTTACGGCCCCTTAAATTCCAGAGCATGTTTCACCGGCCTTTCTTTTTCCCTCCCTCTTTTCGCTCCCTCCATTTTCTTTCCATAAATACAGTCTTTTGGCCCGTCGCCAGCTGTTAGCGCAGGAACAAAGAAACGCTGACTGCATTGCGGAGGCGAAGAGGAGGAGATGACTTTCTCATTACACACACACACACACACACACACACACACAGACTGACATATTCATACTGTACAAACACGCTCACACCAGACAGTTATTAACGCTGCCTCGCGTTCCACTGGTGCACACACACACGCTCACTGCTTTGATGGCTGAGCCGTGGTCATTTGTCCAACTGGCAGATGTCGTCCCCCCCCCCCCACCACACACACACACACACCCTGTGGGCTCGCTGTCTGTGTGGAGAGCAAAGTCTGGAGCCGCTGGAGGGGGGAATGCCGTGGCTGACACGGGGGCTGTTTGCCAGGGCTTTGACAGCCTCACCGGGGCCGTAACCACGGCGGTGGGACAGCAGTCAGCAGGGGGACGACGAGCTGCCTCCTCAGCTTCCCACACACACTTTTTACACACACACACACACACACACATTAGACGGAGACACACACACACATGAACGCACGCGTGTCTGGCTCTGACTCGGCGAGACACGCTTACCCTTCCCTTTTCCCTCCACACACCACTAATGGATACCCCCCGGCTGCACACACACACACACACACACACTCACACACACACACACACACACACACACACACACACACACACACTCACACGCACACGCACGCACACCGCACCATGTCTGAGCGTCCGCTGCTATTATGCCCAATGGCGGTCCAGTAATTACCGTGCCTAAGCGTTATAAATAAAAAAAGCGTGACACATCATAAAACCCCAGGGCCTTCTGGGGCTTTACTTTAGGCTGCTCGTCACTGAGCGCTGCCTGGCCGGCCGCCTGCC
Organism: Galaxias olidus; assembly: GCA_026901105.3. Taxonomy (NCBI): domain Eukaryota; kingdom Metazoa; phylum Chordata; class Actinopteri; order Galaxiiformes; family Galaxiidae; genus Galaxias; species Galaxias olidus. The sequence goes on from JAPMUY010010361.1 coordinate 80,887, forward strand.
AAACGGCGCTACGGTGCGTGTGCGCTCTGGTTACAGGCCCCTGCCGTGCTACACTCCCTCACAGAACGGTCCCTCCTAGAGCGTGAGTGAGCGTTGAGCGGGGGCTGTTTGTGCACCAAACGGGGCACGTCTTGATTGTGTGCTCCGCCCCTCACTGCTCACGTGGTCCTCGCCGATAAACGGATATCCTCGAGTAACGTCCGACGCGCCGGAGTGTTTCCGCGACGGTCGTTCTGCACCCGTTCGCTCTATGGCATCTCGTTCTACAGCAGAGGTCAAAGTCAAAGTGTGGCACGGTGGACGGGCGGGGAAACGCCCGGCGAAGCTGTGTGTGTGTGTGTGTGTGTGTGTGTGTGTGTGTGTGTGTGTGTGTGTGTGTGTGTGTCTTTTAAACCACAGTTATGAAGTCCACCGAGGTGTGTTAGGGATCGTTAACCGACGCGCAGCGTGAGTTAACGACCCCGGGTATTGCTGTGCTTTGGAAACACACCAGGAGACTTTCCATATTAGACCGTGACTTTGGTAGTCTGAGGCGGGTGGGCCTTTCAGTGGCTGTCCAATCGAGGCAATTGAAACTGGCAGCATTGTGAAGAAAAAATAAAAAAATAAATAAATAAATATATATAATATATTATATTTAGAAGAAAACAGTAATTGAAAAATGACTTTGGAAAGGTTTTGTTTCCATCAATGAGCCACAAACTTTAATGCATGGCTGGGGTAGAGCATGCCTCCTGTGGAGGAACAGCCGTTTCTGACGTTGCCTCTTTGTCTTTGCTCCAATCGTGTCCCCGTTTCAGACATCGACGAGTGCGGCACCGTCCCGGGTGTGTGTGACGGCGGGGAGTGCACCAACACGGCCGGCAGCTACGTCTGCACCTGTCCACGCGGCTACGGCACCAGCACCGACGGAGCCAGATGTGTGGGTGAGTGGCAAACGCAGAAACCAAACCCCACGCTTCTCACACACCCTCTACAGGCCCGTTCCACTCCGCCGCGGCCCAGCCGGAGAGGCCTGATGCGCTCATCCAGACGTAAACTTCCTCCCTGCCTCCTCTTCCCCCCTCTATCTATCTCTCTCTCTCTCTCGCTCTCTCTCGTGCTCTCTCTCTCTTCCGTTGTCTCCGTCTCCCATGCAACCCGGCCTTGACTGGGGAGTTAGAGGCTAATTGCCCCACTGGCTTGTACACACAGACGTAGTGCACTTCCATCAGCCGTCGACCTCTAAGGAGTGTGAAGGCACACCTGCCATCTTCCAAAACCAAACGCCATTCCGAGATATGGCCAAGTGGTAATGGACGTCTCTAGAATGCGACCGATTCACAAAAAATAAACATCAGAAATTAAAAAAATGTATTTTGGAAAAACAGGAGTCTTCGTGCAATTCATTCGCTTCCTCCTTCATTGGAAGGCCTTGTGAGAGAGCAGGCAGCACACGGTGATTAGTGTAATGAGAGCGCTCTGGGCCTGTGCTCCCTCCCCAAGAACTGCACTTCATCTGGATCTTTTTGCCGTCATCACCGATCTGGCACGCCATCGGTCCTCCCTCATCTGGAGGGAATCTTTGCAGCACCATTATTTTAGGAAGCAATGAAAGGAGGGGTGGGGTGGGGGGGGGGGGGGTGTACATGCCAAGAGAAGATTCAGGGGGATCACACACACCCACACACCCACATAATCCCTGACATCGGCCTCGACCTGGTGTGCGTCTCGGAGGCTCGGCGTCGGTTTTTCAGAGTTGAGGAGGAGGAGGAGAGTCATCTGGGAACGCTTAGCGGAGGAGAGGAACACAACAGTGACAGCATACTGTCAGAACCACAACATGACCGGAGCGAGAGAGAGAACTGGTGAGAGAGGAAGAGAGAGGGGGGGGGGGGGGTGAAAGACAAAGAACGCAGAAAGAGGAGAGCAGCAGGGCCTAAAGCCATCGTATGGTGGGAGAGAGGTGGAGAGCTGTAGTGGAGGAGAGACCTCCTGGCTGTGCCGTGTGTGCTGGGGAAGAGAGAGTAGTGTTGCTGACTGGAGACATGTCTGTGGGAAATGAGTTGAATGAATTGGTTCTATTCATAACACAGAACACAGATAGCTGTGTGTGTGTGTGTGTGTGTGTGTGTGTGTGTGTGTGTGTGTGTGTGTGTGTGTGTGTGTGTGTGTGTGTGTGTGTGTGTGTGTGTGTGTGTGTGTGTAGAGTAGAGATCATCTTAGTGCCGTCTCATCTGAGCCAGCGAGGGGAGAGTCATGCCAAAAGGATTTCCGTCGGCTAACATTCCACCGCTGTGCAGTGGAGATGCTCTCTGTTGACTCTGGCAGAGGGGACTGTAGTGAGTGTGCTGTCTGCTCTCTCTCTCTCCACCCCCTCTCCCCGCTGGGCTTTACCCATAGGGACGGAACGCGTCTCTCCCCAGCTCTGCCTGTAGTGCCATCCCTCTCTCTGTCTTTCTCCTTCTCTCTCATCTCTCTCTCTCTCTCTCTCTCTCTCTCTCTCTCTCTCTCTCTCTCTCTCTCTCTCTCTCTCTCTTCCACTTCATCCCTCTTTCTCTCCGTTATCCCCCCCTCCTTCCCTCTCTCTGTCTTTCTCTCTTCCACTCCCTCTCCCCTCCCCCTCTATTCTTCCTCTCTCCCTCTCTCTTCTCTTCCACTCTTCTACAGTATGTCATAGCTCTCTGTTTTCTGTCTCCGTCTCTTGCCCTCCTCCCCGTGTCTCTTTCCTCTGGGTCTGCTCTCTCTTCCTCTGGTCGAGGGTTCTCACCCAGCCCGGCCATCTGTCCTCTGTAACATGTTGCACTACAGGGAGGGAGGGAGAGAGAGAGAGAGAGAGAGAGAGAGAGAGAGAGAGAGAGAGAGAGAGAGAGAGAGAGAGAGAGAGAGAGAGAGAGAGAGAGAGAGAGAGAGAGAGAGAGAGAGAGAGAGAGAGAGAGAGAGAGAGAGAGAGAGAAAAATGAAAGAGAGGAAGAGAGAAACCGAGAGAGGAAGAGAGAGAGCGAGAGAATGTGTCTCCTGAAACCCATAAAGTTAAGGGCAGATGGTAGTGCTGTGTGACTTGCAGTCCCAGTGTCAGCGCAGAACCAGGCTAGAGCAGAACAGAGCCAGACCCGGGCCAGGCCAGACTCCCCTGCGGGCCTTTTCATTGGTTTCCCCTGCTCTGGCTGTGAGGGTGTCCAGGTCACCAGTAGAACCTGGCATCCCACTGCCTTCCTCTGAACTTGATATGGATTTGTTGATTTGGCCTCCTTTCCTTCCTTTCCTTCCTACAGGTAATAATAGGGGCTGACCTGTGCCATGTTATGGCCTGGGACAACCTCAGGCGAGCGGTCGCCAATTAACCCGGGGTCAAACCCTGACTCCTGAGTCCCTTTGACGGGGTGAAGGAGTGGTCGACTCGACCAAACAGGGAGTCACAAAAACAGGATGCACATAAATGCCCTCAAAGGCCTTGGGCGACCGTGCCTGCGGTGGTTTGGGGGGCAACGCCAATCAAGCAGAAAGATTGAAGCATCAATTAGTGGCGCTAGTGCTCACGGCGATATGCCCAAATATGGTGTTGTTTACTGTAACCTCCTTGCCGTGGCCGGTCAGGGCGGAAGTAGCTAAGGGGTTAATGTTGATTGGATGAAGAGTTTCGCTGGCCCTCTCTCTGCCCTGTGCTTATTTTGAGGTGGGACTAGAGACTGGAATGGGGCTGAGGAGAAGGAGGGCCGACATCTCCGGCTTTGGGTCAGGGTCTGGGACCCAGGCCGTGGTCCCGTCAGGCTGGGTCGCGGGGGTCCTTTGGGCCTGTGTCTGAGGGAGGACGGGCGTGGGGCAGTGTGGAGAGGCAGGCTGGAAGGGAGCTGTTGAGGCCGACACTAATCAGCGCCTAATGCCCTGTCGCATGGTGAAAGCCCCTGTCAGTCTGTAAAAATGCCTGCCAAATGAAAGCATGCGTTTGTGCAGCGCCGCTAGCAAGCCAGCTCACGGTCTGGTTCCAATTTAAGTCCTCCCTCCCTCCCCGCCACCTCTCTCCCCCCTTTCCTTACCTCCCTCTCACCCCCTCCACTTCCCTCTCCGCTCCCTCCCTCTCCCCGCCCAGCTGAGGATTTTGGATGGTGTTTGTTTGCGTTTGTTTGATTGTGTGTGTGTGTGTGTGTGTGTGTGTGTGTGTGTGTGTGTGTGTGTGTGTGTGTGTGTGTGTGTGTGTGTGTGTGTGTGTGTGTGTGTGTGTGTGTGTGTGTGTGTGTGTTTGCCCTAGTCCTAGACGCAGCACAGCTTCTCATGTCCAATCTATTTGGCTAGGCTGGCTGCATATGGAACTGATTAATTCCAGACTGCTAGCTCATTAGCCAAGTTAATTGACGTACCACCCCCCCCCCCACACACACACACACACACACACACCCCCTCCACCACCCCTTTTTCTTGTTCCCCTCTTTCCCTTTCTCTGTCTATGAATACAATGAGTTCCGACCCTCGCTTCCTGGTTCTCACATGCGCCAGCATGGACGTATGAACTCACACTGACATGTACAAAGACACACACACACACACACACACACACACACATCCCCAGGGGTCTATCCTCCACTTCTCCCACTTAGCCCCTCACACACACTCTTTGAACCCCAGCCCCCTGGCCCGCCCCGCCGACCTTGACCCGCAGAGATGTAACAAAACAGGACCCGCTTTTAGGACGCCATTCAGATGCCTGCAGATAGGCAGGACCCCGGCTAACCTTTCCCACTCCCCAGCACATAAAATAGCTTCCTCCGAGGGGAAAGGGAGAGCCTATTTATGACCCATGACTTTTCCCACCACCCAGACGTGCATGCACACATTTAAACACATAGTCGGACAGGCACTTCCAACATTCAAACACGATCTTGTTGAGTTTATATTTCTTTGTATTTTCCTGTTGTCCAGCTATGTCCATGTATAATGACTGTGTGTGTGTGTGTGTGTTTCTGTCCCGGTCCAGACCAGCGGGTGGGGACGTGCTTCTCCTCCCTGGCCAACGGGCGCTGTGCGGCCGAGCTGAACGGCCAGTACACCAAGATGCAGTGCTGCTGTGACACGGGGCGCTGCTGGGCCCTGGGACTGCTGCCGGAGATGTGCCCTGTCCGAGGATCTGGTGAGTGTGTGCGACACACACACACACACACACACACACACACACACAGAGAGACGCCGTCATAATGCAGAACAGTGGTTACTTTAGCAGAGAGTCCCCGACCGTTGGTCTCCCGGTCAATGAGGTATTCCAGTGTGACGGTGAGCCAAACTGTCAGAAGCACGGAGGAGTAAGGACCAAAAACAATGGAGCCGAGAGACAGGAGCTGGGCTCCACATGACAGAGTGTGTCTGCCTGGGACAGAGTGCAGGGCCACAGTCAATAAAGCCGTCTGACAGTGGGAATGAACCCAGAGGCCAGCGCTGGAACGCAGCACAGCCCAGGCCCCCGGCTCACATGATGTCATGACTGGGAAAAGCAGAGGGAGAGAGATGGAGGAGATGGCGGGGGGGAACGACCCCCGTCTCTTCCATCACACTGGGATCTGTCCGTCCCGAGTGTGAGAAAGTGTCAGTGTGTGATCACTATCGGACTGGCTCCTCGTGTGTTGCGTTGTGTGTGTGTGCGTGTGCGTGTGTGTGTGTGTGTGTGTGTCTTCCCTCTACTCCTCATTAGAGGTGGACGCTTTGGCTCCAACAGGAATCCATTACCTCCTGTGGGGTTGTACTCAGTCTGTGGTGTGTGTGTGTGTGTGTGTGTGTGTGTGTGTGTGTGTGTGTGTGTGTGTGTGTGTGTGTGTGTTCCTGAGTGTGTTCCTGAGTGTGTTCTTGTGTGTGGGTGTAGGTTTGTGTTTTAGTATATTGTTTCTAGCAAATCCTACTCATCAACTTTAGATTGTCTATAAAAGAGGAAAACACGCAGGGGGAGCTACCCACTGTCCTGCATTTCACAATGAACAATAGCCTTTGTTGGAAAACAAATACTTCTCTCACGGTCGCAGGAATTGCATAAACATTGGGTCAATATCAGGCAGAGAATGTGCTCATGTTTGTACGCCAGAGTAAATCTAGGAACCGATTTGACCCGTGGGTGCGCCCCCTCACTGTTAACCCCTTCCTCCCTGCCTCCCTCCCTGTAGATGAGTTCAGGAGGCTGTGCATCGAGGGCGTCCCCCAGGGCCACGGCCAGCCCATCGGCTATCCCAACGGACACCTCCCCAACGGGTACTACCCCAACGGGAACGGCAACGGGAACGGCTACGGCTTCAAGTTCCCCGGCGGGCCCAACGGCAACGGGCACGGGGGAGGAGGAGGGGGAGGCATCAACGGGAACGGGGGAGGCTTCGGGGGCAACGGGGGAGGACTCCTCACCCCTCCCCACATCGGTGAGTGAAAAGGCCGCCACCTCCGAGAACGGCGCGCGCTTCTCTCTTTTTTCCGTTCTGTGTGCGACGGCGACGCTAACCGGCGCCGCGCTGTCCCCAGGCACCGTGTCGGTGAACGACACCATCGACGTGTGCAAGCACTTCACCAACCTCTGCCTGAACGGACGCTGCATCCCCACGCCCATCAGCTACCGCTGCGAGTGCAACATGGGCTACAAGCAGGACGTGCGCGGGGAGTGTATCGGTAAGGGGAGCACGCAGCGTACGCGCGCACTCACACGATTTGCTTTCAGTTCCCCAAAGTTCCTTTGACCTAGTAGCATTAAATAGAGCTCTACTAGATATGACTTATAATTGTACAGTTTGAGACCAGGTTGGGTCTTGTGGGACCATTTATTCATCAAAGTTAGGGATGTAACGCTGAGGAGTACACTGTTTGAAAATGATCTAAACTCTGCTGCCATCTGCAGGCCACTTATGGGACTGAATATAAAAACGAAACGTTCTACTGTACTTTCTTCCTTTCCTCTAATAGATGTAGATGAGTGTGTGAGTAACCCCTGTGTCAATGGAGACTGTGTCAACACACCTGGATCGTACCACTGCAAGTGTCGCGAAGGCTACCAGGGCACCCCCACCAAGCAAGCCTGCATTGGTAGGTTCTAACACCTGTGTGAACAAGCAAGAAATAAGTTGAAGAGCAATGAATGTAACACAATGAGCCATGAAATAAATATACTTTGAATTTACGCGACATCTAAAACCATCTCTCCATCCCCCTCCCCTGGCCCCTTTCAGATATCGACGAGTGCATCGTGAACGGAGTGATGTGCCGCAACGGTCGATGTGTCAACACGGACGGAAGCTTCCAGTGCATCTGCAACGCCGGCTTTGAGCTCACCCCGGACGGGAAGAACTGCATCGGTGAGAAACACGCAGACGAACCCACGCAGGCACCCAGACCTTTTGAGCGGTGCACAAAGTAACGGACGTCCAGTCGAGTTCAAAATGTCTCCCTCCCGGTTTTTTTCCTCCAGACCATGACGAGTGCGCCACCACCAACATGTGTCTCAATGGGATGTGCATCAACGAGGACGGCAGCTTCAAGTGCATCTGCAAGCCCGGCTTCGCCTTGGCCCCCAACGGCCGCTACTGCACAGGTAAGTCGCGCGTCAAGGGACATGTGTTCTGGGAATGCTGCCCAGGCTCTACTGCCATGTTGTCACTCGTCATTGGTTTATCGTGAATATATCTGACTTCGTATCTGACCCCCCCCCCCCACCGTGCTCCGTCAGACATCGACGAGTGCCAGACCCCGGGGATCTGCATGAACGGCCGCTGCATCAACTCCGAGGGCTCCTTCCGCTGCGAGTGCCCGCCGGGCCTGGCCATCGACGTGGACGGCCGGGTGTGTGTGGACACGCACATGCGCACCACCTGCTACGGCGCCATCAAGATGGGCACGTGCTCGCGGCCCTTCCCCGGCGCCGTCACCAAGTCGGAGTGCTGCTGTGCCAGTCCGGAGCACGGCTTTGGAGAGCCCTGCAATCCCTGCCCGGCCCGGAACTCAGGTGAGCTGCCCCCTCCCCGCACTTCTCTGAGACGGAATCACCATTACCTGCAGTGGAATGATGTCTTTTTACTCTGCATTAAGGATTTAAGCTTTTTACTGACGGAACGTGAGTGCCGTTGATAACAGTGTGTCTGCGTTAGGAGTGTCCCTAATGGGATGATTGTCATCTTGTGTCATCTTGTGTCTTACAGCCGAGTTCCAGGCGTTGTGCAGCAGCGGCATCGGAATCACGGCAGATGGTAGAGGTGAGCGACATGACAACAGTCAGAATGGATTTGAAAATAACTTTCTTCCATCAATGTTACAAAGTGTGCTAACAAGAAGACAGCAGTTTGTGCGACAGAACTGATCAACGCAAGGTTAAAGGGGCAGTCCACTCATTCTGTGATTTGAAAGCAGTGACATTTTCAAATGAGGTTGTGTGTGTGTGTGTGTGTGTGTGTGTGTGTGTGTGTGTGTGTGTGTGTGTGTGTGTGTGTGTGTGTGTGTGTGTGTGTGTGTGTGTGTGTATGTGTTTGTGTGTGTGTGTGTGTGTCCCATTCAGACATCAATGAGTGTGCCTTGGACCCAGACATCTGCCAGAATGGCATGTGTGAGAACCTGAGAGGGAGCTACCGCTGCATCTGCAACATCGGCTATGAGTCGGACTCCAGCGGCAAAAACTGTGTCGGTGAGTCTGCCAAGCCAGGCGACGACAGACCAGGCCAGGCCAATGTGGGCTGGAGAAGAAGCAGGGATTTAAAAAATAATGATTTCATATTAAAATTGTTTGTTTATTCATTAAAGGCAATGTGTGTAAAAATCTAATGGAGCCAAATGTAGGATTGGACAGGACTTGTGTGGAGTAGCCCTCAGTGTAACATGTGGAGGATGACCTCCTCCTCTCCCTCTCTCCTGTGTGATACAGACATAAACGAGTGTCTGGTCAACCGCCTGCTGTGTGACAACGGCCTGTGCAGGAACACGCCCGGCTCCTACACCTGCTCCTGCCCCAAGGGCTTCGTGTTCAAACCCGAGTCGGAGACCTGTGAAGGTGAACTCTCCTCACACACACACACGCACACGCACACACACACACACACACACACACACACACAGAGGGACTCTCTCTCAAACACGAAAACACACATAGCTGAAACGGTACATAACCTAAATGTAAACATGTGCCGTCCAGCCAAATGAGCTCATAAAATGAGCTCCCAGGGAAGGCTCCACTGTGCTTGTCTTGTCTTTGGCTGACATTGATCAACGTGTGATGGCGCTGACCTGTTTTAATCGGTCCCAGTCTCTTCTCCTCGAACCCCACCTGAACCCTCCCCTGACCGAACGCACATTTCTCCTTTTCAGACATCGACGAGTGCGAGTCCAGCCCCTGTGTCAACGGGATCTGCCGCAACATCGCCGGCTCCTTCAACTGCGAGTGTTACCACGGCAGCAAGCTGGACTCCACCAACACCATCTGCGTGGGTAAGTTTACAAGGAGCGATGTCTGGCCTGGGAACTGGGAGGTGTCAACACACACACACACACACACACACACACACGGTATGAGCAGCGCGGGGGGGCCCCAAAAAGGTCTCGTGTCGGATAATGGAAACGTGGACGGAGGCAGCTGGAGTGAGGCGCGGGACGCCGGCCAAGGCCTTCTGCTCTCCTATAAGAGGGGGCTTACTCTACTGTAAACGTGCCATAAACACAGTGGTGGGAGAGGGCCTGTCCGAGACGTCACCGCCCGCCCAGATGTGAGCCGCTCCGGTCTCACTGTGTGAGTCACTGCCAGATAAACACTGGTCCATATGGACCGGCCTGCTCCGCCTCTGTGTGACTCCTGTCTAACTCTTCACGTCTGAAGGAGCTGTCTCAGCCGGGGGGGGGGGGGGTCACTCTGGTTTTTGGGTGGGCTTTGCAGCCCGGAGACGGGCGCGTCGAATATACAGTGCTGCGTATTACCGACTGACTGGGTCCATTAGTGATCCAGCAGCATGTGGTTAAGCTCAGGGATATGTACGTTGGCTTGGAGAGGGAGCAACCGGGCCAGCTGTCAGACGATGCACTCACTTGCCGCGATAAACGCACTCAACTTAAAGGTTTTGGCGTGTCAAAGAAACTTTCATTCTGCCCGGTTCCCTTTTAGCTGCTACTCTGTGTTGTCCTCTGTCCTCTGGGTCATTTCTGTGTCTTTGTCTGGCCACAGACAGCATGAAGGGCACGTGTTGGCTCAACATCCAAGATGGCCGCTGCGAGGTCAACATCAACGGCGCCACGCTGAAGTCTGAGTGCTGCTCCACCCTGGGGGCCGCCTGGGGCAGCCCCTGTGAGCGCTGTGAGATCGGTCAGTATCACCCGCCGCACACCGTGCACATACGTGTGTGTTGGCGTTCGCACGTACACACACACAAAGATGCAGTACCAAGTACATTAAACATCTCTACCGTGCTCTCCCCTGCTTCTAATCCTCCTTCTTTCTTACTTTCTCTCTCTCTCTCCACAGACACGGCCTGCTCCCGGGGATTTGCTCGTATGAAAGGAGTCAACTGTGAAGGTAAGACACGCGTCGTGGAGCACCGAGGGGCCATCAGCGCCGTTGTTCCGAGCGGGCAGTCGGTCTCCTACCACCCGCTTTCTTTGAACGGCCTCCTTTCTCTCCCGTAGACATCAACGAGTGCGAGGTGTTCCCGGGCGTGTGCACCAACGGCCGCTGTCTGAACACCCAGGGCTCCTTCCGCTGCGAGTGTGGCGAGGGCCTGGTCCTGGACGGGAGCGGCCGCACCTGCGTGGGTAAGGTCGCGCGACAATAGGAACGCGACGTCACGTGACTATCATGAAAAACATTTTGAACACTTGGTACGTTGCATTACATTCGTCCCCATCAAACGGCGCGGCGTACGATTTATGAGTGTGTGTGTGTGTGTGTGTGTGTGTGTGTGTGTGTGTGTGTGTGTGTGTTGTCCAGACGTGCGCAGCGAGCAGTGCTACATGAAGTGGGACGAGGACGAGTGTGGCGAGCCCCTGCCGGGCCGGTACCGCATGGACATGTGCTGCTGCTCGGTGGGCGCCGCCTGGGGCATCGACTGTGAGGAGTGTCCCAAAGCGGACGGCCCCGAGTACAAGGCCGTCTGCCCCCGGGGGCCCGGCTTCGCTAACCGAGGAGACATCCTGACCGGCAGACCCTTCTACAAAGGTAGGAGCGGCAGGATAGAAGGCCTTTCAATGAGGGATTTGCTGTCTCCTATTATTCAGCTTCATGGATGATTTATTTATGTTGGGGAAATAAATGCGAGTTTGTTGATTGTAATAATAGTATGTGTGTGTGTGTGTGTGTGTGTGTGTGTGTGTGTGTGTGTGTGTGTGTGTGTGTGTGTGCGTGTGTGTGTGTGTGTGCTCCTCCCCAGACGTGAACGAGTGTAAGGTGTTCCAGGGCCTGTGTTCTCACGGAACGTGCCGGAACACCATCGGCAGCTTCAAGTGTCGCTGCAACAGCGGATTTGCTCTCACCATGGAGGAGAGGAACTGCACAGGTATGGAGGTCCAGACAGACAGATAGGTAGAGACAAAGGTACAACGCTCACTGAACTCTACGCCTTCTCTCATGATTCCCTCATCGAGGCAAGACCTTGACGTACCTATGACACACTGTGGACCTTTGATGTTGGTCCATGTCCAACTGTCATGACGGCAGGATCGGTTTGAAACGGTTGCGCCGTAGCTTTCTCCAACCGCTTGATTTCCCTGCGCGTGTTTCAGACATCGACGAGTGCCGGATCTCCCCAGACCTGTGTGGCCAGGGCACGTGTGTCAACACCCCCGGAGACTTTGAGTGCGAGTGCTTTGACGGCTACGAGAGCGGCTTCATGATGATGAAGAACTGCATGGGTGAGTCAAGGAGCACGCACACGCTCTGCACTCACCGTCAAATGTATTCTCTGTGGGATTTTGGTTTCAAATCTATTGCTTACTGGTGACAGCTGACTTTTAACTATCTCTTTGTACTTTCCTCTTCCCTAATGCCCTCCTTTTCTCTCTCTTTTTTTCTCCGTCCTTCTCTCACTCTCTTTTCTCCCTCCGGTCCTGGGTAGACATTGATGAGTGTGAGCGCAACCCCCTGCTCTGCCATGGGGGAGAGTGTCTGAACACGGAGGGGAGTTACGAGTGTGAGTGTCCCCCTGGACACGCGCTGAGCCCCGATGGTTCCTCTTGTGAAGGTGAGTGACGCGTCACTGAGTAGCCAAGGCCATAGAGTAAAAAAGACAAACCTGGTTCACGTGCAAACACACAAACCAAATGGGATATAAGAACACACATCGTAGTACACAAGTACTCACACACACATATACACCCAGAAACACACACACACATGCCATACAACAATGTGACCCGTCAGTGTTTTTCCCCTCCCCCAGACGTGAACGAGTGTCAGCTGAGTGACAACCTGTGTAAGAACGGCCACTGTGTCAACATGGTGGGCACCTACCAGTGCTCCTGTGACACGGGCTACCAGGCCACGCCCGACCGGCAGGGCTGCGTGGGTGAGTAGGGCGCCCGGCTCTCCTTGGCTCCTCTTTTGCTAGGCGGTGGCCATTTTGAGTCCCGCCACGCGCCCTAATGCCTCTGCTTGTGGCGCGTTGCAGACGTGGACGAGTGCACCATCATGAACGGCGGCTGCGACACGCACTGCACCAACTCGGAGGGCAGCTACGAGTGCAGCTGCAGCGAGGGCTACGCGCTGATGCCCGACCTCCGGACCTGCGCGGGTGAGAAGACACACACACCCCCCGCCGGGCACGGCGCGTCTGTGGGGAGCGGCAACCTTGAACCAACCCTCCCACCCCGACTCCCTCCCCGTGCGCCACTGACAGCTTGTGTCCTGTGTAGATATCGACGAGTGCGAGGAGAGCCCGGACATCTGCGACGGTGGCCAGTGCAGCAACATCCCCGGAGGGTACCGCTGCCTGTGCTACGACGGCTTCATGGCCTCCATGGACATGAGGACCTGCATCGGTGAGACACCGCACGCCGCGTCCCCTTCACGCTCTCCCTCTCTCTTTTAGCTTCTCTCTCTCTCTCCCTCTCTCGCTCTCTTTTAGCTTCTCACTCTCTCTCTCTCTCTCTCTCTTTTAGCTTCCTTTTCTCTCTTTTTCCTTCTCTATCTTTATCCCTCTCTCTCTTTTTCCCTCTCTTGTCTCTCTCTTTTTCCTTCTCTGTCCCTTTGCATCTCTCTCTTCTGTCCAGAATGATACATTAACACGTGCGTTGTCTCTGGTCCTCTGTGTCTTCTGCGTGCGCCCCAGATGTAAACGAGTGTGACCTGAACCCCAACATCTGTCTCCATGGCGACTGTGAGAACACCAAGGGCTCCTTCATCTGCCACTGCCAGCTGGGATACTTTGTCAAGAAGGGCTCCACCGGCTGCACAGGTACACACACACACACACACACACACACTTCATATTCACACCTCACTGTACTACCAGCTGTACAGGTACACACACACACACACACCGTACACACACACACACACCTCTATGTACTACACTCTGTACACCATTGTGCTTGAAGGTAGCTGTCTGTGCCTCTGCCACCCCCTTGAGGTAGCAGGTCTATCCATGCATACTGTAACACCTCCAGGCCATTGGACCTGATCATTTATTGATGTCCAAATATGGGTCAAGCAACCCCAGAGAACAAAGAGCCCTGGCCCACAGAAGCGGTCACGCAAGGCTGTCCCAGTGCCAGGCCAGCGTACCGGCTTCTCCAATGGGTCGCCTGCGCTGTGAGTGACGAATGTCGCCGAACGCCTTCACGAAGTAATTGACGGACGGATGAATGTTCCACTCTCCCCCTCAGATATCGACGAGTGTGACGTCGGCGCCCACAACTGTGACATGCACGCCGCCTGTGTCAACGTTCCCGGGAGCTTCAAGTGTCGCTGCCGGGACGGCTGGGTGGGCGACGGCATCAAGTGTGTGGGTGAGTGGAGAGAAGGCCGAGCGACTCTGTGGTGCACCCACCGTGTTCTCAAAACATGAAATACTCCAGATCCCCTTATTTCAAGTCGACCTAATCTAATATCTGGCACCGCGCTGTGCGGCCGCTTCCCTCTCCCCGTAGACCAGGACGAGTGCTCGTTGGAGGACCACAGCTGCAACCCCAACGCCGACTGCGTCAACACACCCGGCTCGTACCGCTGCGCCTGTAAGGAGGGCTTCAACGGAGACGGCTTCTCCTGCTCAGGTACGCCGCCACGCAGGCAGACAGCTGTGTGCACGCGCCCCACACTACACAGGGACAACACTACACAGGGACGACACTACACAGGGACGACACTACACAGGGACGACACTACACAGGGACGACACTACACAGGGACGACACTACACAGGGACGACACTACACAGGGACGACACTACACAGGGACGACACTACACAGCGATGACACTACACAGCGATGACACTACACAAGGACGACACTACACAGGGACGACACTACACAGGGACGACACTACACAGGGACGACACTACACAGGGACGACACTACACAGGGACGACACTACACACAGTGACGACACTACACAGGGACGACACTACACAGGGACGACACTACACAGGGACGACACTACACAGGGACGACACTACACAGGGACGACACTACACAGGGACGACACTACACAGGGACGACACTACACTGGGACGACACTACACAGGGATGACACTACACAGGGACAACACTACACAGGGATGACACTACGACACTACACAGAGACAACACTACACAGGGAAAACACTACATTACATTAAATTACATTACATTCATTTAGCAGACGCTTTCATCCAAATCGACTTACAAAAATTGTGCCTACAAAAGATAATGGTAAAAACTACAAGTCAGGTAGAGAACATAAGTGCATCCCTGGCTTAATCATCTAGATAAGTGCTAAGCAAGTGCTACATTAGACATCAGGATAATTAACAAAACCTTCAAACCAAATAAAAAAAAAAAAAAAAAAAAAAAAAAAGATATTTAAAAAAATTAAAATAAACATTTGTGAGTGCAACCAATTACATGGTATATCAAGTAGAAGTGCTTTCTAGACGCAATGTCACATTCAGGAGCTGAAGTGCAGTCGAAACAAGTGAGTCTTCAAGTTTCGGCAGAAAGTGAACAAAGATGTTGCAGTCCTAATGTTCGTGGGGAGGTCATTCCACCACTGAGGGACAAGGAGAGAGAAAAGTCATGAACGAGGTGCCAGGCTGTCCCTTCCACGGAGTGAGGGGGCAACAAGGCGACATCCAGTGGCAGAGCGCAGTGGTCGGGACGGGCTGTAGGTTCTGAGCATCGACTGGGGGTAGGGGGGTGCAGATCCGATCCTCACCCGATAGGCTAGGACAAGTGACTTGAATTTGATGCGGTAGCCAATGCAGTGTGTGAAGTAGAGGAGTAGTGTGAGTGAACTTCGGGAGGTTGAAGACCAGACGAGCGGTTGCGTTCTGGATGAGCTGAAGGGGTTTGATGGCGCTCGCAGTCAGCCCAGCCAAGAGGGAGTTGCAGTAGTCCAGGCGAGAGATGACGAGGGCCTGGACAATGACCTGCGCAGCCTCTCTTGTGAGGAAGGGCCGTATCCTTCTGATGTTGTAGAGAAGGGACAACACAGGGACAACACTACACAGGAACAAGACTACAACACTACGACACTACACAGAGACAACACTACGCAGGGAAAACACTACACAGGGACAATACTACACAGTGACAACACCACACAGTTACACCACTACACAGTGACTGTAGTATAGTGACCGGATTTTACTGATTTACAGAATGTCTACTCCGCCATCTTGTTTGTGACGCGCTTCTCTTTTGCCCCGGCAGACATGGACGAGTGCGCGGACAACGTGAACCTGTGTGAGAACGGCCAGTGTCTGAACGCTCCGGGGGGCTACCGCTGTGAGTGCGAGATGGGCTTCACTCCCACGGAGGACAGCAAGGCCTGCCAAGGTACAGTCACTGGCCAACAGGACAACACCGCCTCCCACGCACGTTAGAACACGTCCGGTCCCCTGGGTGGAGGCTTCTAGCCGTGTTCGTTTGGTTTATCGCCTCTTGTTCCGCTCTGTTCACCGTTTAGTTATCTCTCTCTCTCCCGCTCTCGTTCTCTCTCTCTTTCTCTCTCTCTCTCTCTCTCTCTCTCTCTCTCTCTCTCTCTCTCTCTCTCTCTCTTTCTGTACGAAAACACAGCGAGTAACGCCAGTGTCTCTTACGCCCTAACAGACATCGACGAGTGTAACTTCCAGAACATCTGCGTGTTCGGGACGTGCCAGAACCTGCCGGGGATGTTCCGCTGTGTGTGTGACGACGGCTACGAGCTGGACCGCAGCGGAGGGAACTGCACCGGTCAGCATCCCCACCTCCAGAGCTCCTAACATAGAGCCCTGTAAAACCCCCTCTGTTAAAGGCATTTCAGCTAATCTGACCGCTGTACATACCAAACTAGCAACCTTGCTAGGTCTCTCTTCCAGCCAGGCAGCCTTCATATAGTTATATTTACAGCTGCCATTGGGAGCGTTAAATCAAACTGTGGTCTCTATTTTCTTCCTGACGCTCTGCTCCATTCAATCGCTCACTCACAAAATGTGCCGACACTGCAGGTGTGTGGCATTTACAAGAGGCACCTGTCTGACCAGCAGATGAATAGATAAAGGGAAAAAGTGCCAACCAGAACACTTGATTTACATCCGCCACAGCGTGCGAGATGGATATTGATTGTGCGTTTGTGCGTGTGGCCCTGTGTGTGTGTGTGTGTGTGTGTGTGTGTGTGTGTGTGTGTGTGTGTGTGTGTGTGTGTGTGTGTGTGTGTGTGTGTGTGTGTGTGTGGGTGGGTGTGTGTGTGTGTGTGTTGCAGACATCAACGAGTGTGCGGACCCAGTGAATTGTATCAACGGGCTGTGTGTGAACACCCCGGGCAGCTATCTCTGTAACTGCCCCCCTGACTTTGAGCTCAACCCCACTGGAGTGGGTTGTGTGGGTGAGTTGGAACGGACTGCTGCCAGGCCAATCACGCCCTGGTCCCTGCAATCTCCGCATTTGATGGAGGTTTTAATCATGTTACAACAACATTACAAAGACAATTCTTCAAATTACATAACACTGAATCATTCGTTTGACTTGTTCCCGCGAGGTGAATCTATTGGCAAAAACTCTTTTATCCCGGATGAAAAAAAATCACATTGTTGGTGTTTCTGTCTGCCAGACACGCGTGTTGGGAACTGTTTCCTGGATACGCTGGCGCGTGGCGACGGAGGGATCTCCTGTAGTGCGGAGATCGGCGTTGGAGTGACCCGGGCTTCCTGCTGCTGCTCCCTGGGAGGGGCCTGGGGAAACCCCTGTGAATCTGCCCCGCCTCCAACTCAGTGCGTACACTAACGTCAAATCTCTAGTTATTGCCCTGTCACTGTTCAACTGGTCAGATTTTTGTAGCGAGTGTTATAATTCCTGTGCAGCTTGTATCTCCCAGTTTTAAAGTGTAATGTTTCTGTGTGTGTGTGTGTGTGTGTGTGTGTGTGTGTGTGTGTGTGTACGCGCTTGCATGTGGCGGAGTACAAGACCCTGTGTCCTGGTGGAGAAGGCTTCAGGCCTAACCCCATCACTGTCATCCTGGAAGGTACGGCTCAGTCTTGTCTCTGCCTGGTCTCCACCACGGGACACGTAGTTACATTTCAAATGCTCCTCGTTAACATGCTTCGTGACCCGGAGAAGCCTGTTTAGGTTCCACTGAAGCCCCGTTCTTTGTCTCTGTGGCTCAGACATCGACGAGTGCCAGGAGCTGCCGGGCCTGTGCCAGGGAGGGAACTGTGTCAACACCTTTGGCAGCTTCCAGTGCGAGTGCCCCGCCGGCTACTACCTCAACGAGGAGACGCGCATCTGTGAAGGTAAGGGGAGGGGGGGTTAGGGTTCAACCGTGACACTGACAACCTTCTTCATCACCTGGTGGCCTGTTATGAATCTAAATACTGTGTGTGTGTGTGTGTGTGTGTGTGTGTGTGTGTGTGTGTGTGTGTGTGTGTGTGTGTGGGTGTGTGTGTGTGTGTGTGTAGATATTGACGAGTGCACGGCCCCCCCCCCCCCCCCGGGGGGGGG
>JAPMUY010010363.1:5000-7500 GCA_026901105.3 Galaxias olidus
CACAGGTGACTCTCCCCAGTTTTAGAGGCCTTCCCTGGGGTGCTGACAGCTCCATGCACCCCAGGGCTCCGCCTGTCCTGTCCTTTCCTGGGTCACCGACAAGCTAACCTCAGGTGACCGCAACATAGGCTTCAGTGTGTGTGTGTGTGTGTGTGTGTCCCCGTTTTTCTATTTAGTGTGGATGTGCGTGAGCTCACGAATCAATTACATTTGTGTGTGCATGTGTGTGTTGGGGGTCAGTGGAAAAAAAGAGGTTGGACGCGCACACACAAACTCCTTATTGTGCCCTCGTCGGCTCCACAGTTCACAACAAAGAGCAGGGGAGGTAGAATGGGACCATTTACCTGAAGCAACTCTCCGTGAAGAAAGCAGGGCTCATCCCCACCCCCTTCCTTTTTCCTTCTTCCCGTCCCGATCAGCCCATTGTGGAGCAGGACAAAGGCAAGGAGCAGGGAGAGGGCTCACCTGATAAGAGAATGGGGAGGGTCAGATAATGGGGGAGGTATTTCTACAGTGGGCTATAGGTTATGGCACATTCTCATGAATCACACACTTTGTTTACTTTAGCTTGGAGGCTTGTGAATGAAGTCAGTTAAGTTGGGTCGTCAGGTGACTCTTCCCCATTGTTATGCTTAAAGGACTACAAACCACTGCCTATCAAAGGAAACCATTTTATGACCCCAATGGCTCCAATAGTAGTATATTGTTTTAATCCCCAAAGGCTCATTCCTTTTTCTCATAACCTAAATGGGTCACACTTAATAGATAATGGATTTGTAATGCTTTAGCAACTATGTAGTAATAGGTTTAGAAAGGTGAACTGTATTTTGACTTTTTCTAAGGTTGTTTACTTTGCCCCTGCCATTACCACTCACTAACATTAGCATTAATGAGCTAAAGAACAATGGAAATCAATGGGGCACTTTTAGCGTCTTCTCAATAACATAATTTTTTTATATCCGTCACTAAGAGAAACATTCCATTTTTATGTCAGTATTCACTCTACATATACATACTGTACATTTCATCAGTGTGCGATTTGACGGGGGGGATGGCGGGTATTTCCCTGGCTCTGGTCTGTCTGTCCCTGGCACTGCAATGTAAATATCTATCCCTGGCGGGGATACATTTTCCCCCCCTGTAAGATATTTTCGACCAATTGCTATTTAATTCGTGGCTTTTTAAGTATAATTAAAATTGCAAATATATTCGGTCTAATTTTTGCACACCGAGTAATGCATAATCCCTCAAACCGTTTCAGCATGACAAACGTTACAAAAGAATTACATTGAATGTATTTTGTTTAACTGGAGGCGGACAAGGAAGTTCGATTGTATAAATTGGATTGGCTGAAACACTGGCTATTCCACCTCCTTAGCGCCCTGGCCTGCCCTCAGATAACAAACTTTTTCTAAGAGCAACATTGAGACAGCCCCAAGAAAGATACTAAGAGGTAGTAGTTGGAGTGGTTGTATTGATTTCGTCTCGCTAGCATTTGCAATAAGAAATATATAGGCTATGCCAAATTCCTAGCGCTATCTTTTTTTTTTAACTAGCTAGCGAGTGTCACAAATACGGTTCACGCTCTACGCGTGGGACCCGACAAGCCACCCAATTTGGGTTAAACCTAAAAGACCTCTTTGTATGGGGAAGGATTGCTAGGTTAGTTTAGTAAAATGTGTGTAGGCTACATAATTCCACCGTCCCCACGCACGGCGAGACAGTCAGACGTGCACACAGACTATAGTGGCAGGTGCATTTGCAATGGTAAAACTTGCATCGGCAGTGGTCGCTTGTTAAACGTTAACAAGGACAATAATAAAATATCTGACCAGGTGTATATTCTTATATTTTAACAGCAATGAAAAGGTACATTATGGAAACCTAGAAAGGTGAAAAAAATGTCTTAATGACCAATTCAGCACTTGCAATTTAGCCCCCCCCCCCCCCCCCCACGTCGGAATTTCCCCCCCCCCCCTCTGGAAATTAAAAAAATCGCGCCCTGCATATCATTAATAAATGTATGCAGAGAGCCACCATCTTGTAAAGAGATAGTATAATTTATAAGCTTGTATCGTTGACTCTGCTTAGTGTATACTAATGTCTTCCATTTAATCCTTGCTAATGGAAGGGTTGAAAAGGCAAATAAGGCCTTCACACCTAATCATCTTCCAGTTACTGTCCTTGAAGTGACTATATGAACTGTTGCTCCCCTTGTGTCACCATGTTTGTGTGCTTGTGAGTGTATGATAAAGAGAGCAAGAGAGAGAGAGATTGTGTCCTCTTTTCATTCTGCTCATTATGAATCCATCTGCCAATAAATTCCAAAGGAGTAGATTGTAAACTACAATCTAAATACACAAACTACAAATCCTACAAATCAAACAAAGAGTAAAGGTCTTTGTGGTCCCATATGCTTACTCCTGTTGAGGTGGAACATTATCAACAGCAGTAAAAAAATTTCTAGTTTGTTTACTTTCACTGCTGGCTAACACATTAG
>JAPMUY010010363.1:12500-40000 GCA_026901105.3 Galaxias olidus
GCGCTGTATGTGTGTGTGTGTGTGGGTGTGGGTGTAAGAGTGTGTGATAAAGAGAGAGAAAAAAGAGGAAGAATGGGCCACAATGACAGAGCAATTTTTTTTAACTTGTTTGTGTGTTTGTGTATGAGTGTGTGTGCATTGTTGGGCATAGAGGATAATAAAAAACAGGTTGTCATGTAAAAAGAATATCACACAAAGTGTAACTGATTGGAAAATGTTATCTAATCTGATTACTTTTGGCTTTCTTTTGGATTACTATGGCTCATTGCACTTTTCTTCGTCCTCCTAAAACTAAGTAAACGTGATCTGTAGCTGTGAACAATGTGAAACTTTTGATTATGAAGTAGCACAAAGTTTAAAACATTGTTACATTTTTACATGAATTTATCCTAAGACACGGTAAATATTCTAACTTTGGAAAATCTAACAGTTATCACATTCCACAAAAGGTAAATAAGATATGTGAGCATAGTCCCCAAGACTATGTGTGTGCGTTCAAACATGAATGTGTGTGAGCAAGAATTTAACACTGAAAAGAATTGCCTTTTTTCCCAGTATCTCCAACTTCTGCTCTCTCCTCACTCTTCCTATCGCTATAGCCTTCTTTCTCCATCCCTCTCTCATTTTCTATCAGGTTGAATAGATGAGAAAGCCATTTGGCAGTCATTAGACGAAAGAGATAGGTGTGAATTTTTCATGGCGATGTGGTGTGAGATGTTGGCAGGTGAAGCTGAGCTCTAAGGTTACACAGCAAACACACACACACACACACACACACACACACACACACACACACACACACACACACACACACACACACACACACACACTCTTCTAAGAATAAACTTTCTTCTAAATTCACCTCTGAGAAATTTAGATCAAAGACAGATGATACTTTTTAGTGTTTGTGTTCCTATGTCCTTGAGTTCTTACGTTATTCCATCTTGCCATCTCTTTCTGAGTGAGCTTGTATGTTACCATAAATGTGATTCTCCACATGTCTGTCACTCTGTCTGTGGTCTCTCCATTAGTCTGCCTGTCTGTAAATGTGCCTGTCTGTATGTCATGCTCTCGGCCTCTGTCTGTCCATCAGACTCTCTCTAAGTCTCTGTGTCTGTCACACGATATGTCTGTGTGTCTGTCAAATCCTCTGTCTACCACTGAGTCTCTCTATGTGTCAACCTGCCAGGCATTCAGCTCATCGCTTCGTGTCTTTTCAACCCTTTGTTGTTGCCATATAATAATGTCTTCCTCTGAAAGAGCCGCTGGGGCCACTCATCGCCCTCCCCGGCCCTGTGCACATATAGAGGCCCCAGACACAGGCCCTGGAGAGAGGTCCCAGGGAGAGGACCCAGAGAGAGGACCCAGAGAGTGGCCCCGGAGAGAGGCCCCAGAGAGAGAACCCAGAGAGAGGACCCAGAGAAAGGACTCGGAGAGAGGCCCCAGAGAGAGGCCCCAAAGAGAGGAACCAGAGAAAGGACCCAGAGAGAGGCCCCAAAGAGAGGACCCAGAGAGAGGCCCCAGAGAGAGGACCTAGAGCGAGGACCCAGAGAGAGGACCCACAGAGCTAGAGAATGTCTCTGGTGTGAGAAATCCACAAATTATTGAAGCTATTGTTGTGAAGGTGTGTGTGTGTTAAGTCAATTTCACATACATTTAAATACCAATACTTTCACATGCAGATATTTGCATGCACATGTAATACACTCAGGATCTTGGCCTAAAATTCCTGGACAAGTATTTAAGACAAGCTACCCTTGAAATGACTTTTCTGACTCTGCCTTCTTTGACAGTGTATTTTCTTTCAGTTCCCTACCTCCCTGTGGTCAAGCAAACATACACTCACACACACACACACAGACACACACACACACACACACACGCACGCGCGCACACACACACACACACACCCCCACACACACACACACACTCACACACCCACACACACACACACACACGCACACACACGTGCGGCAATCATATCCCGTCATGTTCTGAACATTCAGCAATTTCTCAATTATAGCCCGCAAAAAAATATTTTGCTGGCTCACAGACCAAATCAGCGCATTTGAGCTAAACTTACAGTGTCAGAATTTGATCGGTTGGTTTCCATTATTATATATTTGGTTCAAAATCTCCAATACTTCGAGAGTTTGGAACTCTGTCGTGCCTGGAGTTAGTCTACGTGTGAGTTAGTCTAGCGTGACAGACTACTCCACAGACGAGTCCTCCTGGAAAGGCCAAACAATTATTTTCCTATATTCTCAGACAGATTAATGTAAATAAAAATTAATTTAAAAAAATTACTGAAATATTTGCATTTTCAATTGTTCATACATACAATGTAAAATGTTATTAGTTACTATAATATGGAATATGGAAATATTCTGATTTAATTAAAGGCATTGAACGCAATTCATGTAAATTATCATGTATCCATAGGTTCTATGTATTTGAATCAATAATATTGTGTGAGCGTCTTTGGTGTATCTACAACAGGGATGACTCCTGTTGGCAGGTTGCAACTTAACAAAATAACATGAAAATCAAATTACAGCAAAAATGCTAATATACTGAAGCACACATGCTAAAAACTAGAATGTGGATCTTCATTTAACCATTGAAATCTCAATTTGTTTTGATTGAAAACATTTGTCATGTTTGCTGTTTACCATGTGAACCGGTTTTATTATGGGGTTTGAGTTTGACTACTTTCAGAATTCCTATCTCATTCATATCGGAAATTATAGATAAAGTTCTACTTTAAGCCATTAAAAAGTGTATAATGCAATGTTTTTCCTTCCAACCTCAAGCAGCATACAATACAAACATTCACACCAGTGAAAAACAGCACACAAATGACAGCTTATGTTAGCAGAAAGCATAGCATAGACAGAGAACTCTGAGAATCGTCTTCCAATGGAAAGAAATTAAACTGCAGCAGCCACAATAAGAGTTCCGCCGGGGGCTACCAGTGCTGTGAGGGCTGCAGGGAGAGAACCTCCTCCAGGGGATTCCAGTTCAGTGAGGGCTGCAGGGAGAGCACCTCTTCCAGGGTAAACACCGATACCTTACCCGAAGGGGTTCCGTTGCGTTGTGTTGTTTTTCGGTTGCGTTTGGGTGTACACCCTGTTCTGTCTTTGCGCTCAGGCATGTCCGTTATGTTAACTCTACGTCCACCACGATTAGGGTGAACAGATGGGACCATTTTCCGGGGACAGTCCCCGGTTTTGGTTTTAATATATAATAACATTGGATATTTTAATGATATATTTACTGCCGAACTGGAAAGGTTACGGGTTTTTATTTCAGAAATTTGGTCACCTTAACCAGGTATCAAAAACCATAACATGAATATCGATCTCCTGTTCTCTGTTAGAGCTTCCGGATCCGATCTGTTTTGTTGACCTTATTAGCAGCCATTAGCTAGCTGGCTACATATCAACACCGAAAGCAGTTTAATATTAGAAAGGAATCATGTCCTTGTCTTTAGATAAAAAGTTTATGATGATGGCCGTTTTATTAGGATTTAAAAAAGAGAAAACGAACAGGCCACTTTCTTTTTTTATCGTGACAAAACGGACAACAAAGTGTGGTGCATGACCAAGTGTCGAAGTTACAAACTGGAGGTGCAGAACAGTTGACCGTGAATTCAGGCTACGTTCCTACCACGTGAAAGTCCAAATTGTGACAAAAAATAGCACATACATCGGTGTTCGCACTGCCTACCTTGCATTTGTGTAGGGTATGTTTGGGCCTTTACACCTCAACTCCAATATGCACCGAATAACAAGAACCGCAGCAGATGGGACCCCACTAAACCTCCGTCCTGCTACACACACACACGCACACACACACACACACACACACAATCTAAAACATTCTGGGGGGGGAGGGGTGTTGCTGCTTTACCCTTAATGCCACGGCCAATTAGTCTGTATGATTGCATCCCAGCCTAATCAGCTCTGGTGACCTCACACAACGGCACACACACATTCTGTGTTTAAGTCCTATTGTCTCCTTCCACGTGTGCACGTGTGGGCTGTGTTTTCACTATCGTCTGCATCTGTGCTTACAGTATATCCATGTGTTGGAGTGCCAGACTTTTTATTTAGGAATCATCCCACTGATTATGAGTCACTGTCACAATGCATTTTAATGGCTTCCATCAACAAAATAAATCTCACTTCACACTTTTCCAGTTCTCTGAAATAATGGAAGAGACAGAGGAAGTAAGCTATGGAACCACACATGCATGACAGCAAATGTGAAGAAATAAAATAAAAATAAATTTAACCACTTAAAAATATCTTGTGAAGATTTGATAACCGCAAACATCTGCATTTCCTGTTCCAGAATGTGACTAACAAACAGAAGGTATACATGAATGTCTAAAAAGGGGTAGAAAACTCCACTGGAACAGTTTACTAACGTCTTTACAAAGCCGAGGGGAAGGGGAGTGTGAAAAAAAGGCTCTTGGTCATGCTGCTTGATTTAAGACCTCAAATGTTCTACGACTGCAGTAGATGAGCTCTACACAGGTCACAGAAATATTAACAATTAGGCCATACCCATAATATGTTTTTTGTTATAGTGTGCCATTTGCAGCTGTGATCAGAACTAAAAACACATGAAAACCTTAGATGTGTATATTTTTCAACCATTGTGCCAAGAAGGGATTTAACATTTTGAAGGGACTGAACATTTTGAATTTGTCGAGAAAATGTTGCAGGAAGGAGTGTGAGCAGGTCAGACAGGGCTTTGCATGAATGTTGTGCATCCCTTTCAAATGAAACAGCAAGAAATTAGGCATCTTGATAGGTAAGTCGAGACACATATTTTATAAAACTTTAATAAGGTACAGCAAGTGTTAAGTAAAGCTTTAGATTTTAACTTTATCCTTTTACACCCAGAAAAGGTTTCCCTAACCTGCCCTAAAAGGTTTGAATGTGGAGGTCAAGGAGCGATAGTGGGACATGAGAGGACTTTATTCATTATTCAGCTCAAGACTTTGTCGTTTTCTGGGCCGCTGTTATTGCTGTGCAGACAGGCACAGAGCCTGAGATTTTAGTTGTTCATGGTCAGTGAAAGGGCTCTGTCAGCATTTAGGGCCTGCGCAAACACACACACACACACACACACACACACACACACACACACACACACACACACACACACACACACACACAGCAAATCAAACTTCCTCAACTTGGGCAATCCTCTCCATTGGTTTCTTATGTGTCTAACAGACTTTGTAAAACCTTCACTTTCACACACTTTCACTTCAGTTTAATCTAATTCACACAACACACACACACACACGCACACACGCATGCACACACACACACACACGTGCCCAACAAATATTTTATTTTACAAGGACAAGTGAATGCATAAGTGAAATGAAGGATTTGGTTGAAACTGTGTGTTTTGATGTGTGTAGGTTTATTTGTGGAAATGTGTGTGTGCCCAAATAAGGATACCAGCCATGGCTAAAATATTTGACACAGACATCCATTTATATGTTTGAGTGTAAATGGCATTGGAATAGTTTTCTAAAAAGTGAAAACAATTTTTTTTAGCGGAGGCAGGGCATGATTGGCAGATATTGTATTATGGGGAAATTGTGGGATTGCAGCTTTTAACCTGGTAAAAGGTATGTTGAAAGAGACTAAAGATGGTGCAAAAACCATGAGGATTCAGCAACGTAACACTCGCACTTGCATTGTTAGGCCCTGTGAATACTTCCTTCAATCAAAGGAAGTGGTTCAGTCGTCTGCATTTGCGTGAGAGAAACAAGGAACTCTTTTTATGGTGACGTGATACCAACGCATTCTATTGAAAAAACAAGACTTGTATTTTAGCTTATTCTCTCACATTCAACCATCCCAGTGAACTATTAAGCATAAAAGCAGAAGTTCTTTTTAGAGAAGGCTTTTTGAGTCATTGTCTTTCTAGCATTGCCTTCCTTTATTGGTCCATATTTGTGATTTTTTCAGGTTCTTTTTATCTACTGTTTCCATGGAGAAGTATAACTAGACAAACATATATTTTCAAATTTTAAGGACCCTATGGACCTCATTGTGTTGTATTGATTAAATGATGACTAACACTTGCAAGAAACAAACATGTTAGCTAATACAGAGATTTGTGACAGCTGCGCATGCATTTTTGCAATCAGGGATTGGGAAATTTTAATTCACATCTGTTCACACAAAATATGAGTCATGTTAAATACTAATCCGCTTACTAATCACTCTTTCACATGGACAAGTTGATGAAACACTGTGATTGTTGTATTTTTGCAAACACAAATTTTCTGCATTGTTTCACGATAACAATGTGCTTTATTTTTTGTATTCAGTACAGTACACTGCCTTTAAAATGATTGACACAACTGATACACCTCAATTATATTGCCATTTATTTATTTATTACCATTTCTATGATATTATCGCAAATGTTTTTAGTCTAATTGTAATATTACTAACTATGTTGCTAACTGCATTGCTAAACTGATATTTGACTGATATTTTTTGTAAAGAAAATAAGAAAAAAAAAATATTCTGTATATTATGTCAATCATTGTTACATCAAACCATTTTCTTGGCTGTGGTTGCCAGCTGGAAGGGGAAAATCCTGCAGAAACTAAACCAAAATGGCTACCAGACAAGGAAAAAAACACGTGAGGAAACAACCCACCACTTTTTGATGGGGACTTTAGTCTGTCTTTGTTTACGTGTGTGTGTCTATGTGTGTGTTTGTGTGTATGTGTGTGTCTGTGTATCCTGATTTGCATGCATGTGTGTCCCCACATACCGCCTGTTTGTGACCACTGTGTATACTCAAGGACCTGAACTTGTGGGGGTACTGTGTTTGTGTGTCGGGGGGCATTGACGACTGAAGGGGTTTCGGTGGTTAACCCCAAACATTGGAGAGAGAAACGATGCTGTCTCTCATGTGCTCGGTGTGTGGGTCTCCACAGTCTCCCCAAGCAGGAACTGGAGAGGAAGCTGGGGGTGAAGGAAGCCCTGTAACTACCCCCAGAGAACCCCCATACCACTAGGGAGACCACCCAGAGAGAGCATGAAGGCAGAAACAGAACCACCTTCAGACAAAGATCTATCAGTGCGTAGATAAGACACACATAGAGCAAACCCGCGGGGTAGATTCAGGTGGATGGGACATATGTGGACTGATGGAGATCATTAGTTCATATCTGCTCTCGTCTTTCACTATCTATTTTCTCGAGGACTGGAGCCAAATACAAACAGAGTGGTGTACCACGTTTATAAAGGATCCAACCCCGTCTCCTTCTATCCTCGAGAATCTACAGGAAGTCTCTACCTGGCATTACATGTATGTCCTGTAGTTTGCTAGATTTTCTTTATATATTTATTTAAGCTATCCCAAGTTAATCTGCACACTTAAAAATGAATTTATAACTATAGTCAGCTGACCACCTGAGGGTCTCCAGAAGAATGAAAACTCTTCTGTTCCAAGTACAAAACATACCTGCAATTGGCAACACCCAGCCGCACACATGAAAACACTTATACAGTAATTGAACACCGATCTGTCTGAGTCTTAGTGCCACAAATTGACCTCTTGTAAGCTTGCCTCTTTTGTGAGCACTTTGCACACACACATTGAGGCAGTGAGAGCAAGCGGTAGAGGAAGAGGAAGACAGAGAGGACTAGGAGGAGTAGGAGGAGGACAAGAACAAAGATAATAGTCTTTCCGACAACATTAGGGTCACTTTGGTGGACCATGTCATACTGTACATCATGGCCTGACAATGAGGGAGACTGAGAGACCAGCCCAACCTGAGACGCTACACAGGAGCATCCATATGTAATACGGACCCTTAGACTGGAGAACAGGTATGTCTTACAGTACATTTTATACACTAGACGTTCCCAGGCGTTCCCAGGCCAGACGAGATATATAATCTCTCCAGCGTGTTCTGGGTCTACTCCGGGGTCTCTTACCAGTAGGGCGTGGCCGGAAAACCTCCAACGGGAGGCGCCCAGGAGGCATCCTAATCAGATGCCCAAACCACCTCATCTGGCTTCTTTTGACGCGAAGGAGCAGCGACTCTACTCTGAGCTCCCTCCGGATGACTGCGCTCTTTACCCTATCCCTAAGGCTGAGCCCAGTCACCCTACGGAGGAAACACATTTCAGCCGCTTGTACTCGCGACCTTATTATTTCGGTCACTACCCAATGCTTATGACCATAGATGAGGGTTGAAACGTAGACCGACTGGTAAATCGCGACCTTCGCCTTTCGGCTCAGCTCCTTCATCACCACGACGGTCCGGTGCAACGCCCGCATTACTGCTGATGCTGCACCAATCCGCCTTTCAATCTCACGCTCCATTTTTCCCTCACTCGTGAACAAGATCCCGAGATACTTGAAATCCCTCGCTTGGGGCAGCAACTCACTCCCAACCCGGAGAGAGCACTCCACTGTTTTCCGGCAGAGAACCATGGCCTCAGACTTGGAGGTGCTGACTTTCATCCCGACCGCTACTGTATATAATATATATATTGTAATATTGTATTGATAACTGTATTGTAATTCAAAACGTATGTGTTTTTGTTGTTGTAAAAGCCTGCAATGTCGGATGGATGGAAGGATGTGAGAAAGGAAATAGACATACAAATTACAATCAACAGCTGTTTTGTATGAAGCACATCAGTGTGTTGTTGCTGCTTGGAATGGTAAATTCAGATGGTGCATGTGTGTATCATTTGGGACAAAAATATCATTTTGAAAAAGTGTTGTTGGGTTTTGATTGCAGGCTTTAATTTTGACATAGTAGTGAGATGTTTAGCTCCATGTGTTGAGTGTTATGTGGCTTGTGTAATGCAGTGTGCAGGCACACACACAAGCACACAAACACCCACACACTCCACAAGGCTGGACGCTTTGCATGATGTGACATCTTCTCCCAACCTGTTAACCCACCACAGAATTCACATTTTGCATATGCAAATGTTCAGTTATTACAATCTCGTTCCGTTTGATCTTTGATCAGAATCTTTGTTTAGAAAAGGTTTTTAGGTTGTGACTTTGTTTCCAATATTTACACACGGTATTTATACTCACATTGACAAATACTTAATAAGTTCTGGATGAGATTTTGATCTTCGTTGTAATGTGTGTATGTTATGAATGTAACAATTGCACTGGTAATCACGAAGCAATTACAGACAATAAGGAGGAAAGGGTTTATTTGTTATTTTATCCTTCATTGGTTTTCATTAAGTTTTGGGCATGTGAGAAAATGTAGGTAAACGGTGATAAATTGTTATGTTAGATAATGGAAGTATTTATATGCTATGTTTGGTTATTCATATTTGGAGTATATTTAGGCTTGTTTACTTTATAGGAATATCAGATATTACAAAATGATTAAATATTGAAATCTGAATTCTCTATCTTTCTAGATATTCTTAACTACCAAGCTTCGGCCAACAGTATGTTTTCAACAGGTATCTCTAAAATGCATGAATTAGAATTTTCTCATTGAAAATAATCATAATAAAATCAAAGTAATAATCCTGACAATAAATCAAAAACACTGCACAGATTGCATTTTTTTGCCTTTTGGATTAGGGTTTGCATGTTGGCCAAGAGGCCAGAGCAATCAACATCAGAACTTATTGACCCTGTCACATAAAAGAATGAAGAGGAAAGGACAGCTGAAAGAGGAAGGTGAATGATGCTAGGAGTAGCCTGAGAACTAAAAATTAACAGTTTAAGAGAAGGAAAGAAAAGATAAAAAGAATGACGGTAGATAGATGGAGGAAAGACAAAAACTGGAAAGTCCCAATGTGGTTCCAGGTCAGTCAGTTCCACATGCTCTGTCTGCCTCCAGCTGCTCTGACTCATGATGGAATCATGAGTCTAAGGCACCCAGTCTGGTCACACAAACACACACACACACGCACGTGCGCGCACGCACGCACGCACACACACAGACAATAGAGAGAACTATGTATACAGGACCCGTGTCTCAACGACAGACACACCTCAGTCCCAGACCATACCTGTGCCTTACTGGTCAGAGTGACTTATACTACGCATTTCTAGTTCAACTCCTAGCCTACTTTACAATGTAAGATGTCTTTCTGACTATTAAATGTAATAATGATTCAATTCAATAAACAATTAGAATAACACTTGAAAATGCTTGAATGAGAAGATAATTGAGCTGTGAAGGTAATTGAACTGTCAATTCATATCTTTCCACTGATATTGCGAGAACAAGATGCAAATAAAGGACCCAAAATCCTAGAGAGGAATGCTTGTCCCTGGGGTGTTCTCTTAATCAAATAGTTGGACCAATTGTTTGATTCAAATATCTACATTTTACTCTGAAAAGTAATTAAATGTCTTTTTGTTTTGGCAGAAAAGGTAACAGATCTTTTTGATGCAACATTACTCTGACCCAATTCATTACCATCCTAAAAATAGTGCTGCTAGCAAGGGTTCTGTTGAACGTCAAATTGCAAACTAGTAGATGTAACATCATGATCATTTATCTTTTAGCTACAACAGGACCTTTGACCTCAAAAGTTCAGCGGAATCTGTTTATTAAAATTAACAACAAATGCTACGTCCCAAATCGGATACTACTACTTTTTACTCTCAATAGGTACTGCAGCTGCCCTTACGAAGTACATACTGTTGCTTGCGTATGCTTATAATTGCAACATACTATTTCGTCATAACATTACGCCTTAAGCTTTGACCCTCTTGCCATACATCCGTCGCAGTCCACTGTCATCTCTCTGCTCCCGTGGGGCGTCTCAGTCAGTGGGACGTATCTTCCGTTTCACAGATAATTGTGGGTCAGAATAACCAGAAAAGCATGCTGGATTGCATACTGCAAAATGCGACTGGATGAAGTAGAACATCCTGGTATTTTCGGCATACTGCATTTGACATACTATGTATTGAGACTTTATTCTAAATCTTTTTCTGGCATACTAAATAGTATGGTATTCAGCTCAAGAATACTGGAACAAAATATTCAAGACAAGTGCATTGAGCGCTGATGATGTCCCAGTGCAAATGTGCACTGAGATCTGATTGGTTGTGATTGCAGATCGGATGGGCCTGTCTAAGATGAGGTTGATGAATGAGCATTGCTGATAAACTGATGTCTTTACATGCCTACCTTTTAAGTTTTATGATGTCTACGGAATAGTATAGCTTCAGGTCAACTCTTAATAAGATACCTATTTTGTCCACTGCGTACAGTCACACCATGTAGAGTTATGTTGAGTTGTTTACAGTTTAGGTTAGGCCTTTAGGTTTATGCAATTTTTTGGTAAATAAGGTTTATTGTAATGACAACAATATTGCACATAAACACTCATGATATTGGTGACTGTTTGTGTGTAGCATGTGTTTGTCAGTGGTTTGCATGACCAGCTCTGGGTGATCATTTGCACATGATCTGTGACATGTGATCTGCATGCCTTAATATATCAAGCATTCTTACTCCTTTCTCTACTCTCTCTCTCTCTCTCTAGGTTCATCAGGTCTTTATGATGCTGCTTCTCCCTACTGCTCTATCAGCTCTCGTTGCGCTCCCCTGCTCTTGTACTCTTTGAAAGGAGAGATTATTGGTGTCCTGAAGTGTTGGCGCTAAAATTGGAATCTTCATAAGGCAACACATACTATTTGTTTCTCATCAAAAAATTATATTCTGTCTGTACACTCAAACTAAGATCTGCAGTAACGCTATATGCAGCTGGAAAGACAATGAAACTGTTACAACTGTTGTAACTACAAATGTTTTATCAGCTTGTATGAACAGCTTTAGAAATGGAGCTAGTGTAGAAAAGTCGATGTGTCGATGTAAACTACTTCCTTCTAGTCTCTGCAGACCGTTTGGACTATAGGGTAGTGATGTGCTGCAGTTCAACACGTTTGAATAAGTTGATTAATTCTAATCAGTTCATGTAAATTAATCGAAGAATTTCGAACAATTTGAGTCTTTTCCTCAATTTTTTTTTTTTTTTACCACTTCAGTCCAGATCCAATTATTATTTGGCATTTGTTTGGCCATTGCATTACAAATATTCCTCTTAACATTAAACTAAAGCTCCAATCCTCTTCCCAACACATACATTTTTCTTCTAAAAAATTTTACATGACGGGGACTCACTGAGTAGACAAATGTTTTTCTCTGGGTTAGTGCTGTAATTTACTTTATAAATAATATAATAACAATCGCAAAAATATTATTAAAAAATATATTATCTACCCCAATTTGCTCCAATGTCCTTGAGTTACTAGAAGGGCGCTTTTAAAATCCCATGTATTATTTTTATATATCTTATCTTATTTAATAAGTGATTATTTGAATAGGCTACATTAAGCAGCCTTCTCCTGGCAATGGAAGCATGACAAGTTAGCTTGACATTTCTGTTTGCTATTGAAAGTGAACTGTTATTGTGGTAGCTACTAGCTACATGCATGTTTAATCACCAAATCCGTTGCCGAGATGCAAATCAAATGCCTTGTGTCAAAAGCTTTGGAGAACCACTGCACTGTGCAAGATTAGCTAGCTAGATAACTAGAGCCCACTACCTCACCAACCTGAGCTTGTGATTGAGACACTTGACTGGCACTCTCACGTCCTGACTCATCTGTTGCTACAGCAACAGGAGATAACTTTTCCTCCTCTAGCCTTGCTGCCTAACTGTCTGTTTCCTTTTTTTAAAAGCATTATATCCATTGTGTTGATTGTCCTTCTGAATTCGTTAGCTACCTAGATGCCAAATTGACAAGTGCTGGAACGGGGCGCTCTCTCTCACTGTCTTTCTGGTGCTCAAACAAAATGCGCGCGTGCCAAGTAACATGAAGTGGATCCGGGGCTATGTATAATTTTGCTTATAAAGGTTCCTAATTCAGTGAAACGCCCCGGAAGTATCTAAGTGGCAGCCATGACAAGTTCTGTTCGAATTCTCTAAGTGCTAAGGAAAGGTGATTCAGTGCTTCCTAACGTGTACTTTCGCATAGGATACACTGGACCATCCTTTACGAAAACAAAAGTGTGCAATACATGTGTAATAACATGTTGATTATGTGTAAATACTATATTCACCTAACGTGTACTTTCGCATAGGATACACTGGACCATCCTTTACGAAAGGAAAGAAGCAAATGCCGCCCCACCATTCCTTATGGCAGTAATATTTAAAGTGATACACCATTCATCCGTCGATGGACATGACCGACAAGGGATGCAGATCATATAGCCTAGTTGTTTATTAAGCATTTTACATCTTATGTTATGCCCTAACTTGCTAATATGCTTAAATATGTTTTCAAATGTCAACATGTTAGAAATGTAAGAATCATAATATGTAACTATCATAGCAGATTTGTATGCCTAACATAAATGCATAACTTGCATACATTTAACGTTTAGGCTTCATACAATCAAATTTATTTGGATTCATGTGTGGCGATAAATATGAGTTGACAGGAGGATGAGGACGTGAGCAACTATTCTCAATGTGACATATTTCGTTTCACTTTTGTGACAGGTAGCCTATATTCCCTTTTTAATTCCAACCTTGGTAAGAAAGTAGGTTAATATATTTATCCGCCTTGCCCACGTTTATATATATAGACTATGAAACAACATGGTGACAACGCATGGGCGAAGTATTTAAGATGTGCTTTTTGTAGGCTATAGTTCATCTTCGGGACATGGTATTTTCTCCACGAACGACCTGCGAAAGCCACCGTCACATGATTAGGTAGCCTAGTGTACGCAGGACAAACATGTTTTCAGTTTTTTTTTTAAATCAAGTGATTAAACTGTGAATGCTCCAAATTTGTGTTACTTGCTAAAAGTTTATTAATAAAAACAAATTCTTAAATTTTCAGTTGATCAAAAATTGACAGTTTTAGTGTCGAAAAAAGGTTTTTCATTTTACCGAGTTGATACTTCGGTGTAGCCAAGCGGTGTTCAGAAAGCGCAAACCTCCTTTGGCCAACTTTGACATTAGTTTACTTCTTTGTCTGGGAAAAATAATGTATATGTTGCTACAGATACCTTGAAAAACTCACTGCCTTTACAGTTACATGGTCGTTTACCTAAATTAAGGCTAAAATATTAAAAACGTGTATGCTAAAAACCGCGAACGTGTCAAACACTAAGCTTTTTTATGACGCCCTAGCCAAGGCAACAAAAATTCCAAAGCTCCGAACCAGATCATGGCCAAGGTACTGCTTGCAATTGCGTTTGTACACGCATGATCAGTGCTAGATAATCACCGGATTGAAAACACATTTCATAACATCTCAGTAAAATGTAGGTCCATTGCAAGATCGTTACATATCTGCTTATTTAGCCTCTAAAGTAAAGCGGTAATAAACAGGCATATTCTCTTGTATAAATAGGCTACTATGTTTTCCCTGCCTCCCCTCACAGTTCTTGCCCAATCGATCTTTCAAAAGTCAAAGCTCTCTGCCCAACAAACTCCTGTATTATAGCCTATATTTCATTCATAATGACGATGATGATCTTGTACTGTATTGACCTTGTGTTTTTAGTTGTCTACGAGTAGCCGATCTGCTAATTTCTGCAGTATGCTCTGCAAACCTTAAGGCAATAAACCATCTGACTAATAGGTTTTCTTGTTTTCTTAATGCACTGATTTTTCAGGCACGCATCCGTGGTCACAAACACTGGACATGCCACTCAACGCAATCTTTAAGGAAACCAATGCTTCGGTGGACAGAGGAAAACAAAAGATGAAAGGAACGGTCCAGCTTTTCTCACGGTAATTTATAGGCTACCCAAAACTGGCATGGTGCATGTTAAGTTCTAAATTATATATTAAAAGTATTTTAATAGAAAGTGTCTGAAATCTGCAATATTTATAGCCTTGCCCTGATAATTAAAACGAGCCTGCTGCAACATTTTTACTAGATCCCGGTTGTTAACGTTACCAATGTATATCACTTAGATTCACAATCAACATGGCCAAAGTTTCCATTTAATGTGTTAGGTAATAGTAGCCAAACTGACTGACATAACTATACATCTAGAACAATTAAAATATGTTTCGCTTTATGGATTTCAACCAACGCGACTGAACACAAAACCAAAACAAACTTGCTAGGGAGCTAGTGCCACGACTTGCCGCTGTCCTCAGGGTCCTGAACAAGTGAAGGCACGGTACATTTTGAGGGGGCAGATCTTTTTTTTGACCTTCGATCGATTTTGTTTTATTTTTGGCGGATATTTCCCAAAGGCCTTGGTCTAGTCAGAGTTGAAAGGCCACGGTGGAACTTTTTGATTAAAGCTAGTAGCGATTCAAGTAAAGTATATAACACGTATTTTAAATATATATATGTTTACTGATTGCTTAGTCCCCGTAAGGTCATGTCTGGACAGGGGTTTACTTAAAAATGAATCAAAGTTTAACTTTCAAAAATGATGGGAACACCGAGGTGATTTACCTTGAAGACAAGGAGCGCTGGACTATTTCGTGCCCGTTTGAGAAAGAAAAGAGAGTATTGCGACAGTTTTGCATCGACTACAACCAGAGGCGAGTTTTGAAATGACAAAATTATGTTATTAACAGTAGAACTATGGAAAGCTGGGATTATCAGTGATTTATGAATATATTCTTAAACCAGTCAATCAATCGTTTGATATTAAATAAACATGTCTTTTTTTGTTTAACTGCTCAAAGTTGAGGATTTTTTCGTGTAACAACATTCGCTCTTTGGAAGCTAACTGCGAATTGGCAAGAGATCTATAGATATAAACACTTCTATTTTGTGAAGCTTAGTATTACTGGAATGACTTAAAAGACTCAGATCAACAAAAACGTTATTTTTGTGTTGATTTAAACAGTTTCAAAACGGTACACAGCGCAATTTTCTTCACCGCTGCGTGAATATAGCTGCCGTCGACTAGTGTAGCTGTTGCGTTTGTCCTGTGTTGTGGCCAAATTTGGGCATCCTAGCGGATGTTCCGGCCTGGGATGTGGTTCAGGGGTGAGGGGATGGTCAGAGCGAGGGCCAGGTCACCAAAGAGACAGTATGTGCCTTTTGGAGACACTGAAGTCTAGAAGTTTGGGTTAAGTCATAACATTAAGTCATGTCATAGTTTCCTGCGTACATGTCTTTAGATATGCTGATTATGAACGTGATCCATCTTGTCCAATGGAATGATTGTTTATCTTATAGACCTATATACTCGTTAGAACCTTGTCAACTAATCAGAACTTACTATGTTGCTAGACTGATCTGACTGTAGTATTTTCTCTGTGTACAGACTCTGACTCAGACTCTGTAGTCATCAATAAAATTGTACTTGATCTTTTCATGGTTTCTCCCTCTCATTAATTGGTTATTTTCTGTCATAGATTGAAATTATCCATTACAATTGGCGACGAGGATGAGGATGGATATCTCCTTGGCGTGTCTCCACAGGACTGGCTAGCCGTGGGCTGACTCCAGGAAAGAGAAAGACGCCCGCGGAGCCTGTGGGGAGACGACTGGATACTCCATAAAATGAACTCAGAGGTGAGAATCAAAAAACAAAAGAATCATGTACTACATTATCTAGATAACAAGTGGGAATACTTCACCCCACGGGAGCTTGTCTCCAATAGGCCAAAGTCTAGACATAGCTGGAGAACTAGCTAATCTCCGGGGGATGTAGTAGTCCAGTTGTGGTGGTTAACTGCAACATATTGTAGCTGGGGAATTAACCAATCTCCGGGGGCTGTGGTAGTCCGTGGCCCAGTGCCAACTAGTGGTATGCGAGAGTATACTGAGAGAAGTAATTAATCTCTGTCGTGGGGTTTCACCACCCAAAAACGTAGTTAGGTAGAGGCTTAACTAAAATAGAGCTTAACTTTAAATAGGCTAAAGGTAAAAGTAGATGCGTGACTATATAGATGTCTTACCCAAAATAGTTTCAATTTGGAAAAAAGGACTTGTAGATTTGTCTGCATACTGAATCAACACAGAGTGTTAGAATTCTTGGGGTGTTAGAATTCTTGGGGAAAACCTAATGTCAGTGTGTGTTTGTGTGTTAACTGAGTGTTAAACTTGTCCTGTGACAAAGTCCCCAGGTCGAATCAATGGAGAGCCATGGGAAACAGACAGACAAAGGCGGTTCCTAAATTGGACAGTCCTTTGACTGGTCCTATTGTGATGGTGGCCCAGAGGATGGGTGAGAGTAACATTTTGCAAGTTAACTGGTGGAACAAGTTAACGGGAGGAGAGTTTCCTCTCCAGGGAATGCTTAGTGTAGCCTTTACAGGGATTTACAGGCAGGGAAGAAAGAAATTTTGAAGTTGGGCTATCTTTATGTGGGTAAAGAATACGTTGCGGTAGAGGTTTCTCTCACTCCATCACAAGAGGCTGTGTATTGCATGTGAGATTCAGTGCCACACATAGCCTTGTTTAAACAGCCAGTGTTTTGGGGCAGTAGTGCTTCGTGGATCACAGAGATGCAAAATTTAAAAGATTGGAAAGAGGGAGAGGGACAAGATTCTTCTCCCTCAGCTCAATGTTTCCGTTTCGAGTTGAAAACAGAGATAGCCACTGTGCGCAGTGGCGGTCTGCCAACTTTTCAAGGTTCCATACAGTTGGTCTCTTCCTTACTTGGTTTAACAATGGAGGAACAGGCCCTTGTCTCTCAAGTACCTGATAAACTATGGGCGAAAGACAAGTATGATGTGGGATTGATAAAGGGGGTGCGACCTTTGGTTATCAAACCAAAGGGCACTTTTAGACCCAGAGGGAGCACAATTTCCCCTTAAAAAGGAGCGGAAGGAGGCATTCGTCCAATCCATGAGGCTTTAGTTAAGAGTGGGGTAGTCGTCCCGGCTCCTGATTCTCCCTGTAATTCACCGATATTCCAATTGAAAAAGTCAACTGGAGGTTGACGTTTCATTCATGATCTACGTCTGGTAAATGAGTCTGTTTTTCCAAGGGCACCTGTTGTTCCTAATCCAGTAACCATTTTGTCTCAGGTACCACCGGAGACACAGTGGTTCAGCGCGATTGACCTCACAAATACATTTTTTACAGTGTCCCTGTAGACCGTGATTCACAATTTTGGTTTACATATACATTTGGGGGCCATAAGTACAAATTCACACGAATAGCTATGGGTTATGTTGGGAGTCCTGTTGTGTATTCTAAAGAACTTTCGAGGAATATAGAAGGCTGGATTCCCAGCGAAGGTAGTGTGTTGATCCTCTTTGTAGATTATATGTTAATCTGTGGGAAAACTATGGAATCTTTGCGAGCAGATACTGTGTCTTTGTTAAAATATCTTGCAGAGAATAGACACAAGGCGGCAAAGTCAAAACTCCAGCGGGTAAGAAAGAAAAGTCACATATCTAGGTCATAGGTGACCCTGCAAGGCCGCAGTTTCAATAATAATCTACTGTTGGCCATTCAGCAATTCCTAAATCTGTCAACAAAAAGCAAAAGAGGTACCTGTTAGGGGTAGCTAAGGACTATGTAGCTAACACAACCAGATCTGGACTCTGAATGGAGAACAGTACTTGTGTACACCCAAGAATCTTTGCTAGCATCTTCTCCCTGTCTGGGATGCCATAACCATAACAAACTTTTTTCTCTTTATGTCTCAGAGAGAGACAGCTTCATGTGTGTAGTTCTTACACAGAAACATAGAGGACAGCAGATTTCGATGGGTTATTACTTTAAAAGGCTTGGATGCTGTGGCTCGAAGTCTCATTCCATGTCTGCGTTCTGTGGTTTGTATGTCCCGCTTGATGTTACATTTCACACGCAGTACATGCACTTTTTTTCAAGCCAAGATAGCATTTCTTCACAGATTGCATTCTCCAGTATCAAAATGTCTGCTGACGATGGTACATGCTAATCTAGAGTGCTGCATCGCACTGTTGTTTCATCTACTCTTAATGCCGTCTCTTTCATAGAGGGAGATCCTTATGATTGGGTAAAGGTAGGGGAGTTCTCATGTGAACCGAGACCGGATCTCACTGACATTGCTTATGAGAATGCTGATAATCTGTTCTTTGTTGATGGTTCAGTGCAGCGCTCACAGAAGGGGTGAGCCTATGGACCAATCACTCACAACGAGACCGGAGAGTGGACGCTGGACATTTTTCGCCAGAAGAGGCTGAGTTGTATGCGCTCACTCGAGTGTGTAGACTCTCTTTGGGTAAAACACTTGTCGTTATACCAATTTACGCCATGTCTATGCTGGTCATATAACTTTAATTCCTTATGGAGTCAGAGGGTTTTTTCACATCTACTGGGAAGCCAGTGGGCAATCATGCCCTTGTGAAAAAACATATTGGCTGCCATTCAACTTTCTCCCTTATCAACTCTACCCATTTGCTCTCCAGGATGTCTCCTTGCTTCAACAAGGGGCTGACGCTCCAAAAGGAGGGGGTAGAAAGGGCAGTCATATCATTGGGAGAGCCCATCCACCCCGAAATGCCCATAGTATGTGTATAATTGATAAATTATAGGAAAGCTGACAGTTAAATTGTCGAATATTAGTAGAAAACCATACTCGAGGTTTCATTACATAACAAATTCATTTTAAGACTTATGATATTTGCTTACATTTTTGGGTATTGTTTTGGAGTCAGACTGATTTAGTTTGAGAGTGCTAGAGTTGTTTTACGTTTAGTTTGAACACTATCAGATGTCACCACTATCTGTTTTTGTTTGACTTTGTTAAGGAACATTCGACTATGGGTCGTTTTTATTTGTCTACAGTGAGTGTTTTGTTTTCATGTAAAACTGAACCTTAGGCTTACTAAGAATATCCATTGATTAAATAATAGTCAAACGGTTGTTACATGTCACTAATAAGTGTCTTTTTGTTTTCTTCTCTCAAGCGAGAATGCAGTTAAGCCTTCCAGAAATGTCTGTTATTTTTGAAGGTGTGCTATTTAGCACTATTTACAAGAATTATCGGAGGCAAGTTTCCATAAGTTAATTGAAAATCCAAATTAACCACTTTGGTTTGCTTAAAATTGGACTAAGATATACTCATGCCTAGGTGTCAACGACTCCTCTCTGTATTGGAACTGGTAGGTGCACACACCTTTTCCTGAAATAGAGACGAGTCCAGACTTTTACAGGCTAAGAGTACAACAAATTGTGACTGAATAATGCTAATTCGAGTCTCCCTGAAGGAGAATGAAATTGCTGCAAGGGTCAAGAATATTGGTGTAAAACCATTTTCATGTCAGTGCCTATACTGGATTGTGTAGCTTTGTGTTTCTTGTCTTTGGTTTTCAAAAGCTTTTACAGCCTCTTCAGAAGCCATTGTATCTGTGAGTAATTATACATCACAAGTTTTAATATTTAGGCTGATATTCATATTAATTGTCTGTTTTGATGCATCCACTTCTTCAGTTCTGTACTATTGTGACTTACGTTACAAATCAGATTATAGAGAGAGCTGAAATAAGCCTCTGAGTCTTGGACTTTGACTGTCCATAATGGCTCTGATTCTCCTCTGCTACACCATTGAGGATTGATGATTTTCCAGATAATGAAAATATCCTTTTTACAAGTTCTCAGTTCTTCTTAACGTTCTGGACAAACACAACAGCTGAGTACTGTTTTGTCATTTTGACAAATTCACAGTTGTTTTCTGAATTTGGTTAAATATAGTGTCTTAAGATCTCATATTGAATCCAAGGGGAGCATATACAGTTAGGCCCAAAAATATTTGGACAGTGACACAAGTTTTGTTATTTTAGCTGTTTACGAAAACATATTCAGGATACAATTATATAATCAATATGGGCTTAAAGTGCAGACTCTCAGCTGTAATTTGAGAGTATTCACATCCAAATTGGAGCAAGGGTTTAGGAATTACAGCTCTTTAATACGTAGCCGCCTCTTTTTCAAGGGACCAAAAGTAATTGGACAATTGACTCAGAAGGCTGCAAAAAAAAATAACAACGCTGCATGGGCTCTTCCCTCATTA
The DNA here is from genome assembly GCA_026901105.3 of Galaxias olidus. Lineage (NCBI taxonomy): Eukaryota > Metazoa > Chordata > Actinopteri > Galaxiiformes > Galaxiidae > Galaxias > Galaxias olidus. Next base: position 33,511 of record JAPMUY010010363.1, read on the forward strand.
ACCTGTCATCAATTAAGCAGTTAAAAGGTCTGGAGTTGATTCCAGGTGTGGCGTTTGCATTTGGAAGCTGTTGCTGTGAACACACAACATGCGGTCAAAGGAGCTCTCAATGGAGGTGAAACAGACCATCCTGAGGCTGAAAAAAAAAGAAGAAATCCATCAGAGAGATAGCAGAAATGTTAGGAGTGGCCAAATCAACAGTTTGGTACATTCTGAAAAAAAAAGAGTGCACTGGTGAGCTTGGGAACTCAAAAAGGCCTGGACGTCCACGGAAGACAACAGTGGTGGATGATCGCAGAATCCTTTCCATGGTGAAGAAAAACCCCTTCACAACATCCACTCAAGTGAAGAACACTCTCCAGGAAGTAGGTGTATCAGTATCTAAGTCTACCATAAAGAGAAGACTTCATGAGAGTAAATACAAAGGATTCACCACAAGGTGCAAACCATTAATCAGCCTCAAAAATAGAAAGGCCAGAATTGACTTTGCCAAAAAACACCTGAAGAAGCCAACCCAGTTCTGGAACAGCATTCTTTGGACAGATGAGACTAAGATCAACCTGTACCAGAATGATGGGAAGAAGAAAGTTTGGAGGAGAATTGGAACAGCTCATGATCCAAAGCACACCACATCTTCTGTAAAACATGGTGGAGGCAGTGTGATGGCATGGGCATGCATGGCTTCCAATGGCACTGGGTCACTTGTGTTTATTGATGATGTGACAAAAGACAGAAGCAGCCGGATGAATTCGGAAGTGTATAGGGATATACTTTCTGCTCAGATTCAGCCAAATGCAGCAAAGTTGATTGGACGGCGCTTCACAGTACAGATGGACAATGACCCAAAACATACTGCAAAAGCAACCCAGGAGTTTTTTAAAGCAAAGAAGTGGAATATTCTGCAATGGCCGAGTCAATCACCAGATCTCAACCCAATCGAGCATGCATTTCACTTGCTCAAGACAAAACTTAAGGCAGAAAGACCCACAAACAAGCAACAACTGAAGACCGCTGCAGTAAAGGCCTGGCAAAGTATCACAAAGGAGGAAACCCAGCGTTTGGTGATGTCCATGGGTTCCAGACTTCAGGCAGTCATTGCCTGCAAAGGATTCTCAACAAAATATTGAAAAGTAACATTTTACTTGGGGTTATGTTTATTTGTCCAATTACTTTTGAGCCCCTGAAATGAGGAGCGTTGGTATAAAAATAGCTACAATTCCTACATGTTTAATCATATATTTTTGTTCAACCCCTTGAATTAAACCTTAAAGTCTGCACTTCAATTCCGTTGTAGTTGTTTCATTTCAAATCCAATGTGGTGGCATGCAGAGCCCAAATCATGAAGATTGTGTCACTGTCCAAATATTTTTGGGCCTAACTGTATATATATATATATATATAGCATCATCAGAAACAATTTGTAAAAGTGTTTGAACTCATCTGTATGCTTGTGCTAGGCACATCTTCTGTTGACTGTTGACTGCCACACTGCTTGTTTGGTTCTTCCTGCATGCTTGGTTTTCTGTTCCTGATTAGGAGAAACCTTCCCAGTGGACGCAGACATTGGGGGAAGTTCCACAGAGGGGACAAGGAGGTCCAACCCGAAGACATTAAACCACAACAATGAAGGAGACATGGGAAATCATTTCCATGGATTAGACCATGTTGAACTATTGCATTTTCTCAAGACTTTCCATTTCCAGGCTTGTGAGACACAGCAGACTATACCAGTGCCACAAACATCAACAAAGATGCTGGGACTGGTGAAGCAGTTCAGGCACAAAAGGGGACACTCCAAGATAGACGGAGCCTGTTAACAACCAACACAGCGGAAAGAGGCCAAAGAGGCCAGTTGCTGGGTTCACCTGTCCCACTGCGAGCCAGCCTGGTGTCCAGAAGGCCAAACACCAGAGACAGAAAGAACATCCAGCCCCAGCATGGAGGACTGAGATGGGTAGTATTATCTATGAAAGTGTCTTGTGTTTTTCATTCTATGTTCTCTGATTCCAGGCGAGAGTTCTCTCCTGCAGCTGGCGTCTTGAGGCCATGAGATACTACCGCCACCGATTGGTGATGCTGTTCGCGGGACAATGGATAAAATGATCCACAGGGTTCATTCCAAGAGAGCTGAGAAAGATCAACTGGCTGAAAAGATCTTGCAGATTACTGCCAACGAGCGGCAATCACAACGAGGTTTCTAACCTCTGCCAGACCTCAAACACATGCACACACACAAAATTTTTCTCCCCTTTTCATGACATTTCACTCAAGTTTGATGTGACCCAGTGACAATCATTGAGTCACCACGCACTCAGAGACTGTTCCAGATGCCAACAAGCGAAAGCCAGGACACGCACGATTAGAGAGACAATCTCAGGGCAGCGTGATCCTGAAATTGAGACAGGACACGTTCATTCTTTACAAGAAGGAATCATGTGTTGTTGTTGCTCTTTTTCCTATGATATTTTGTGTGTGTTGAAGTTCACTACATCCGAGTTGGTGGTAAAATATCTTCATCTACATCTATATCTATACACATACTGATAAATCTGTTAAAGTGCCTCTATAGGAGGTTTGTGAAGTTGGCCATACACATGTTCTTGATTCTGAATGTCATTCACACAATTTGAATAAGTCCATATGATAATGCAATTTGCTGTTGTGCTAATCATAGGTTTCCTCTCCTGTGTCTGTCTGGTGGCCTGTGTCAAAGCATTCATGGGCCGCCTTTCAGAAGCAGTTCAGGCAACACTTGTCCTCCCTAGCAAGGAGGATCCAGCATTCAGGATGGGAATTCACCCATTTCTGACTGATGGTTTTGACATATCGGATAACTGATATGTTTTCTGGGACTAGAATGCCACGCCGAATTGATGATGTCAAGATCGTCTATGATTAAGGTTGGGGTCTTGCATTTTTTTCCCAAAAGGGTTTTTCCTGCCCCTTCGGTCTGTGGATACTAGTTTTTTCTTTTCTTTTTTTTCTTCTTCTTTTGATTGATTGATTAATTTGAAATTAATAAGTAATTGATTTCATATTTTGATTTTAATATGTAATTTCTGTATTCTGTATAAGGTGGGCCTTCGCCATGATCTTCCCCTCTGAGACCTGCAGAGTTGAACCACTTCCCCTCACGCGGCTGCAAGACCCTGTGACACAACACCTGGTGCCCATGCAAATTTGTCTTGTATTGCTGAAGTGTGAGATTTTTTGTATTCTCAAAGGGAGGAATGTTGTGGCCAAATTTGGGCATCCTAGCGAATGTTCCGGCCTGGGATGTGGTTCAGGGGTGAGGGGATGGTCAGAGCGAGGGCCAGGTCACCAAAGAGACAGTATGTGCCTTTTGGAGACACTGAAGGCTAGAAGTTTGGGTTAAGTCATACCATTAAGTCATGTCTTAGTTTCCTGCATACATGTCTTTAGATATGCTGATTATGAACATGTGATCCATCTTGTCCAATGGAATGATTGTTTATCTTATAGACCTATATACTCGTTAGAACCTTGTCAACTAATCAGTACTTACTGTGTTGTTAGACTGATCTGACTGTAGTATTTTCTCTGTGTACAGACTCTGACTCAGACTCTGTAGTCATCAATAAAATTGTACTTGATCTTTTCATGGTTTCTCCCTCTCATTAATTGGTTATTTTCTGTCATAGATTGAAATTATCCATTACACCTGGCTACTCTGCAGTGCAGTCGGACTCCTTTAGCAACGCGATTGTCTTTTCCTAAGTCTTTATGAATTCTCCTTTATATCTTTCCTTAACCTCATGACATTTTCCCTCGGGGATAAGGAAAAGTAGCCTACATAGTGAAAGCCATTAGGACATGCTTTATTGAACAATTCGGATCCAGGCAGCCATGGTATCCCTATCGAGGTCACTACACACAGTCGGCGCATGAGTCCATAAGTCAAACTATCCAACCTGATCTTCCAAAAATACGTTAAATTACCATGACCTCTTAACACCAAATGACGTGTTGGTGATGTGTTAAAATTAGGTGGTTGGGTTGAACTATCACTGAGTTGGAATGAACGAGAGTTGGGGTAAGAATCGAACTATCAGTGAATCGGAATGAACGTGAGTTGGGGTACGAGTCAAACTATCGCCAACTGAGTCTTCAGGCAGAAATCTATCCTGAAACGTCACACTCCGCGTAGCAGGAAGTGCCTCTTGTGTCGAACTATGTTGTCGGGGACTGTTTGCAGACTTGGGCACAATTAGCCTAAGCAGTATGTGCATGCTCAAGCTATTCATAGATGCTTGGAGCTGTATGTGTCCGTAAGTAATATAAATTGAATGTTAATATGAAAGCATTGACTGATTGTTTAGCAAGGAATTGTCCATGTTTAATGAGTCAGTAAAAGTTTGATTCATTTGACATAATAGTTCGATTTGAACACTAAAAAGATTTGTTCAAAAAGATTTGTTGGTTCATTTTTGCACATCACTATAGTGTGTGAAGTTGTTAGTGGTACACCCAGTTGTCAGCCTTAATGAATTGGGAAGGCTTGGGAAAAGGCTGTTTATCCAGAACTGTACATTGTATTTTAATAGGATGACATAAGTTGAACAATTGGGTATTGATCTATCTATCAAAAAAATAAGACTAAATCTTAGGAAACGTGTAATGTTTGTGTAAGTAGTGGGGATGACACGACGCTTTGTGTGCGTGTATGTCTGTGGAATAGTATGAGTGAAAATGGATTTAGTGTGTCTTTCTTGCCAGCCCATATGATGTGTGTGAACCTGTTATCTGTTTTTGACCCCAGGCCCTCCCTCCCCATGTCACGCCTCATGTTCAACAGCAGCCAGGCAGGGTGTGTGTTTGTTTTTGTGTACGTGGGCTGAAAAGGAGAGCATTAGGTCTAAATCCCTAATGCTTTCGATTGTGTCTGATTTTGTATGACTCATTCTGTTCTTGGGCAAAACACTGTCGAATTGTTGCATAAGAAGCTTGTCCATAAATGTGTTGCTACCTATTGTTACAGTGTTGGGTAAGAGACACTGGCTTGGAGAAAGGAGACTAGACAGTAGATTAGGGATGCTGAGCAACACGAGGAATGTGCGGTTTCCTCAGAAATGTTTAGCAGGTAATCATCAATCACAGAGATGAGGGCCGAAGCTTGTTTGTGTTTCTGTATCATTTTAACTGTGTATTCTGTTTGTTCTGCTTTTCCACTGAAAAAAAACTAAGTATGGTTAAGGTTAAGGTTGAAGTTCAATGAGCCATGAGTTAAATACCGCATTTTTTTTATATCTCCCTTTACAACTGTACCATAGCAACAAGCAGTATCAATAATAACACTGTATTTCCGAGTGGGTGTTTGGTTTTCCCCCAGTCACGGTGGTGTGAACGATGACAGTATGTGTCCTATCATCTGAGCGTGGATTAACTGTATGGTACTGCACCCGTCACACCTCCATGCACACCCAGCCCACTGTCTCACTTTGCGTCAGGCCGTCCTGCTCTTGGCTTGCCCAGTGTGTTTTCATGTGTGCGTATGTTGGGTAAACAGGCACTTTTGAGGACAGGCTCTTTTACAGTCATGTCCTACAGAGTGCATCCCTGAATCAAGATAATGTGTAATGAGGGTCAGAACACTTGATTGTCCTCAAAGGGGGAATTTGCCATGCAGCCCAGCAGATATGTATAATGATTTTGAACCGAAAACAAAAGAAATACAAATCACGGCAAGCTACGTTGATGAATAAAAGCAGATTGTTCTTTCAAATAAAGTGACACTCCCAAAGACTGTTCACCAGACATGTATCAAGGAATTTGCTGCATGTCCTGACTATTCTGAAGTGGTTTTTCCAAACAACTGACAACACAGTGCCAGGAATTTTTTTTTTTTTAAAGAATGATGTCTTGAACGGAGCGATCTGTCGTCGTGAAGGAGTGTGATTCCTGAGGATGTGCAGCAGACTGCCCCTGCTGCCTCCACTAGACTACACCACACACGTTGTGTCAGGGCCCTCCGTCGGCCCTGCTGCAGCTCTCTAGCCCAGGCTGTCAGCTGTGTTTAGTTTGCTCTACTCTCTTTCATCCATCTCAGCTCTTTTCTATCCCTCCATCAGTCCATCGCGACCCCTGCTGTTTGGGGTTCACTGATAAGTCCTTTTCTGTTCCACCCTGCAAGCTTTTCAAGAAAGTTCTCTCGATCCTTTCTTTCTTTGTTGTGTCTTGTGTCTGAACAACAATTAGATAGACGCTCCTTTCATCCTGCAAAGAGGAGGAGGACAGCGTGTTTGAAGTTGGTGTCTGTCCCAAGAACAGCGGGCACACCTGTACTCTAAATTGCCTGTGTCTTCTGTCGTCACCCAAACACATACTCACACACACACACACACACACACACACACACACACACACACACACACACACACACACATACACTTTCCTACACAACAAGTACTACTAAACAGCACATGCACAAATACACATATTAACAAAAAACACACCTTTAGCTGCACAACAC
>JAPMUY010010363.1:45000-99669 GCA_026901105.3 Galaxias olidus
TCTACTGATTTGTAGGCGATGCTAATACACATGCACACGCAAACAGACATGTGAAAACCCACAGATAAACTAAAACGAACAATTAGGTCCTGTGCATGTCCCATAGTAGGTACACTTGAACAAACACACACGCACTGGGAGATTTCCAAAAGTTGGTGTGAAACGGATAATCCCAGAACCATTGCCATGATGAGAGCTGTGATAGCTATGGTTAAGCCATCTTCAGTCACTCTCTGCTCATTCTAACTCAATATACAGCATGTATGTGTCCAGTGTCCGGACAGACCATTGCTATGGTATGCGTGCTGTGTCATAACACCCTAATTTCACCTTTAAGATGTACATAGATCCCTTTCACCACACCCCTGGATTGTCATCCAACACAGTCAATCCTCTGTGGTCTAGGCCTGACTCACCTCTCCTCAAAGTGACCAAAACTCAAGCCCCAGGCTTTGCGGCCTAGTCCCGTGGCTCTCAGCCCACCTTGCTCCCATTGAGGACTCATTTCTTTGCTACGTTTTGTGGCTGCGCTAATGCACTGATTGCCACACAAAAGTTATGCCATCAAAATGTGGTTTATAATGTTACTTTTGCATACAGATAGTTATTCACACATTTATTATTCTTTCCTAAAATATGTTTTTTTCATAATTGGTACAGAGTATGCTAGTATTCCTTTTTTAACACTCAAATATTTGTTGTTACTGTAACACACAAGCATATGCACTTGCTGTAAGAGAAATACTATCTATACTCCTATACTACAGAGACTCAGGCACACACACAAACATGTAGATGACACATGGCATCTGACAGTAATTACAGTGTGTTGCAGTGAAATGTTTCCCCAACACAGATACTGTGACCAGACCACAGGTGAGTGACTGGATCCCCTGTGTCCGGCCATACTGGCTAATCAGCCTTTTGACTCACCTCGCTGCTACTTGGCTGCAAGTGTGTGTCCATAAGTGTGTGTGTGTGTGTGTGTGTGTGTGTGTGTGGGGGGGGGGGGGGGGGGGGGGGGTTGTATTGTTTCATTATTAATTGAGCTGGAGAGATATGTTTCAATGTGTCATCTAAATATATTTTACTCTAACTTTACCTGATGGGATTTGATGTTTCAGCTAAATTAATTTGACTCTTCAAACAAAAAATACACATACACACATAAAGACACAAACCGGTGCTGTGTGTCAGTCGGTCTACTAAACAGGCCTATAAATAACTTCAGTGGAGGAGACAAACAGTTCTGTTGTGGTTTCTTGTTTTGTCGCTGGAGGATCCTGCAGACACACAAACATCCACAGCAGTAATTGCAGTATCTGTGGTAACTGACAATGGACAAAGCTCTCTCGCAGCCAATCAGAGCCTAGAGGGAATGATTTCCCACCTGGTTAACCAACCCTCTGACTGAGTAAAGAGGGGACAGAGATGTGTTGCTGTTTCCAATAACTGCCAAATTAGTTTAGGGAAAGTTGAGCTAATTCGATGTCTGTGCTTTTAAATGCTGCCACTACCCAGAGGGAAAGTACGTTTTCAGAAAGATAGTTAAAATAAAACTTTTATGAGTAAATGTTTCTGTGTGAGAACAAAGCAGCATATGCTATCTGGTCTGCTTCAGCTTTCAGTTTCAAACCGCCAAACAATCCTGCTCCAAGTTTTCACGAGCCAGACACGGAAAGATGATTATTTTCCCCCTTTCTGACATGATGATTCTTTTTTCACGCTCTTTAAGTTCCTGACACAAATGTTGAAAACCATTGTTAACTAGACCATCTGTTGTGGTCTGTCTGGACCCTTTTTTGTTGTTTGTTCATCACTTAGTATGTCTATCCACGTCTCTCTTTCACTACACAAAGGAGAACGGTTGGTATGCCACCCATGGAAAGAAACCCGGTAATGTCTTGGTCTATTTCTTTTGACTCTTCCTATTCCCTAAACCAGCCATCAATTTATGAAAATATGAAATGATCTAAATAATATGTCCTCAACCTCCAAATTTAAGTGGAGAATTGAAGTGTAGAAGCCATTGCTATTAACAATGATATGACTAATGATCAGCAGAAACGATGTCTGTACAAAGATGACATTCCATTATTAACAAAACAATGGCTTTGTGTTGTGAAAGTAGAGGAGATCTTCAAACATAATAAATCCAAACAAATGCAAAAGCTGATTAATGTTGGGTCTCCATCCGTTTCTAACTTGAAGTTGAGTGGTGGGAACCTGCTCATTCCCCTTTCCAAACAGAAGAAAGACAAGAAGGAAGTTAGTCATTAGTCAATTCAATATTTTTCTTCATCTCACCGGCCAAGAGGAAAAGTAGAATGTATAGAAGGCAGAGTAGTTAGTAAAGGAGTGTGCGAAACACTTTGTTGGTTACAAAACCATCACACTCACCTACACAAGAACCAACTGAAAGACACACACACACAGATAGAGTCAAAGCAGAAGTCTGTCTGAGTTCAGGAAACAGTGGTCCAGTCGAGGACGTCTCAGAGTCACTTCTGCTCTCTGACATCCTGTTGCCTTGGGCTTTTCCGGTGGGATCCAGTGCCACTCTACAGACATGTCCTTGCTGGCTGCATGGGTTCAAATCCATCTGGTTCTCTAACAATACTTCTTTATCTCACTTAATGATTGTTTGGTCAATGTATTGCAATTGCTTTTGCTCATCTTTGGATGAAGGCTTGGGTGTGTGTTGGTCACGGGAGGAGAGACATGTGTGTTGTACATGTAAGAGGGAAATGGGAGGTTGTTGGGCTGTGAGATTTTCATCTCTTTACAACCACTGCGGGTGTGGGGGGTTAGCAGTCTGTGAGTAGACTGAGAATAGATTCAGAGTGAAAGAGGAAGTCTAAAAGTAGCTCGACCCGGGAAGAAAAGTGTGTTAGAGGAACAAACAAATCAGGAAATCCTTCCACCAGCCCCGCGTACTTCCCTCATCTCCTCTCTCCCTCCCCACGCTTATCTACATGGATAAAATCCTCTCTTCTCCATTCCTCTCCTCTCCTCTCCTCTCCTCTCCTCTCTTCTCCTCTCCTCTCCTCTCCTCTCCTCTCCTCTCCTCTCCTCTCCTCTCCTCTCCTCTCCTCTCCTCTCCTCTCCTCTCCTCTCCTCTCCTCTCCTCTCCTCTCTTCTCTTCTCTTCTCCTCTCTGCTGTTTTCATCTTTCCACTCCACTCACGCTTCTCGAGCTCTCCCTTAGTGTAAATGCTTTGTGTAATGGCTGTATATATGTATTCAAGACAAATCTGTTGCTTGTGTTTTCTTCTATTCTTGTTCTCTCTACATTTAGATCCAGCTTCCAAAAAATCCCCCTCCCAAAAAATAGGAATTAAATGGCAATCTGGCACATATTAACTCAATTTCAAACTGCCTGTGAAATCCCTCTTATTTAAGGAACTTAATAAACATATTTCTCAATTAATCCACTTGTATTTGCCTCAAACAAACACGTGCAAAGCATATCACTACTTAACTACAGTGCAGTGGTCATTGAACACTCAATGACTTTGACAATATTCATACAAACACAAAAGCAAACACGCACACAGATTATTTAAGATGCTCCAAGCAAGCACCTCTTTGAAAAACACGTTCCCACTGAAGGAGATGGAGAGAAAGAAAGGGAGACGGAGAGGGACAGAGAGAGAGAGAGAGAGAGAGAGAGAGAGAGAGAGAGAAAGGAAATACGTTGTATTCCTTTTTTCCAAGGAAGTGTGTGTGACAGGTTCTCTCTGTGTCCCCCTCCAGCCTTCCACTCCTCCTGGTTCGTTTGTTCTCCCTCCAGCTGGCCTGCAGACAGGAAACAGATGCCCCTCTCTCTCTCTCGCCTTCTTTCCCTCTCTCACACCCTCTCCGCTCCCCTTCCCCCCCCCCCTCTCTCTCTATCTCTCTCTTTCTGTCCCTGATCCAGCTGTGTAAAAGACACCTGTCTTCGTCACTGTTCCCACCCGTTTTAAACAGCAACACTGCCTATTGTTGCTGGACCAGAGCGGATGTTGCTGTTTTCTGTCCCTGATGTGTGTGTGTTTACAAAAAGAGTGTGTGGTGTGTATGTCTTAATGTCATAAAGTGCTTGCTTGTGTGCCTATGTGTATGTGTGTGTGCCTACTGGATTGTGTACTGACAAGTTATCCCTCCTACAAAACCAACAAGTACGTGTGCATGTGCATGTGTGCATGCATGGGTTGGCGTGGGTGTGCGTGTATGTACACACGTTTTTTACATGGAGCTGTGGAAACAAGCCTGACTAACAAAGCAAAAGAAAGAAAGGGAAAGATAAAAAAAAGCCTTTCAGCCATACAAACTCTGTCACCTTATTATTATTATTATTATTATTATTATTATTATTATTTTTATGTCCTTGTTACAGAGCTGGACCAAATTGGTTTGTTTCCTCAAACTTGCATTATTTATTATCTCGACACGTTATGATTTCTACGTTTTAAATAAGATTGTATTTTTAGCGGTGTTATGTGATACGGTTTCACCAAAAGCCACTGGTCAGTTGCTTTGCCAGGAACACACGTAGAAGCCTTGGTGCTGTGCCAGAGCCGTGTGGAGTATGAGGCGGGCAGCGCTGCAAAGAGCCCACCTGCAGATTGGGCACTCGACTTCACACAGATCCACAGTGCACATCGCCACCAAGTGATCCCATGTAGTAATGCGTATCTGTGTGCTAATGCACGCCAAACTTCAAATCTTTAGCAACAATCTCAGCTTCTTTCCTTCATTTTGACGCAAAGGTTTTCTATCTTTCTTCCACTCTTACTCTCTCTATTTTGCCATCCCTCAGTATGGTATTACAATGGGATTGTTGGAAAGGTTTGGGGAGTTCTTTCTTTTTTTAATGTGATTTCATTGTTATGAGTCGATGCTGTATCCATTCACATTCTCTTTTGACATGCAAGGTCTGGGAAATCAACAACACAATCAAGAAAAACTTTATCGTCACTGTAAACACACGAGAGTGAAATGTGGTACTGTTACTGGCACATCTCTAAAGTGCATCCAGATTACAGAGAGAGAGAAGAAGAGTAAGCAGCAAGGAATTAAGGAGCGTAGAAGAAGAGTGAGTCTAGAAGTGTTATGTGTGGCTGTGTAAAAACCGTCAAACAGTTCCCAAAACATCTTCTCACAGTCTTGGCACTATGTGACCAACCCGTGTTTTCCAGTTGTGTCAACATTTCCTGGAAAGCACTTTTTACCAATCGTCATAGTTTACTGGTGCAATGAAATTCCCCATTTCCACAAGAAATCGCATACATGAATAAAGAATATTGTAACGTATATGTGGGCTATGTGTGCACAACTTAAAACATAACATCTGTTCGTTAAATCAAAACCTTTGACAACACATTACTCACCTCTGCCTGACCTTGTGTCCACAGTCTTTTGTTCAGTAAGCCTCTCTCAAAAACACGGGACAGGTAAGCCTTTTCTCCACCCACCAAGATGGCTTACGTTAACGCCATTTGTTTAAGATCTGATGTTCTTACCAACAGAAATTGTTACACTTCAACAAACGTGGATTCCTGGGTAATCCTTCCTTTTACGGTCCCCTAATTACTAGGTATTTACTCGGTAAATATATGGAAATTACAGTATATTTTTTGGTAAAACTGTACTGTAAAATGAAGCCATGATTGTTTCCATGGTATTACCAGGCTCTTACCAATGTGCATACTTCTGAGACAGAACAAGTTATCTAAGTACATATTTACCAGCTAATAGTGGAGTTTTTTATTAGTATTTCAGCTGCAGTTTCTCTGTATTTATCTACTTATTTACCAGTGGTAATTACCCAATAATATACTACAATGTCCATATATTTAACGGATAAAAGTAAAATCACCTAGTAATTAGGGGACTGTAAAAGGAACGGTTACCGATTCCCTAATCAATTAATTATGATGTGCACGTGACCTAGAAAATGGGTAAAAATATGGGTTTCCCATGCCACGGTATAATAAAAATAATAAAAATAAATATTTTCTTTAGATAGCGCTTTAAACAGAAAACATGCTAACAGGCAATGACACAAAAAGAGGGAAAACAGACAAAAAGCAGTTCAAATTATATCTGAGTATATCTTTAATCAAACCCAGAGTACCTGAGTACATCAGTGCTTTCCTTGAATATCTTGCTGTCTTTCTCTCTGATTTGTAAGGGAGACATTGTCATCTATCTTGACAGGCGTGCAGAGTGCGGAAGCGGGGATCGGGGTGGCCTAGTGGTCATTGAAGGGGCCTATCACTGGGGCCATACATCAAGCCTTTATTAGGAGGAAGTCATTAGGTTGCCACAGCGACCCAGCCTTGACCCCGCCGGGCTAGATTAAACCACAGCCAGGAGGTCAGCGCAGTCGCAGCCAATCACACATGAGCAGCCAATGAGCTCAATGGAAGCACTTTCTGGGGTAGCTCCACATCTTCTACTACTGATAAACATTCTGCAGCTATTTAGGTGTAGTTTAACATGGGCAGTGTCCTTAGTAGTTTCACGTTAAAAGCTCATATCAGACATCAAAATATTTGGTTAAAGAGAGATTTTTTAAAGACATTTCAATATACACAGGATAGGATGTTATAATATCCATTATGCCATATTCCAAGATGAGCACTTCAAAAGACAATATTTCAGAATGGACTTGGGTTGAGAGCAGATATGTCATTGGGGTTATCAAGTGGGCACCCTCCATCCCAGATGTTTCGTTAATTTGAGCCCACGACACCTCCAGAAGGCTTAACGGTGAGCAATGACGTTTCAGAGCCACCCCCCTCTATATCCGCTCTCGGCACGGCCAGATAGTAAAAAAAAAAAAAAAAAAAAAAAAACATTTGTTGTTTATTAAACTGAGAGATACCCCTATACCTGTCCCTAATTCCTATTTCTGCAGGCTTTCAATGCCAAGTCTGCAGGGATACTTACCACCTGAAAAGAAGATAATCTTTCCCTACTCTGTTACTGCAGGCTTAATATATGACGCTCTGCAGATGTCCCTATACCTATCCCTATTCCCTATGCCTGCAGGCACTTTCTGCCAACTCTGCAGGGATACTTACCACCTGAAAGAAGATAATCTTTCCCTACTCTGTTCCTGCAGGTTTGATAAATGACGCTCTGCAGGAAAGACTTACCTTTTATGCCTTTGTCCTGAGATTAATCTTTTCTTGGTTTTTCAGCATGATGTTCTTTACTTTTGTGCCCATATACGATCCTTCCTTTTCAGCTACAGCCACTGGCTACTTCTTTCTGCTATATATGATATAGCTTTTATGGTCTGTCGCAAATCTTTGCCGCAGATCCCCAACTCCTTAAGGAGTTTGGTAGTTGATATTGCCACAAATCCACGGCATCCAACTTCCACAGGGCACACCTTTGTTCTCCAACCTCGCTGTTCTACTTCAGCTGCTAATTCGCTGAAGTGGATTCTTTTGTGAGCCTTGTCGATTGCTTCTTCCCACGGGACTGTTAGCTCTATAAAATAAACAATTTGCTGTGTGTTGGACCAGAGTAATAAGTCTGGTCTTAAGTTGGTTGTTGCAATCTCCGATGGGACTCTCAGTTGTTGGCCGACATCAGCAAGCATTTTCCAATCGCATGCTCTCCTCAGCTGCCCTGAGCTTTGTTTTGCTCTATAACTCTTCTTTCCTGGAACTCCCTCCCTGACAAAGCGAATGTGGTGCATGTCGCCCTCTTCTCCAATTGGCAGGGCATTAACTGTTGAGCGCCTATGCTCTATTGTTTCCGCCAAGCATTTTAGTACTTAATTGTGGCGCCAGGTGTATCTTCCTTGAGTAAGGCTCGTCCTGCACCCAGCCATTATGTGTTTGAGATTAGCCGTCCCGCCACAGAGGGGGGGGCAAGTTGGATCCTCTCCTACCCATTGGCTGAGATTTGTTGGTGTTGGCAGTACGTCGTAGGTTGCCCTAACAATGAAGCTAATTCTTGTGGATTTCATTCCCCACAAGTCTTTCCAGGTAATTTTTCTCTGCTCTACACTTTCCCAGTTCACCCATCACCCCTGTTTGGCTTGTGCCGCAATGTATAATATATTTTTAAGTATCTCAATATTCATATCACTCTGTATCTTGGTGTTTTAAATCAGGTTTGGTTAGGAAAAACTACATCTGGTCTAAAGGGAGGCTAGATTTCACGCCGCATCTTGGTTAATTTGTCTGTACATCTATTCATCCAGTTTACATAACATTGAATATCCAGAATCAAAACTATAGTATTATGATGCACTCTCATCCCATCCCACTTCAATACTCAACTTCCTGTTCCTGTTCCTGTGCTCATGTCCTACTAACCATTTTTGGGGGGCTGTGAAATTTAAATATTGGTTTTACTGGTCAATGTCCCAATGACAAACATTGCATACTCACACACATGGGAAGAGGAAAAAGTAACAAGTGGGTGTAATAGAAATGTTTGTCCACGTCTTTTCCTCACACAAGGAAACACACACACACACACAAACACGCATGCACGCACGCACGCACGCACGCACGCACGCACGCACACACACACACACACACATTTGCAGATATAGGACAGTCTGTGCAGGTCTTTTATTCATTGAGTAACTCTAGATGATCTCCCCACATCCTGCACTTAAATTTGAGCTGGCCTTTCATTCTCACTAGTTCTTTCCAGTCTTTGGTAATGGACGTGTGCTTGTTTTGTTTCTGTCTATATTTGACAGTTTGATAGGGTATTAGTCGGTCTAATTTATCTCTGCACTCTCTCCTTTCCCAGACTCTATCTCTGTTGTGGTATATGCAAGACATGCTTGGGCCCTGACTGGGACTGCTCTCACGCACATTCACATTGCAAACACTGACACAGCGAGGGAAAAACACTCTGAAACACATACATTGACGCAGCTCTCTCTCTCTCACACACACGCACACACATACACACAGGTTCACGAGTACATACTGTCATCACTATCCTCATCACTTCCCCCATACAAGGAAACACATCAGAGCATGTGTGTAATATAAAACTTAATTTCGTTCTAGTAGTTTAGCGTTATGGACATTAGCAGATCAATGGTGATGTGAGTGACCCAATAGATGCTGTGCAGTTAAGACCAAAGTGGGAGGGACACTTCCCAAAAGAAATGAAAAAGTGATTGGTTAAGAAAGGTGCTTACATCTACCACTCTTTTTGATCAATGGAAGTGTTGACAGAGAACTGAGATAACACCTGAAAATGTGTGTGTGTGTATTTGTGTGGACAGAAGGGAATCCTGGAAGAGGGTCAGGAGGGGACACAGAGGTCCAAGCGATGAATGAAAGAGGGGGGAAGGAGGAATAGGACATAAAAGAATCCTAGAAAGAGAAAAAGATGTGACAAATGATTAATTGGACAGGAAGAGGAGATACTTGGAGAGACAGAGTCGTGACTGAGGGAGATGAAGAAAGGCATCTCTGACCCGATCGGAAATAAGACTAGGGCCAAGACTATGACAAGATGAAAGCAAGACGCCATAGAGTTCAAACAACTGGGCTGCCTCTGGTCAAGGTATTAATGATCACCATAGTGGTCCCCACATCCAAGCTCTCATTTCTGCTAAAACACAAATACACACCGTGCACTTACCTTCCAACCTTTCAGAAAAAGCTTCACAAGTTACTAGAAAAGCGACTTTAAGAGTAGAAGAGTTGAACAACATTTATGAATGTCATGTGGTGGAGAGTATGTTGGAAACATTAATTTTGAAAGAAGTGGTCCTTTAGTAAGTTGTTTGTCACTGATCTCGATGCGGCTGTAGTAGAGTACACAGCAGAGGAAAGGGAGAGCAGGGCCTTTCTCACCGGATGGCAAACTGAGAGGGGCAATAAGAAAAATGAGAAGCAAACATCAGCCAGCTCTAGTCCCGTTGCTTACTCCTCTTTCACTGGAATAACTGGGCAAACAGTTGGCATCTCTAATCGCCTGCCTTATGGGGCATGTGAGAAAAGCAGGGAGGAGTCTTTGAAAAAGAGGGGTCATAAAATGAAGGGAAGGTTTACTTCAAATAAAAACGTCAGAGTAATCCAAGATGACCTGACTGGCTGTTAATAGGTAACTTTTATATACACACACAAACACACACACACACACACACACACACACACACACACACACACACACCTCACCCGACCATCCCACCAAACATACAAAACATACACGTGTGCAAACTAGCATAGTTGCACACAGACACATACACACAAGCACACACACAGCCTTGTCAATAGTCTAGGAAACTGGAGAGTAGAATAAGCAAATAAGCACTCCACAGCCGTGTGGTTTTCCAATTAAGTTAGTGAAATGACCCCAACTCATTAAATCCTTATTAGACTGGGTCTCTACCCACCAACCTGAATACAGTACAATCAAACTTTTAAAACTATTATTTTGTATTATTGGTCAAAAATCAACTTAAACGGTTTCCCAAGTGTAGTATTATGCTATGGCCTGCCATGTGTAAAAAAAAAAAAAAGCATTAACATTTTTCTCTGTATATTTTCCCTGATAGAACTTAAATCTAGCCATCTTTTTTCCAGATTTAATTGAAATCTTGCATTTGTTCTCAGATTTATAAATGTCTGAAGAATATTTAAATAAATGTTTAACTTTGTTGTTTCAGTTTAATTTATAAATCTTAAAATATTTAGCAAATTTTCGAGATTTAAATCCAATGTGTGACGTAAATCTGACATTTTTTTCTACATTTGGTAGCTAAATGTGGGAGTTTGCATTCAAATGAGCACCGTAAATGAAAATGAGACAGTATAATATTTAATTTGTGTTGTTGCTGGCGGTTTGAGCCAGTAAAGCGTGCTCAGTCACGTCTGGTTAACCTGCCATGGTGTCTGTTTGGATTGGACAGATTTGACGTCTTCCTTCCAAGAGTGATTCCGTAGAACACAATAATATGTTCATTTTGAAAATAAGTATTTTCAACTTATATATTTAAATTCCCAAATTCCACAATTATGTGCTCTGAGCACAGTGCTCATCTGCTAAATATTGATTCTATAAATAAATATTTTATTTTAAACTATTTTCAGATTTAAATTGGATTTAAATGTAGAAAAGTTGCTAAAGGTTTTAAGATACAGTAAGATACAAAGGTTTTAGGCAGGTGTGGTGTCTTTAAAGTTAGGAAAAAAAACACGTAAAAACATAAATGTTAATTTTTTTTTTTTATCAATTCATAAAATACAAAGTGAGGGAGAAGCAAATCTGTACCAAATCAACATTTGGTGTGACCACCCTTCGCCTTCAAAATAGCATCCCCTGCCTTAAACCTATGCACAGTACTGTATATAAATTATATATGAAACTACAAATTTACACATTTATATAAATGTTTTTTAGACATGTATAAAGAAACAAAATACAAGATATTAGATATGGGAAAAGTGTAGATTTAAATTAGGGATAAGGGAAAAATACACATTAAAATGTTAACCTTTGTTTTACACTTGGCACCCCATATTATGTTAAATCTACCCTTAACCGCTAAAACAGTGGGACAAAAGAAATACATTTAAAACACAAATAATTTCATCCACACTGTCGTATTGAAGACTAGTTGTTTTCTGCTGGAAGTCAGAGGGCTTGACACCAGAGAAGTTAGGGACCTGGCTACGACCCCAATGGGCCTTATCGACACCCCATTAGTGGCGGTGAGGTAAAGGTAAAGGTTTTCACAGGCAAACACATGCAAGCGCACGCACACACACCAACACAATTAAAGAGCAATTTATTATGAAACATAATGCCATCTGTACCACACTTACAAATACACACAGCTCACTCACTGGTTAATGTGTATCATGTAATCCCCCGGTCATTTACAAGTACGGACCGTGTTTGGCCAAAGGGAGAGCCTGTGGCCCAGGGTCATCTCCTGATACGGCTCCTCAAATATCTCTTTATTACGCTGTGACGTCGGAAACACACACTCAAGTATGAACACAATTAAGAAACTATGTAGAACATAGATACAGGCTCAGGAAATTGAATCTTCCAGTGGATCTTTTTTAATGTCTTTATATAATGTGTTGTTTCCATATTAACTTATCATTGTAGTCCAGTACACACAAATAAGTTAATGCTTGTCATGTTTGACCAAGAAAAAATAGAGCAGCTCTGCACATTGTTAAATTGTGAATGACAATGATTACTGCATTTAAGGCTAGATACAATGGCCTTGGACAATCATGGGACTGGCCACAGATTCATTTAAAAAATGCGTACTTTTCGCCCAGAACCTGAAAAAGCTCTGAGCTGAAAGAGGATGTTCAGTTCAGTAACAGTCACTGTCTCCATCTTGTGGTGAGCACCTATACAGCCACTCATATGTGGGCACAATGCAGGACCGAAGCCTCCAGACAGGTTACCTGACATTGTAACACTTCTGCTGGAAATAGTACAAAGTAGGTGTGTACAATATACCTCTGAGAAAGACAATTTAGAGCTTTGTAACTATGAACTAGAACTATGTAAACTTGTAGAAAGTGATGTAACAAAATCACTCTGTACATGGAAAATAAATGTAACACCTTTATCAATTATGCATTTTCTGTTAATTGTTAGAAAGTATTACTTGAACAAGACAATAAACATTTATTTTCCAAACAGCAATAAAAAGTAAGCAACCAAACATAATTGTAAGGTAAGACTATGGAAAACTTTGAAATACAATTCTACAACAAAAAATAAAAGTGGCCATAGATAAATAGTGAATACATTTAGTAACTGGAACACACGTTTCAGTCTGGCACAAACATCTCTATTTTTTCAAAGGATAAATAGACTGTTAGTACAAGAGCTCCCCAGGGGTTCCTGGAGTGGTCCATTCCCTTGGTCTACACTGTGCTGGCATGGAGGAACTAAGAAGACACAGCGTTGAGAGAGTTCAGTCTCTCAAAAGTTACCATACTTCCCTGCATGTTACTTCAGTCTAAGATGCCATTGCTCGGGGATGTCTTTAGTTCATTTGGAGATTAGAAAGCGAGTCTAATTACTGTTACTTTCACTACAAATTAGACAGTTTTTTTTCAAATGTTTTTTCACTTTAAATAACCATATAACTGGCATCCTCAAATGCCCTTGTGACTCAAATTACTTCACATGGTGACGTGACATGCATTAATTTTTGGTTCAAATCAAATAGTAAAAATGTATTCGGCTTACCTTGCTGAATGATATACTTTCTTTACATTCACTTGTAATGTTAGGAAACTGGTTACTAAATTGCTCTGGACAAAAAACAAGAAAAAATATTGCGTATATATTGCGTTGAATAAGCTTTTTGATTTCTGGTGGGAACAAACACAAGTACGAGACATACATTTTCATTGAAGTTGCAACACCCTTACACTTAAAACAGCATATTTTCGGGACTACAATGGTATACACATTGGATAATTTAAAACCTTTGAGCAATGATAGTAATACTTTTTCATATCTTTAAAGTCCCCCTCCAGTTATTTTATAAAACATTTAAAATATTCTGCTTAAACATATAAATCATGTCTGTTACGTTTTTTTCTGCAAAATACGTTCAATTAGCTTGTTAAAATCCTAAAAATGTAAGCTTCTCCTTCTGCTTCATTAAAACCTCCTGAATCTGAGTCGCCCCACCCCCTCTATTCTAAAACCATCCAAGCCCCCACCCCCCTTCCCCCTCATACGCAGCCGCACATACTTGCTCCCCGTCCATGAACGGTGGTTGGTTAAAATAGTTATTTAAACATTTGTGACATCACAAATCTGGTTTGTCTGAACTCGCCCGTTTGAGACTGTCCTTGGTGCACTGCAGTTTCAAAGTAGAAATGTTCAGCCATGGTGTTGGCTGCTTATTTTTGCTCCTGATATGTTTTGTAGCACAAAACACCATAAGGACATGTTAACAACGTTAAAAACTTGATTTTCACTGGAGGGGGTCTTTAAGCAATTAAACATACTTAGTACATATCTAAGTATTAAAAAATGGTTATGGACAAGATTTCCATGTAATGTTGGGTGTCCACTGGCTAGGAAGTGCCGAAAGCGCCACAAATGGCAGCAAAGCGCCCCGAAACTGGCGTGAGGCTGTGTCCACCAGAACCTAATTTCTCCGCGCCAGTCACCAATCATTTATGCTCCTCTGCACTTTTGTTATCGCATTTAGAGCTGATTTAGATCTTTATCATGGGTAATTAATTAACCTAATCGATTTATCACGTAATGTGTTCCTGACAATTGTAGGTTACCTGTAGGCCCTATGTTTCTTCTTGTGCGGGTATAGTAATTTGTTTTTATTGGTGTAAACGCTGTCTGAATGGCCACGACCGAGACAAAGGGTATTTGTTAAAAGTGTTGTGTAGTAAGCTCTATAGCTTCAATGTTAAAGTACAATTGACAAATTAAAATCTTAATAACATGTCTATTTATCTAAATATGGTGTTTCTTCATCAATTCGCTCGCGGCTCTCGTAAAAAAACGAACAGACGCTGAAACGATCGGTGCAGGGCGCGAGCCGGGCGCGAGCCGGGCGCGGAGCTTTACATCCCTTCGCAGTTGGTAGACACTGTCCGATCGGTTAACATGGGTCCCGAAAAAAAATCGGCTGCGCTTCCAGGTGCTTCGCGGCATTTCACGGTGCTTTACGGCCAGTGGACACCTGGCGTAAGATACCAAAATTTCTCTGACATTTACAGTGCAACAGCTTCCTCACATGATGGCACATGCTGGTTCAATCACTGGCTGGAAAATACCTTTACCTTTCAAAGCTAAGAGCCTGACAAGAAACACGACATAATCATCAAATTGTCTGCTAGTATCGAACCCATATCGATTCCAGTATCGGTCAAAGCTCTGGTCCTCCAGTCCTGGGAACAGAAATAGTTGGCATGATATCAATAGCAAAGTATACATGCATCAAACAAGACCATAGATTTAATACTTTACAAGTTGTTTCTCACCATATTCTTTCAAAACGGAGGTAGCCTTCATATGTGTTTTGGTCAGCTGTCCCATATTCACAGCTTTCTCATACATTGTCCTAATGTTAGCCAGATAGTCAGTAGCGTTTTGGACTTCTTTGACAGAGAATGCTCCGGACTCATCGCTCTGGAATCTCATTTAGGATATGTAACTACAGAATTATGGAAGCCCATAAGGGACTTTATTCAAATAAAAATGTAAACTTGAAAATGCAAATGCAATTCAACAATAGCATTATCACTTTCCACATTTGTATGTGTTATTTGAGACAAAATGTAAATGAAAATGCAATAATACCATTTGCATTTTTAAATGCTTCAATGGGCATTCTGTGTCAATATTAAAATTCAAATGCAAAAGCTGTTTGACATTACATTTTCAAAGTCCTACCCCGCCATACTGCGGACAATATTCAAATGTTAATTCAAACTTGAAAATTAAAATATAATATTAAAAATGTATTCTCATTTTCCATTTGTTCAAGCATTATTTATGTCACAATTAAAATTAAAATGCAGTTGTCAGACAATTTGAAAATGAAAAGGAAATCGCATTTGCCATTGCATTTTCAAACACTTCATCTTCAGTACTACGCTGTGGAGTGGACCAAATGCTAATGCAATACGCAAATCAGCGCTAGGAGTATTGTGCATTTGCATTTTCAAGTCACCACGCACTCTTTGGGACAGAACATAAACATTCAAATGCAATCCGTCAGCCCTCTCCTCAAGGCGGGTCTTTAGTTAAGATGTCACTTCCTCATTTAGTGACTTGCTACATTACCCTTTTACCAACTCGTTGTTGGAGCTGCTATTTCGCAAGTCCTTAGTCATATTTTTGTGCTGCAAGTTCTATGTTTTTGCATTTATTAAAAGAAGTACATTTATTCAAATCTCTTTCTAATTATTCACAATGACAGTGCTGAAACGAAGAGAAGCCGGACAGTCATATAGCTGAATGCTTGCTGTGGGCTAATAGATTGGGCTTTTTTTCAACTTTCACGTGCATGTTTACACTATTAATTATCAGAATCATTATGAATAAATAAACTTATAGCACAATATGGGATATGGGTGATAATATGAAGGCAGGATTCTACCACTTTAGATTGAACAAAGCTATTTAATTAGAAGGTGCATTATAAACGCTGCAAATTTCTTCTGGAAAAGGTTTTAATGTTTTCATAAACGTTCACACCTATAGTTTTAATAATGTTGTATTATAAATATGTGCCCATAGTTAGTGTTGCGCTTATTTTGGGCAATTTTATTAAGGTGAGGTTGCTCATTTGTCTTTCAAGAGTTAGCCACACGGAGTGTTCATCTCCGCGGTAATGGCATAGGCTTGGCTGGTGCGGGAGACACATCCACATCGGTGCCAGAAATGGAGTAGACCCAAGGCCTACTCTGCAATACATACTTTCTCTGTTCTGTCGCGAACATCTGTTAATTGCAAAATTAGGTTGTCAAATAGCCAAAGTGGTTATCTCCTGGCGCACCGGGCACACCGCCAGTTACAGCTTGCACTATTCTAAGTGACAGAAGGAGGAAGTGAGGTCCAAACTTAAGACCCGCCTTGATGAGAGGACTGACGGACTGCATTTGAATGTTCATGTTCTGTCCCAAAGAGAGCGTGGTGACTTGAAAATGCAAATATAATACTCCTAGCGCTGATTCACGTATTGCATTTGAATAATGTCCACTGCACAGCGTAGCACTGAAGATGAAGTGTTTGACAATGCAATGGCAAATGCGATTTCCTTTTCATTTTCATATTGTTTGACAACTGCATTTTAATTTTAATTGTGACATAAATAATGCTTGCACAAATGGAAAATGAGAATACATTTTTAATATTGCATTTTAATTTTAAAGTTTGAAATAACATTTGAATATTGTCCGCAGTATGGCGGGGTAGGACTTTGAAAATGTAATGTCAAACAGCTTTGCATTTGAATTTTAATATTGACACAGAATGCCCATTGGAGCCTTTGAAAATGCAAATGCAAATGGGATGATTGCATTTTTACTTACATTTTGTCTCAAAGAACAAATACGAATGTGGAAGTGATTATGCTATTGTGGAATTGCATTTGCATTTTCAAGTTTACATTTTCATTTGAATAAAGTCCCTTATGGGCTTCCATACAGAATGCAAAACATATCTTGCAGTGACAATGTTTTGTTGAAAGTTTCAAATATGAAGGATACATCCTTGAGCGCCAAGAGTGAATGGTAAGACTGTTTTGTGATCACTAGAACGCAGGGAAAAACATTTACCTGATTAATAATACATGCGCAAATAAAATGATATTTGGCCAATTTAATCATAGCAGAAGTGCACCGCTCACTATGGCTTGCTTGTATCATTCAGTTCCCTTAATATCCTGAGCTGGTATCACTGTGCACAACCACCAAAGACATACAGTGCCTTGCAAAAGTATTCACCCCCCTTGGCTAGTTACTTATTTTGTTACATTACAACCTGAAATTTAAATGTTTTTTTTATCTGAATTTTATGTGATGGATCTGCACAAAATAGTCTAAGTTGGTGAAGTGAAATGAGAAAAAAATATATTTTAAAAATTATTTTTAAAAATAAAAATCTGGAAATTGGAATGTGCATATGTATTCACCCCCTTTGCTATGAAGCCCCTCAAAAGTTCTGGTGCAACCAATTACCTTCAGAAGTAACATAATTAGTGAAATGAGGTCCACCTGTGTGTAATCTAAGTGTCACATGATCTGTCAGTATAAACACACCTTTTCTGAAAGGTCCCAGAGGCTGCAACACCACTAAGCAAGAGGCATCACACCATGAAGACCAAGGAGCTCTCCAAACAAGTCAGGGACAAAGTTGTTGAGAAGTACTAGTCAGGGTTGGGTTATAAAAAAATATCAAAATCTTTGATGATCCCCGGAGCACCATCAAATCCATCATCTTCAAATGGAAAGAACATGGTACCACAACAAACCTGCCAAGAGAGGGCCGCACACCAAAACTCACAGACCGGGCAAGGAGGCCATTAATCAGAGAGGCAGCACAGAGACCAAAGGTAACCCTAAAGGAGCTGCAGAGTTCCACAGCAGAGACTGGTGTATCTGCGCATGGGACCACAATAAGCCGTACACTCCATAGAGCTGGGCTTTATGGAAGAGTGGCCAGAAAAAAGCCATTGCTTAGTGTTAAAAATAAGAAGGCACGTTTTGAGTTTGCCAAAAGGCATGTGGGCGACTCCCCAAATGTATGGAGAAAGGTGCTCTGGTCAGATGAGACTAAAACTGAACTTTTCGGCCACCAAGGAAAACTGGCGCAAACCCAACACATCCCATCACCCCAAGAACACCATCCCCACAGTGAAACATGGTGGTGGCAGCATCATGCTGTGGGGATGTTTTTCAGCAGCAGGGACTGGGAAACTGATTCGAGTCAAGGGAAAGATGGATGGTGCTAAATACAGGGATATTCTTGAGCAAAACCTGTTTCAGTCTGCCTGTGATTTGAGACTGGGACGGAGGTTCACCTTCCAGCAGGACAATGACCCGAAGCATACTGCTAAAGCGACACTCGAGTGGTTTAAGGGGAAACATTTAAATGTGTTGGAATGGCCTAGTCAAAGCCCAGATCTCAATCCAATTGAGAATCTGTGGTCAGACTTGAAGATTTCTGTTCACAAGCGGAAACCATCCAACATGAAGGAGCTGGAGCAGTTTTGCCTTGAGGAATGGGCAAAAATCCCAGTGGCAAGATGTGGCAAGCTCAAAGAGACTTATCCAAAGCGACTTGCAGCTGTAATTGCCGCAAAAGGTGGCTCTACAAAGTACTGACCTTAGGGGGGTGAATATTTATGCACGCTGAAGTTTTCTGTTATTTTGTCCTATTTGTTGTTTGCTTCACAATAAAAAAAAAAATCACATCTTCAAAGTTGTAGGCATGTTCGCTGGATGAAATGATGCAAACCTTCAAACAATCCATTCTAATTCCAGGTTGTGAGGCAACAAAACATGAAAAATGCCAAGGGGGGTGAATACTTTTGCAAGGCACTGTATCAGCTAAGATGTAAAATGGCCCTTTACTCTATTGGGCTTTGCGGATGGATTACTTTCAACAGCTCTTAAAGTGCCTTGTTTTTGCTGTGCTCTACCCTTTAATGTAAGATTTAAACTATCTCTTTGTCTAGCATTGTTTTATCACTTATAGGGATTGTCCCAACAACATGAAACAAGTTAATTCTGTGCCTTGTGCATTTTCTCTATTTTACCTCTGACACCGCTCTACCCTATTTTACAAGCTGTTCTGAATTTCACTGATTTGTGACAGAAAATCCAAGTCAATCTAATTGACCAATCACTGACTCAGCTACTCCAGAGCCTTTTTCAACGGCTTTGAGCTACTCCAGCCACAGCCATGACAACCGTGGCAACCGTTACTATCCCTAGCCAATAACATAACTCAGCTGATGAATGTTAATGAGCAATGGGCGTAAACTTTCATTCACCACTTAAAACGGCATGCGAGTTGGAAGGGAAGAAAGAGGCAACTTAGAATAATTATTTAAAAATATAATATACATTTTTTTTTTCAAATACTTTTTAATGTGCTTCATAGACATCAAGGAAGCACACAAAAATGTATGACAGTCTACATTATGAGTCCTTTAATACCATTAAAACCCTTTGTAATTTGATACAACCATAGTTCATACCCATAGATTTGCTGGTGTATGTTTTGTGGTCATAATCGTTCAACCTTCTCAGGGCCTCCTCTGCAGGGAGCTCCTGTTTAAAAAAAAAAGTAGTAAAATAAAATAAGTCCTAATAACATTTCAATGCTTTAAAATCACCTAATTAACATACCTGATGATTAAAAGTAATAAACATTTTAAATTCTTACCCGGCTGTCATCTTCCTGGAGAAAAATAAACATGTAATAAATACAAGTGAATAGTATTATTGTAGAAGCAGATATGAGGAACATTTATCAACAACAAACATTCTGCATGTTTCAATAATCAGTGGCTGAACATTTAGCTTAAACAAGATGATAAGACAAAATGTTTGGTTCACTGTGTGTTCTCAATGGCCGCTGTATAAACGCTGAATAAAATATGGCACGTACGCGAATACACGAGTCCTCTGGGAGGTCGCTACAATGAATGAAGTCAGGCCACTGGGAATAGTAGAAGCCATCTTGGCATTCTTCCCTGGTTCTCTCACAAAGGGACCGACATGGAAGGTGTGCCAGTCTATCCACACAACGAGGGAAAAACAGTAAGCACATAAAAAAATGTATTTCCGCCGAGCACCGGGACTGTAGTAGAATGCTCATCTGGTTGGCAGCCTCCTGTTGGCTCCGGTGGCCCAGTTTGTTTGGCATGATGGTGTGTTTGTAGGAGAAGCTCTGGCACAGAGGCTCTGTGATAGGCTGGCACTGTCCCCTTACACTGCTCTCTGCCCACTGATCAACTGAGCCTTTGTTGTGTGCTATTCGAAGCTAAACAGAGAACACAATTACAGCCACTCAGTCACGTCGAAAATACTCTGCATTTACATAGAGAAATAATCTATTTTCTTAATGCATCACGTATGGCTAACAATAAGCCCTCTACCATTTTACTTTACTTGATTAAGTTATGGCCACTGGGATCAGGTGCTTGTCACTTAAGTGTGCATGCTATGTTTTGAGAATGTTTTCTAATGTTCTTGACCTTTCCAAACACAAACATGTGATTGAACAGAGTTTAAATAGTAAGCTCACCAGTCCACAGTCATCTCCCTCATAGTCTTCACAATCCATCTCACTTGGCCAGTTTAGGCCCAGTTTGGTGGCAGCCTCCTGACAGCCTCCTCTGGCATACTCACAAAGGCTCCTACATGGCGGCAGGGTCATCCCAAACACGCATGGGGGCGCAAATATGGTGCACAGGAACAGGTGGAGGTAAGGTGAGCACCTAGAATCTAAAAGGGGCTGGAATTTCTGTATCTCCTTACTGGCCTGCTCAAAGGTAGAGTGTTTCAGTATGTTTGGAACAATGGTAAACCTGTAGAGACCTTCACAAGAAGGAAAGCTGTCCCGCATCTCCACACAGCTACCCGGGGGTCTACGGGTGGGAACAGCCTGTTGGCCCTGCAGTAAACATTTAGAGTGAAACAAGACATTCCAAAACTATTTTTAATGAACTACTGAGACAACATTGTTCAACACGTTTTCACACACGTTTAATTCAATGTCTACCTACAAGACAACATCATTTCCGGCATTTGTGAACAGGCTACCTTGTTAGTTCCTGCTGTACAGGTCTGACATTAAAGCATACAGAACGGTCATTTCATAAACTGAAATGTACCAGTATGCTATGCAAGCCGATGCAACAGTCGATTTCAAAGACTTTTAGAGTCCTTGCATTGTCATGGCTATTATTAAATACTGTACCCAGGACGCTGACAGATTTTGACAATGTTCATCTTTTTTTTTTAATTGCTGACATTTCAGGACAGTGCATATTCCATTTATTTCTCCTGATGTGTGACTTTTTTCTCAGATTATAATATTGACGTCATGTTTTATCATTATTATTGCTAAACATTATATTACGTCTTATATCACTTATTTCTAATATCCTGAGAATTCAATAGTTAAACCAGAATATAGAAAGGTGCTTACATTGTTGCATGAAAACCTTCGGTAAGAATCGCAATCAAGGTTCTGTGGCCAACTGAGCCCCTTTCCTTGCAGAACGGCCGCACAGTCTCTCTTTACTCTTCTACAGAGCTTCCTGCAAGGGTCTATCTTCCTTCTAGATTCTTCACACTCAGGAGAAACAACACTGCACAAAAAAATCGCAATGTCTGGAGAACATTTGGTCTCCACAATTTGACGCAACTCCTCCAGGTTATACCCAGAGCTAGGGTCTTGTGCATGCCACGCTGGTTTGATGGTCATGTTGTAACCAACATCCTTGCAGAAGTCGATATGTACCTCTCTGCACTCAAAGTGGCCCCTCTTAACCAAAAGTATAAGTCCACAGACAACAAGAACCAAGGTCTTCATTTCGATAGTTCAGAACAAAATGGTTCCCCAGTGCTTTTTTCGACAGCAGTGTGACGTGTGTTTATTGCAGAGCTCCGGAGATTTATACACATTGAGACAGGAATTCACGAGTGCTCTCCCAGCCATAACACTGCTGGTAAAAGGTTGTGCGCACCGAGCCCCACAATCAGCCCGTTAAGCTCAGTTAAAGCATGTTAGAAACTATTAAATCAGTCATATATATATATAACAATTGACAGGAAAAGCATTGATAGGAACACATTTTAGTTACACAAGTTACTAAAACATTAAACAGCAGTTCAGTTGAGAAACTAAACTACAACTAGTAATTGCAAAGGCGAGCTCTTAGTTTAGTTGGGGTTAGTCAGGACAGTGTGCTGGCAACAACTTTAATATATATATATATATATACCCTCAACTAACCCCAACTATGTACTATATCTGCCAGAGGATTTCAGCCCCAAGCCTATGTCCATACATCTTGACTGCTGGAAAAGCACACACACATAGCCTACAAACCTGGACTATGTATTATTCTTGTATTTAACTAGAAGTGTTACATTCAAACCAAGGTTCAAACAAGACAACTTCTGCCAATTACACTATAGGTCATTCACTTGTTTATCTGCAAGAGCTAACCTTTAAAAATTGTTGCCTCCCAGATCAAAGACACTGTTCCACTGGTCCAATAACCCATGTGAAGGTAAGTTTCATGCTGCATTGTATTTTTGTTCCAATTTTCAGGTTTTAATTGATATTACTATTTGTTTTGTAAGTGAGTCTTTACATAGACCTTGAAAAAAAAAAAAAAGTAAAACCACACTGTTGATTATGTGTAATGGTGTTCTTTTGCCAGGAATATGAAAATGTAATTGTACTAGTTTCCACTTGGCTATCAGAAACAATGAACTTCTCTCTCATTCCCACCATTCTTGTTCTGTTTGCTACCGTTGATGGTAATAATTTCCAATGCTTTCAAAAAGTGATATGCTCAACATATTTAATATACTTCTACATTTAAGAAATTATACTACAAATCATATTAACTTAAGCCATTATAAACATGAATAAGCAGGTCCAAGTTCAACACTATTTGTCTTTGATCACTTTATAGATTTAGAGTGTAAATATGTTGTAAAGCGTGGCGCCAACTCTGAGAAAGATATTCAGAGGTTCTTCCAGAATATTACTGCAACTGCAACCAGCACTGCACAGGATCTAGTTGACAAGTTAAAGGTTCAGAAGCAGACCAAACAGGCCAAGTAAGTGGAACCTTAAATAATACATAATACAAATGTCAACATGTAATTACATATTTTTTCATGGTTAAGTGAACGTCTTTCATTATTAATTCAATAGGAATATTTGATGATTAAATCTGCAGTAGGTTACCTGCTTTTATAAACCTTTTTATGATTGGAAAAACTTTTCACATTTATTCACTTTATCCCAGTCAATTAAGTAATGGACTTCTGCGCAATGGCATTCAAACCTTCCGGTTATTCACCTTGCATGCATGCGCAGCTGTTTTACCCAGTCTCTGTTATCAGCAGGCAGTGTTGTGTTTGAGAATTTCAATTGCTAGCACTGGCGTTACTTAGGTAACCTATTTGCTAACGTTCTTCACATTGTCAATTTTCAGCTTCAGTGTTGTCTACTGTAAATAAAACAAAGAAAAGAAATGCAGAAGTAGAGAAAAGGGACTACAACAGATATAACGATATAGAGACATAACACAAGTGAACATTACAGTCACTATCCAACGGTGGTGATAGCTGCAGGAGTGCAAGAGAGTTGAAAACTGATGCAAAGCTAGCTTTATTTCTGCTTGACATTGTCCAGTCAGTGTCAGTTTACCGATAAGAAATAACATTTTATGTCAGTACTGAGTATAAGTGTTGTTTACAAAAACCAGCATTGAGAGACCTGATCCAATGGTCTGTCTGCTACCACAGGATTTACATTGAGAACATCAGTGACTAATTCTTTCCTTTGGCTGAGAAGACC
Organism: Galaxias olidus; assembly: GCA_026901105.3. NCBI lineage: Eukaryota > Metazoa > Chordata > Actinopteri > Galaxiiformes > Galaxiidae > Galaxias > Galaxias olidus. Next base: position 69,057 of record JAPMUY010010363.1, read on the forward strand.
AAGGCTGAGAGCGAGAAGATCAAGGAGCAGCTAAAACCATACATTAATGACTTGGTGGAAGTAGTTTTTAAGCACATTAATGACATAATGACCAGCAACCGGGACCAGAGGAAACCTTGGGAAGACATATTGTTCAGCCTGCTAGGTAAATTGGAAAAGTTAACATGGCCAGCTCGTAAAAATATTACAAGGTTCCTCGAAAGTCTGTTTGAACAGGCCAGGGCCATGGTCCCTCCAAGGTTTGTTAAGCTGTTTGGGTTATGAGCTCTTTTGATCCTTATCCTTTGATATTGATTTTCCTGGAAAAATATTATGCACCATCTAAATAAAAATTTCATCTACATGACATCCTTTTACTAGATACTCACTTATGCCGAAGACTGACTGGGGCCCTGGGCAAAATTGTAGTTGGGAGCCCATTTGGGACTCATGACCACTTGTTAACACAATCAACAATTTTTGTGCCTTTTATTGGTTAAAACTAAGATAGAAATAATACAGTACACAGTGTGTGATTTGATTTGATGACCCTGGCTCTGGTCTTTCTGTCCCTAGCACTGCAATGTAAATATCCATTTAAATAAACACTTATTTTTTGTTTAAAGGTGGAGTATGTAAGTTTGAACGAACCACTAAAGCCTGGTTTATACTTCTGCGTGATCGCGTTAGCGAATGTTAACGTTCACAGTAGTTTGCCTACATACTTCAACGTAGGTTTAACGGGCCCACTAGGTGGCAGTGTCGAATTCAGTAATCCAGATTGTACAGAAAACCGTAGAAGAAGCCCAGACACGGAAACTCCCGTTCACGTCCCGTGAAAGTATAAACATAACAAAGAGAGCGAAGGTTGCTCACTGCGTTTCATATTTTCTTATATCAAATCAAGTTTATTTATAGAAAACGTTTAAAACAAGCAGAGCTGACCAAAGTGCTGTACAATATATTCATATACAGTTTATCAAACAATACAGAAACCAGTTGTAACATATTGCCTATATAAATAGGCTATACAATGTACGAGCTAAGTTCATAGAAAACCACTAATATGATTCGAATTGAAAATCAGCCTATCTGCTCCAGTTCATCGTGTCATCTACGTTTTAATTTGTTTGGAACTTTGGATACAGCCAAAATATTACCGAATATCTACTTGCTTCCTACCCTGCTCAACCAATCAGCGATTGATTGACGCACTGAGAAGACGCTTCATGCGACGGGCTGTTAGGATTTGGGAGGACTCCCCGTCAACACTTCGGCGGCCCTCAGTGAGCTACGCTTTCCCAGAAACCCCTGCTCTTCGAAGCTACGCAGAGCTGTTTATGTGCTGCTTCGCAGAAGTATAAACCAGGCTTCAGTTTTAGAGCGTTTACGATCAGACGTTCGGGATTCTTTTGTTTCTCACCTCGGAATCAGACTTTGCTCTATGCGTTGCCTGCCTTGCTCAGGCTCATGACGTCAAGTCAGAGCGCGCCAGGCATGTGTGGGATGGGCGGGACCAAAGACTCAGGAGGGTGGCCGTTTTGAGTGTTGTTTCCAATTCTTGCCATTTTTACCCCAATTCTCTAGAACTACATACTGCACCTTTGACTGGAGGTGGATAATGAAGTTCGACTGTATAAATTGGATTGGCTTAAACGCTGGCTATTCCACCTCTTTTCGTGCACAGGCATGCCGCCAGAGAATTAACTTTTTCTTTTTAAGAGCAAGAACATTGAGATAGCACTACCATAGTTGGAGTGGTTGATAGTGAGATAGTGGTTGTTTTGATTGGTCTCGCTAGCATTTGCAATATGAAATATATAGGATAAGCCAAAGGGGCATATAACATTTTTTTGATACCCCCGTAATCAGTCAAATATTTGCTTGAAAACAAATCTGATCTTAAAGTAATCTGATTAATATTGGCCGAGCAAGTTCCTAGCAGTCTTTATTTTTTAACTAGCTAGCGGCGTTGTGCCCATTCACACAGAGGGGGCACGTGCCCCCTGAATTATTTCAACTCAAATCCGTAGTATTATATGTATTTGCCGGGGCTTGAAATTAGCGGTTGCAATGGTAGTCAAATCTTTCAAGCCTACCGCTTTTCTTATTGCAAAATACAGCTATTGATGTATCCATTGAACGCGTTTTTTCAACTTCCAGCGCATCGTCACCATTATGTTAAGACGCGACTGGCATGTAACTTTTGCCACAGGAACTTTCCCCAGGAACTAGGGACTTTACCCGAGAAAGTTCCAGGGGTGCTTCGGAGCCAGAGACAAATCTTGAACCTGTTCTTTGCTTTACCATCGCCAAGGAGCCAGATTTCAGCCAGAAAAACGTGTTTCAAGCAGGCTCCAATTCTTTGCTGGTCTAAGACCAAGCACCACTTTTAGTCCCGCCTTTAATCGATTTTGATTGGCCGGCTGACAAAGAAGTGACATTGATGAGCGCTGCACTTTGGTAAAAGTTTAACTGTTTTCCACATCAGATATAGGCTACATGACGTGCTCTGCCAAAAATTAAAAAGTGCAAGGGTTCGTCGCTTTGAAAAAGGAGCACTCCAGGCACGTCTTTAAATAAATAAAGAACGGGGAAGAGGCACTGGAAGTTGAAAAAGCGATTTCAGTTCACTAGAGTGACTAGTCCGCCGTTACTGTTGTGTGTTACAGTTGAGCCTTGCGTATATACTGACGTAATGATGTGGTTCTCTAGCTCGTGGAAAAGCAAACGGTTCTTCTAAGGCTCACAAATTGAACCGAGAGTGAACTGGCTCTAGGTTTGTGTCGGTGGAAAGGGGGCACCTGTGTTCCGATCGCAGGGACCAGTGTCTAAATTAAGTTCCAGGGACTAAATAGCAGGAACTAAACGGTACTTGCGCGGCAGGTAGTACTTTCCAAAGTACAGGAACCTTCAGCGTGGGGCTTGCAGCGCTGAACATTTTGTATTGGACTAGCAGAATATTTCTATCAATATTTCAACCACCATTTTTAAAAGTGTGACTGCAATTGAATCACCAGCATGGAAAACAACATAATAATACTAAATATAGATCAATGTTTTTTTATTCACAATCAGAAAAGGCAATCAAACAATGTATAATTAATTTCATTTTATTTAGTTGCCAATTAATGACAGAACAAACTACGAATAGACCGACAGCTATCAAACACAACACTCAGTCTGTTGTCTACACTCAGTATAGTCCATAGGCAGCGAGTGAGGCTGAGGATTGGGATGGTTAATACTGACAAACTATAGTAGCCTACGGAAGTCAACGTAATTTCATATAAAGCAATTCTAATCACTAATCGCAAACAATAACGCACAGCAGTATGGTTGTGGCGGGTGGTTTGAAATTGAGTTTTAACAATCCCACAAATTAATCGTTACGTTAGCCAATACTGTTTTAGATGTTTATATTGCAAATGCAACCAATCATGCTGTAAAAGATCATCTTTTTTTTTAAATGTAGGTAATTACATTAGGGAAGGCTTAGTCTTATCTAGCCTATAGTCATACAATAATATCCAAACTCAACATAGCAGACCTCACGATAAATAGATGTTTACTACTGTTGCAGTATCACATTTAAAAACGACGTCAGTTTGTTATTGGGATAGCGTCAGTGGACTAATTGACCTTATCTTCTGGGGAAAGTTCCAGCGGTCAAAACTCAGATAATAACACAGAGCAGCAGGAACTATTTAGTTCCTCGAAAAGTAGTTCCTGGGACTAAAAGTACCGCGGAAAGCGCCTCATGTCTTAGGTGTCAACGAGATGAATATTAATACAAAAACAAACCAAAAAGAAAGACAGTTGTTTATTTCTCTTTCATATACACATTTTACTATTAAATGGAGTGTAGTGGCACTTTTTGGATATTGTGATAACTATACAAATTCGAAGATCTTTACACTACATTTACTACAGATATTTGGAAAAGCTAGTCGTTAGGATTAAGTATAGTCAAGTTTTCTATATTTCACCTTGATTGGTTACAATAGTTTTAATAGCTCAGTTACTCGTAAATGGAATGTCAGCATTAGGTTTGCCATGTTGAAAAAACAAACGAACAATCAAACAAGCAAAGTCAAGTACAAAAATACATATAGTAGTTGCATAGTGTAAAAATTAACAACATGCTGCAGAATGATGCTGTTATGGAGTTGTCTAATCCATCATTCTCCCCTTTAAATACTCATGGTGCACTGGATGAACTGGGGAAAAGGAAAATGGGAGAGGTAGGAGGAAGCATTAAGAGAAATATCAGTTTGTTGATGTTGGAAAGACGATAATGAAGCTGTTGTACATACAAGACTAATTGATTTATATCAATTTATGTACTAACACAAATTGCAACCAACAATTCACATTTCAATGATGCGTGGTCAAAATCTGGATTCAAAACAACATGTTAAAATCATTCTTAAAACTGTCTGTCATCCTTGAAAAAAAATATTTAAAAAGCTTACGTCATCATAGGGAAACGTGGCAGCTCCTTGGCCTGACTGATCTCTCTTTCGAAACAGTTCTAAAGACACACACAGGTCAAATCAGGTAGTCATCACACACAAACACATTTGAATTGTCTAGAAAAGTAAAAAAAAAATGTGTCTGCTCACCAGTTAGACTCCTGAGTTTGACACAGCAAGCCACATAATCATCAAACGAGATTTTTCCATGAGTACTGTAGCGCTTAATGATGCAGTTCATGGCTTGAGGGCTCAACCTGTAGCCTGCATAATCAAAGAAAAAAAAGAGAATTAGTATAAAGCCTGCAATGGTAATTACTATATTAACTATACTTTATTTCTCACTATTTTCTAAGTGTGTTAGTGGATCCTGGAGCTCAACATTGTAAAGATTGGCTTTCCATTCCTGCTGGAGTCATCTAGTCATAGTAAATAAGTAGTGGATGACTAATTTAAAAGTATTAGTTATTTACTATGTGTATCAGCTATTAAACAATGAAGCTTATTCATATTAAAGACCCCTCCAATGAAAATTCCAAGTTTTTAACGTTAACATGTCCTTGTGGTGTTTTTCATGTGTTACAAGATATATCAGAAGGAAAATAAGCAGCCAACGCCATGGCTGCGCATTTCTGCTTTGAAACTGCAGTAAACCAAGGACAGTCTCAATCCGGCTAGTTCAGACAAACCAGATTTGTGATGTCACCGATTTTAAAGTAACCAATCCCGTTTATGGGCGGCATATCTGGGTGTTTATCTTTACAAGGGAGATAACTATGGAATGAGATTTGTGCCAAAAGTCTACAAAGGTAAAAGCAAAATCCACAAATAAAAAAAGAAGATAACCAAAAGCAGAACTAAAATCCAAAAGCAAAAAAAGAAAATCCGAAAGCAAAACAAAAGACAATCCAAAAGAAAAACAAAAATTCAAAAGAAAAATATAAGAACTATATCAAAACTAAAATCTATAATAAAAAAAAATTATAATTAAAAAAATAAACGAAATATTTTTAAGATAAATCTTACAAATCTATATTTGTTTCTTATGGTTTTCAGTTAGGTCATTTTAATCCGCTGTTTTCTTATGTGTGTGTAACAACGCATTATGTAACAACACCGCATTATGTAATAACTTAACAAAATGTAACACATTTTCACTTCATTATGTAATGACTCCCACATTTTGTAATAATCTGCCGCATTTTGTAATACACCGCTTGAATGCAATATGTAATAACCTTCCCCGCATTTTGTAATAAATTATTACATATTGCAGTGGTTATTACAAAATAAGGGAGTTGCAATGTTTTTTTATGAAAATGTAATAATATGGTGCATTATGTAATAACCAACCAAAATGGATGTCTTTATTCATAAAAATAATTATAACATTATAATGTAACCCAGACAACTAAGTTACAATAGTAGTCAAATTAGAAGTGAAATACTAACAATGAAAATGCAAGAAATAATGCACAAAGGTAAATAGTAATAATTAAAAAGCTAATTTTATTAAATTAAATTAAATTAAATTAAATTAAATTAAATTAAATTAAATTAAATTAAATTAAAAAGACCGAAAGAACGAGATCGCGGATACAAGCGGCGGAAATGAGTTTCCTCCGAAGGGTGGCTGGCATCTCCCTTAGGGATAGGGTGAGAGGTTCAGCCATTCGTGAGGGACTCGGAGTAGAGCCGCTGCTTCTTTGCGTAGAAAGGAGCCAGTTGAGGTGGTTCGGGCATCTAGTAAGGATGCCACCTGGCCGCCTCCCTAGGGAGGTGTTCCAGGCACGTCCAGCTGGGCGGAGGCCGCGGGGCAGACCTAGGACCAGGTGGAGGGATTATATCTCCACACTGGCCTGGGAACGCCTTGGAATCCCCCAGTCAGAGCTGGTTAATGTGGCCCGGGAAAGGGAAGTTTGGGATGCCCTGCTTGAACTGCTACCTCCGCGACCCGACCCCGGACACAGCGGATGACGATGATGATGATGATGATGATAAAAAGCTAATTTTAATTAAGATACAAGATAAGATATAAGTTTGGATTTGTATAATTAATATAATTGTCAAGGTAATAACGCATTTGAGGGATGCAATGAATACATACATGGTTACTTAAATTGTTATAGTTGTACCTTTAAAGAGTAAAAGAAACATAAACGTGTAAGTGAGGAGGTACCTTAAAATCTCCAATGAGAGGGATACTTTGATTAATTGACAGATGACCTAGCCTATTAGGTTGGAGGTCACGCTCTGGTTAGAGATTTATGTACCTTGGCTAGGATAATATTCTTTTCTTTTGGTAAGAATCATTTAAGTGTTGGAGTCGCATGTCGAACAAGAATCTGTGACGTAATGGAATTGTGAAAAGTAGTCGGAAGATTTACTATGCTAAAGAATGAGTGATTATTAGTTACGTGTTTGTAGCCTTTAGCATCTATCACGTTGCTGAAGCGTGTTAGCAAAGTGTTTTACTTCTGAATATTTTAGTTACCGGACAATCCCAAGTTTCAAGAAACCTTTACAAGTGAGAAGATCTTTGAATAATATCATCGTTGAATTCCATTAGAGTTTTATGTTAAGGTTTTTCCACTGAAGACTCCGTTTTCCAAAAAGGACTGCAAATTCAAGGATTGAGTTGGAACGTTAAACAAAGAACCAAGGGATTATTGTTTTTCCTTCTACTCCCGTGGAAGTGGCGAGCCATCCCAGACAACATAAGTATCGAATTCTTATTTTCTTTTCTTGAAATCGGTTGGACAGAACTTTATTTTCTTTAAATACTGAAGGGACATTGTACCAATTAGCCGACTTACAGTGCATCCGGAAAGTATTCATACCCCTTCACTTTTTCCACATTTTATTATGTTACAGCATAATTCCAAAACGGATTAAATAAAAAAAATTTCTCCACATTCTACACACAATACCGCATAATGACGAAGTGAAAAAAGTTTTTTTGAATTTTTTGCAAATGTATTAAAAATAAAAAATAAAATATCACATGTACATAAGTATTCGCACCCTTTACTCAATACTTTGTTGAAGCACCTTTGGCAGCAATTACAGCCTCAAGTCTTCTTGAGTATGACGCTACGAACTTGGCACATCTATTTTGGGGCAGTTTCTCCCATTCTTCTTTGCAGATCGTCTCAAGCTCCATCAGGTTGGATGGGGAGCGTCGGTGCACAGCCATTTTCAGATCTCTCCGAAGATGTTCAATCGGGTTCAAGTCTGGGCTCTGGCTGGGCCACTCAAGGACATTCACAGACTTGTCCCGAAGCCACTCCTTTGTTATCTTGGCTGTGTGCTTAGGGTCGTTGTCCTGTTGGAAGGTGAACCTTCTCCCCAGTCTGAGGTCCAGAGCGCTCTGGAGCAGGTTTTCATCAAGGATCTCTCTGTACATTGCTGCATTCATCTTTCCCTTGATCCTGACTAGTCTCTCAGTTCCTGCCGCTAAAAAACACCCCCACAGCACGATGCTGCCACCACCATGCTTCACTGTAGGGATGGTATTGGCCAGGTGATGAGCAGTGCCTGGTTTCCTCCAGACATGACGCTTGGCATTCAGGCCGAAGAGTTCAATCTTGGTTTCATCAGACCAGAGAATTTTGTTTCTCATTGTCTGAGAGTCCTTTAGGTGCCTTTTGGCAAACTCCATGCGGGCTGTCATGTACCTTTTACTGAGGAGTGGCTTCCGTCTGGCCACCACCATAAAGGCCTGATTGGTGGAGTGCTGCAGAGATGGTTGTCCTTCTGGAAGGTTCTCCCATCTCCACAGAGGAACACTGGAGCTCTGTGAGAGTGACCATCGGGTTCTTGGTCACCTCCCTGACCAAGTCCCTTCTCCCCCGATTGCTCAGTTTGGCCGGGCGGCCAGCTCTAGGAAGAGTCCTGGTGGTTCCAAACTTCTTCCATTTACGAATGATGGAGACCACTGTGCTCGTTGGGACCTTCAATGCTGCAGAAATATTTTTGTACCCTTCCCCAGATCTGTGCCTCGATACAATCCTGTCTCGGAGGTCTACAGACAATTCCTTGGACTTCATAACTTGGTTTGTGCTCTGACATGCACTGTCAACTGTGGGACCTTATATTAACAGGTGTGTGCTTTTCCAAATCATGTCCAATCAATTGAATTTACCACAGGTGGACTCCAATCAAGTTGTAGAAACATCTCAAGGATGATCAGTGGAAACGGGATGCACCTGAGCTCAATTTTGAGTGTCACAGCAAATGGTGTGAATACTTATGTACATGTGATATTTGATTTTTTTATTATTAATACATTTGCAAAAAATTCAAAAAAACCTTTTTCACTTGGTCATTATGCGGTATTGTATGTAGAATGTTGAGAATTTTTTTTTATTTAATCCATTTTTGAATTAGGCTGTAACATAATAAAATGTGGAAAAAGTGAAGGGGTATGAATACTTTCTGGATGCACTGTATATTACCACTGTGGTGCATTCACACTTGTACGTGACATGTATGCAGGGCACGGGTCGGGTAGGTCTGATCACTGGCCGATCCAATCATGTTCAGGATTTTTTTTTTAAATAATGATTCATGAAGTTATGAGTTTGTGATTTGTTCTTTTGTTATGTTGTGAATATGATTCTATTGTAACTGACAAAGTTAAACTCAGGAAGTCCGATAGTTGACTGATTTAAAAATACTGCGATTAAGAAAGGCATTCATGGTTCGCTAGTAGTAGACAGGACAAACCCAACAGCTACACTGTAGTCGACGGCAGCTGTATTCACGCAGCGGTGAAGAAAACCGCGCTGTGTACCGTTTTGAAACTGTTTACATCAACACAAATATAACGTTTTTGTTGATCTGAGTCTTTTAAGTCATTCCAGAGTAATACTTAGCTTCACAAAACAGAAGTGTTTATATCTATAACTCTCTTGCCAATTCGCAGTTAGCTTCCAAAGAGTGTATGTTTTGTTGTTACACGAATAAACCCTCAACTTTGAACAGTTAAATAAAAAAAGACATGTTTATTTAATATCAAACGATTGACTGACTGGTTTAAGAATATATTCATAAATCACTGATAATTCCAGCTTTCCATAGTTCTACTGTTAATAACATAAATTTTGTCATTTCAAAACTCGCCTCTGGTGCTAGCCGATGCAAAACTTTGTCGCAATGCTCTGTTTTCTTTCTCAAACGGGCACGAAATATTCCAGCGCTCCTTGTCTTCAAGATAAATCACCTCGCTGTTCCCATAATTTTTGAAAGTCAAACTTTGATTCATTTTTTAAGTAAACCCCTGTCCGGACATTACCTTACAGGGACAAAGTAATCAGTAAACAAATATATATTTAGAATACGTGTTATATACTTTACTTGAATCGCTTCTAGCTTTAATCAAAAAGTTCCACCGTGACCTTTCAACTCTGACTAGACCAAGGCCTCTGGGAAATATTCGCCAAAAAAATAAATAAAAAAATCGATCGAAGGTAAAAAAAAAAAAGATCTGCCCCCTTAAAATTTACCGTGCCTTCACTTGTTCAGGACCCCGAGGACAGCGGTAAGTCATTCTCTACTAGCTTCCTAGCAAGTTTGTTTTGGTTTAAAGTTCAGTCGCGTTGGTTGAAATCCATAAAGCTAAACATATTTTAAATGTTCTAGATGTATAATTATGTAAGTCATTTTGGCGACTATTACCTAACACATTAAATGGAAACATTGGCCATGTTGATTGTGAATCTAAGTGATATACATTGGTAACGTTATCAATACCAAGCTAACGTTAACAGCCGGGATCTAGTAAAAATTTTGCAGCGGGCTCGTTTTAATTATCAGGGCAAGGCTATTAATATTGCGGATTTCAAATACTTTCTATTAAAATACTTTTAATATATAATTTAGAACTTAACATGCACCATACCAGTTTTGGGTAGCCTATAAATTGCTGTGAGAAAAGCTGGACCGTTCTTTTCATCTTTTGTTTTCCTCTATGTCCACCAAAGCATTGGTTTCCTTAAAGATTGCGTTGAGTGGCATGTCCAGTATTTGTGACCACGGATGCGTGCCTGAAAAATCTGTGCATTAAGAAAACAAGAAAACCTATTTATTAGTCAGATGGTTTAGTGCCTTAAGGTTTGCAGAGCAGACTGCAGACGGCTACTCGTAGACAGCTAAAAATACAAGATCAATACAATACAAGATCATCATCGTCTTTGTAAATGAAATATAGGAGTTTGTTGGGCAGAGAGCTTTGACTTTCAAGAGATCGATTTGGCGAGAACTGTGGGGGGAGGCAGGGAAAACGATAGTATTTCAACGAGAGAATATGCCTGTTTATTATCGCTTTATAGGCTAAATAAGAAGATATGTACAAATAATACTGATGATCTTGCAATGGGACCTTCATTGTACTGAGATGTTTTGAAATGTGTTTTCGACCCGGTGATTATCTGGCACTGATTATGCGTGTACAAACGCAAACGCAGTCTATAATTACTGCAACATGATTACCAAACGCCTCCACAAATTGATGTGGCAGAGTACCCTGCAAGTACTCTCTCTGGCCAGTACACTAAAGGGCAGAGACGGGAATACAAAACATTTATGGTGTTTGTGAATGTGATGGAGAAGGTTTTTCTGTCAACAGAGAACAGGTGAGCCAAGTGTTGTACAGGGAGATTCAACTCCGACGCATGATGGTTAGGAGCAGCATCTGAAATGGTGACATGATTCTATTTCTCGGAAGGAACGGCATGATACGGGTTAACACACTCATAAATATGGCAAAACATGGAAGTCCTGTATAGTATTTGACTTTTGTATCATCATCTTCCAGAAACTTCTCATCCAGCTTCCTCTTTCCAAGTTCCGTCCTCGGTTTCATATTTTCTTTCAGCAGGCAGTTGATTTCTTCTTGCTTAAGCTGGTATAAGTCACATTCAGCCTGTGGACTCTGTCGCTGTGTGAGCCTGCTGTTTATCCTGGAGATGATCTTTGAGCTCTGTATTAAACTCAACTACAGGTGGTTTAGTAGGTGCAGGTTGTGATTCTCTTTTTTTATTCTGTCAAAACGGCGAGTTTTGATGCCTTGACTTCTGTGTGCCCCAGACTTATAGATGGAGCCCAGTCTGGATGCATCTCATGCATTTCATAAGATGGTTTACCTGTAAATACATCAAGGATACTGTCAGCAAGGTGCAAAATTGACTTTTTCTTTGTCCAACGGCCAATTAATGGTAATTTAATAGATTATCATTAATTTAAAAATTTTCGCTGCATGTTTTACAAGCATTTGGCTGGTGACAATGTCTTGCCCTGACTAAGACTGTCATTTAGGATGTTAAGCATACCAGGGATCTGTAACCTAATGTAGCTAACCATTCAGAGAGCGAGAAGGAGAGAGAGTGCAGATGAGAGCAAAAGGTAAAGTTGTGTAAAGTTATTTGATCAGTCAAACTATGTTTACGTTGGCAAGAAATGCAAACATTATCCTCCCCCCAAAGTCTGGAGTTTGTAAGCTGTCGCTAGCTAACATATAGCCGACGTTTTGTGTCAAGTTATTTGATGAGGAAAATAATAAATCTCACCAGAAATAAATTGAAGTGAACACACCCTGGACGACACGGGGATGTTGTGAAAGGTGATGTTTCTCGCAGCTGCAACCCATGCCATCCGTCGTTTTTCGGTGATGTTAGTCTCCTTCATGTAATTTCCATGTTGGGAACCTATGAAACGTTATTCCATCACCCAATTTTTTGGTTCGTTGGTCGTGAGAACGGCAGTTACAACCCACTATACAGCAGTGTTTACCGACCATGGTTATCGTCGCAGTTGAAAGATTGATCGATTTTCTACTCTCTAGCGCTAGATGAATTATAGTGGTTGATTTCGGTTAACCTCCCAAAATGGCCGACCTTGTTATTGTTGTTGGGCCGGAGAGCGTTTTCGAGCGCTGCGCATATGCGAAAGGTCACGTCACCTAAATCAAAAAAGCCTGTTAATTAACCAGTCGTCTACTCTGCGTTAAATTCACAAGTTAGCCAACGAACGTTTGCTGTGACTATAAGCTGTAAGATAAGAATATATTTGAGATAGACATCGTTTAAATTGTTCAGGCCTACGTTATGTAACTTATAGATTAGCCTACAACACAGCAGAGAGCGCAGGAGTAGAGTGCTTTGTAAACGTTGGCAGCAGGGGCGTCGCTTTCACAGAAACATTCCACAACATTGTTGACCTAAATAAATACTTCAATGAATAATTTGATAATCATGTAGCTAGCTTTTTTATGTGGAAATATCTTTGCAGTTGCCTACCTCATAGTTTCTTACTTCTTTTATAGTTCTTATTGTTTTAGGTTGACATGTAATGGCATAATAGCTCCCCACCTCCCTCCCAAAAAAATAATATTGGGATTTTTTTTTCTTTTCATATTGGCTCTGCACATTTTTACAGTAGCCTATATTAAAATGCCTATTTAAAAGGCAATAGAGAGATAAAGAGCTGAAGGCGCACAAGGAGGGGGACCTGGGCTAGGCAGGTATTCCAATTGAGGTGGGTGGGGCAACTAAGATTCAGGAATTTTTAATGAGACAGAAGGAGAAGATTACAATTTAGGATTTTAACAAGATAATTTAACTTATCAGAAAAAAAATAACAGACATGATTTATACGTTTAAGATGAATATTTTAAATGCTTTACAAAATGACTTTAGGTGGACTTAACGCATAGGTGGTAGACCTCTCTAAGCCTTATTAACCTTATGTAGTCCTACTGGAAAAAAAAGGGTGTGATCTGGGAACCGTAACATCCCTAGAATATAAAGATTTGATTACTTTAATTTGCTTTAAAATATACTGTAACATAACCTCGGACATCAGGTTCGGTAGTCTACGAAAGCCTGTTGACCATCAGTAATGCTTCCACACTCTTTGAAATCCAGTTTAACCTCTTCATGCTCCATGTATTCAGTATTTAGGACCTATTTTACCCTAAACATATTTCAACCTGTGTGGATATTGGAAACAGGTTCATGAGGAGTCTCTGACATTCGTTACCCACACATACCCATGGAGGTGATGGCCTGATGCATTTCCTGGGGGTCCACAGTCCCACTCTGGTCCCGATCGATAGACATGAAGTGCTGCTTCCAGCCGTTGATCACTGCCCACAGCTCCTTGAACTCATTGAAGCCCATGGTACAAGACATGTCTCTCTAAATTAGTCACTGGTTAAGTTTCAAAGTCAGAACCAGAGGCTAAAAATCTGGCAAAAACTATTTTAATGTTGGACCTGATTATAAGCCAAAAATATATACTGCACAATGCATAGAAGGAAACATTAGCTAAACAGTAGCAGTAGCATATTCTTGTTCAGACAAGTGTCAAGTAATTACAGCAAACTTCTATTCTACATGGTGGTGTCAATTAACTGCTTTTGTTATTTGTTACTTAATCAAAGATACGTCCAGCATGTTGATCATCAGTCTGCAGGTCTCCAGGTTAAAGGCTGTTAAGAGAAAACATAGTCACATAGTTATCAGTTACAACTTGTTTCAATTGATTTCAAGCCATTCTTTAAGAGATAAGGAAACAAAGACTAATCTTTGTTCAGGAATTTAGAAAATTGGTATTAACAGAATATTTTGTTACAGTCTACAGTTGGTCCCATCCATTTAAAGCACCATGTTTGATGTCATGGCCAAATTGTATCTACATAAACGTAATGATAGAAATGTTAATTATATTAACAATGTTCACATGGACTAATGGTCGTCAAAGATACATAAAAAAATGACCCTAGGCTTTATGGATAACCGATTCAGAATTGTAAGAATTGCTTACATTTGATATGCTTATACGCGTTATATTCTATGAGTTACTTTTAGCAAAGTGATTCAGGATCATTTCTAAGTAATCACATTATAATATGGATATTTGAGACTGAGTTCTGGAGTTGGGAGAGCAGTCTAATGAATTGTTGAACATATTTTTGGTTGTTGCAGTTTTATAAGGACACATTTGAGAACACAAATCTCATATCTGCTCTCAACCCTAATTCCCCCTAAACAATCAAATCTTTCTCTGTAATGTGTTTAACTTGCATTATGGAATAATGTATTGAAAGACATATTATGTGTACTGCATTATAAGATATTTGACAGGTACTAATTAATTTGTAACAAAATAAATCTCCAAAGTAACCTCCACAAGTACGGGAAAGTTTAGCTTTGCAGGAAAAAAACACAACGAAGAAGCTTTTCTTACGTTTATAGCCACCAGAAAAGTTGGCCTGTGTGAGGCATGTCTGAAGCTCATCTGCTGATATTTGTCCATCCTTAAAATGGAAGTAATATAATTAACAAACACTGATACAACACAAAACCATTACATTTTACTGTCATGTATGCTATATGTTGATTCAGTTATATTATTTTGGCCTTTCACCTGTCCGGCAACAGCAGCAAAATATCCATAGAGTGGGTCTTGTTGTTGTGCAGGAAAACCTCCATAGCCAGGGGCCCCGGGAGCACCTCCATACTGTGGAGAGAAAAGTGGAAAATTTACAGAATCCATAAATAATACCCTAATATAACATAGTAAATACTAATTTGAATATTCTAGATCAACAACAAATTAAAAAATATGATAATAATCCACTGTATATATTAAGATTACAATTATATGTGCCAAATCCAACCAGATAGAAGGTAACTTTACTGTATGACCTGAAAAAAGTATACATGTGCACAGCACAAGTTTTAAACCATCGAAACAAAATCAGCACCTACTGTATCTATCACTGAACATGTAAATGCTAGGCTCCATGTTTAAAGCAGACACACCCATCACCTCTCAATTGATAACTCTTTTTGTATTGTGTTGGAAATATACAAAAATATTTACTTTGATTGAACGTATGGTGTTACTTAAAGGTGCAGTATGTAGTTCTAGAGAATTGGGGAAAAAACTGGCAAGAATTGGAATCACAACACTCAAAAAGGCCAACCTCCTGAGTCTTTGGTCCCTCCTATCCCTCTCAATGGCCCATCCCACACATGCCCGTGCACACTCTGACTTGACTTCATGAGCCTGAGCAAGGCAGTGTTTCATGAATCTGTATGTTGTGCATATTTTTGGTTCTCCCCAACAACGCATAAAGCGATGTCTGATCAGTGATTCCGAGGTGAGAAACAAAAGAATCCCGAACGTCTGATCGTAAACGCTCTAAAACTGAGTGGTTCACACCAAAGCAACGAGCAGACAAAAATGACCATTTCCATAGTAACAGCATACAGTTTGCTAACGTTAACGTTAACAATTTCATAATTGTATTCCCCTTTCCCCTATTAGTATGAGCTAGTGCATTACAATCGTTTTTATTTAGCAGCGATTGGCACCATAGCTCCTATACGTTGCCGAGTATATATACAAATCCCATGTATGCGTGTAAATTAATAATGCCCTTTCGACATAAATCTGGCGCGATACTTTCTAACGTTTAAAAATTGCACTTGGCGATTTGACAAGCTAAGTCTTTTGCGACGACATGCAACGACTTCAGCCGCCTTGCAACTACTAGTTCACACCGCTATACTTTTCTCTGCGAAGCGAATTGTAACAACAAGTTTGTTTGGAAGTTTGGAGGGTGACGCTGTAAGCAGGTATTTTACCTAGGAGTGTGCACGCGAAGGCCAGGTAGCCCTTACTCCTTGCAAAAACTCTCCTGATTGGTTGGGGACAGGCGGGCGTCTCTAGACTTTTTAAAAGCTGAATACAGGGCCCAGGGCGTTCAAGCGCACCTTCTCTCTGAGCATTTGGTTACTGATATCCTCCTGGAGGTATGTAATAAACGTAAAAAAAAAACACAAATTTAATTTATTGCTAGAAATTCAAACTTACACACTGCACCTCTAAATTTCCTGCTGATATTATTTATGGTGCTTAAAAGTCAATTATTTTAAGACTGTCCAGTTGGAAAGTGTATAACTGTCATAATATCCCACTTCCTGATGGCAAAGGTCACAACTGAGCTTATCTTTGTACAAATGCATTGCTGAACAAATAAGATGCCGAATTGCAAAGCCAAACGTGCAAACACAGTACTTGTCTTTAGATGTTACATTACCCACGATGTGTCAATTTCTAATGCACCATTTATGATGCTGCTTGGTTTTGTTCAGGGAGGAAAACAGCAACGACTAAGCTAACGTAACGTTAACGTACCTTTTAACTCAGCTCATTGCCCATGCAATAATAAGCAATATACGAAATAGTAAAAAACTAAATATACAATCATTTTAAATGGGCAGCGAAGTAGGCTTTCGGTGAGGAAAGGCTTAGTTTAGATGTTTACACTTTTCACTTGACTCGACGAAGGAGTAATGTTAGCTTGATAAGTTTGTTGATCTTACCCCTCCTGGGTATCCACCTGGGGGTGCACCATACCCCGGAAAAGCCATTATTATTGGCTATACCGATTAATTAATGGAATAAAAAAAACTATCTTGTCCTTGCACTTTTTCTATGCAATTATAGCTTACGCTTCCTCTCTGACCTAGCTTTCCGGTGCTCCAGAGTCGGAGCTTGAGGGAGAGGGTGTGTCTGTTAAAACAGGAAGACAAGGAAGGAGGGGCCAAGCTAGCGCTGTTCCGTGCGGTCATGTTGTAATTTAATGGCAAGCCAAAAGGGCCATATATCGTCACTAATCAAACGTGTTCTGTTGGACAAAACACCGTATTTTACGGCGTACAAAGTGTCGAACGGCGCTTTTAACACCGCTTAATAGTAGGGCAGCGTTTTTCACGGGAGTTTTCGGGTAGGGTAATGAGCCCTGCCCTCTGTTTTGCATAGCCAGTAAGTTCATATTTTCTGTAACCAATCAGTGAAGAGTAAAGACAGACCAATGAACGCATCGATGAGATGTGCAATGTCCAATCTGTAGTCAGATTGTAGTCAGCCAATATGAGGCTGTATATCATGTTTCAATATAGCTTTTGAGCTGCTGCTGTTGCAGAATGATTTATACTGTAAGGGTTTGAACATAAAGCTTTCATGTCTGGCACGCTGTGTGAAATCATTTGTTAATAAGACAAGAAAGATCCAACATTTTGGTATTGGGTAAACTTGTAGGCTATGTAAAGAATATTTAAGCATTTTAGAAACGTGTCAATTTACTGCATATTGTGTGAAAATAGCATGGATTGTGTTAATGGGCCACAAAGATGGATGTTATTGTGTTTAGAGTTTTGAAAATGTGACTACAGATTGGACAAAAGCATGTTAGCGATTGTAAAAAACTGGAATACAATGAGAGAATACGGGTACGTTTTAGCAGTTTGCTGTTTTTGGTATACAGCAACCCCTGGTGGTTCTTGTGTTCAATCTTGCACTAACGGCAATGTAGGCGACATTCTTTATTTTACTCAAGAAAATACAAAATTAAATTATGCATGTTGATAATTTGTAGCATTTTGATCATTAAGGTTATTGTGAATGCTGAATGTCCAAAAGAGGGTTCTTTGCTGTCACATAATCCTGGCAATGCATTAAGACAAAACAGGTCTGTCCACCACCCTCTGACCCTCATTTCCACGGGCTGGAGTAAAGGAACAGTGCAACTGGGGCTGTAAACTGGAAGGGTTCGATACTCTCTGACTCCCCACTCGTCCTCCCATAATATTAATCCAGTCCGAATGGGGCGAACCGGCACCTCGCTTTAGTCTGGAACAGCTTGTCCACAATAGCTATGTGTGACTGACTCTCCCATACGTCATCTCAAACTCGTCAGTTGTCAAACGGCATCCTCGGTCTCCTCCTCTGGTGATGTAATGTGATTTCAGTAGGATAAGGAACAGTTTTGTATTTAGAGCCATATAACCATTTGATAACGCTGTCATCACAAGGTTGTGCTACATTCTTCAGTCGATATTGGAAAAATAAATACACTGTAGGTCATGCTAGGACCCTAGGAGTTGAGCAGCAAAACAATGATAAAATTCAGGAGGAAAAACTATGCCACGTTAAATTAGACTGCATTTCATGAATTCAAAAGTATAAATCAATGTATCTTTGAATTGTATAGCCTATTTTATCTTTTATGAGATCCGTCCAGAAATGCTGAAGGCACTGGGTGTTGAGGGACTGTCATGGATGACACGTCTTATCAACATTGCGTGGAAGTCGGGGACAGTACCTAAGGAGTGGCAGACCGGGGTGGTGGTTCCCCTGTTCAAAAAGGGGGACCGGAGAGTGTGTGCCAACTACAGAGGCATCACATTACTCAGCCTCCCCGGGAAAGTATACTCCAGGGTGCTGGAAAGGAGGGTTCGACCGATAGTCGAACCTCGGATTGAGGAGGAACAATGCGGTTTCCGGCCCGGTCGTGGAACAACGGACCAGCTTTTTACCCTCGCGAGGATCTTTGAGGGGGCCTGGGAGTATGCCAATCTGGTCTACACGTGTTTTGTGGATTTGGAGAAGGCGTATGATCGGGTTCCCGGGAGATACTGTGGGAGGTGCTGCGAGAGTATGGGGTGAGGGGGTCTCTACTTAGGGCCATCCAATCTCTGTACTCCCAAAGCGAGAGCTGTGTCCGGGTCTTCGGCAGTAAGTCGGACTCGTTTCCGGTGAGGGTTGGCCTCCTCCAAGGCTGCGCTTTGTCACCTATCCTGTTTGTGGTATTCATGGACAGGATCTCACAGCGTAGAGGGGGGCTGCGGGGGAGGGGGGCTGCGGGTTGGTGGGCAGAGGATTGCATCACTGCTTTTTGCAGATGATGTGGTCCTGATGGCATCATCGGTCTGCGACCTGCAGCACTCATTGGATCGGTTCGCAGCCGAGTGTGAAGCGGCTGGGATGAGGATCAGCACCTCCAAATCTGAGGCCATGGTTCTCAGCAGGAAACCGATGGATTGTCTACTCCAAGTAGGGAATGAGTCTTTACCCCAAGTGGAGGAGTTCAAGTATCTCGGGGTCTTGTTCTCGAGTGAGGGGAAAATGGAACGAGAGATGGGCCGGAGAATTGGAGCAGCGGGTGCGGTATTGCAGTCGCTTTATCGCACCGTTGTGACGAAGAGAGAGCTGAGCCAGAAGGCAAAGCTCTCAATCTACCGGTCTATCTTCATTCCTACTCTCACCTATGGTCATGAAGGGTGGGTCATGACCGAAAGAACGAGATCGCGGATACAAGCGGCGGAAATGAATTTCCTCTGGAGGGTGGCTGGCATCTCCCTTAGGGATAGGGTGAGAAGTTCAGCCATTCGTGAGGGACTCGGAGTAGAGCCGCAGCTTCTTTGCGTAGAAAGGAGCCAGTTGAGGTGGTTCGGGCATCTAGTAAGGATGCCACCTGGCCGCCTCCCTAGGGAGGTGTTCCAGGCCCGTCCAGCTGGGCGGAGGCCGCGGGGCAGACCTGGGACCAGGTGGAGGGATTATATCTCCACACTGGCCTGGGAACGCCTTGGAATCCCCCAGTCAGAGCTGGTTAATGTGGCCCGGGAAAGGGAAGTTTGGGATACCCTGATGGAACTGCATCCTCCGCGACCCGACCCTGGACAAAGCGGATGAAGATGATGATGACGATGATAAATTCTAGTTGTGTGAATGGATGAATCATGTGCAAAAGAAAACAGGAGTTTAAACAAACAACTATTTATTTCTAATTCTAGGCAAATATGGGCTGTGTCTCAATTCATGGGTCGCATCCTTCGAAGGTTGCATTTGAAGACCGAATGCGTCACAAGCGGCGCGCCACGGCTGTCCCATTTCGAAGGCTCCTTCAAATGCGGCCGTGAAACGCGGCCTTCTTTTCCCAAATTTGGAGGATCCAACTGCTGGATCCTTCGTGGCCTAACCTATCCCAAGATTCCTTTCGCGCCACTGGTAATTTTGATAATGGCGTCCACAAGTGTACAGATGTCAGCCGAGGACGATTACGTTTATAAATGTAGGTTAATATTAAGTTTCAACTCACTTAAATGTTTTGAATAGCTAACGAAACAAATGCGCAAAAAATAAGGGGTATTTTAAACCTCACATTTTCGTTAAAGTAATAAGCTTAATTACGTGACGTTAATGTTGCTAGCTAGCCAGATTGTTGTGAACCCTGCTTGGTTTTCAGACAGTTGAATATCACTTCAGCCCAGTAGAAACGTTGGGATTGATTACACCTCACCTGAAATTGGTTATTACGCTACAAAAACTGCTTTTGTTTGGTGCAGCAAAACCTACTCTAACGTTTTCCTCTTGTTGTAGGGAGCAAGGCACGTCGCTCAGTTCATAAAACTGAGGGGCCAAAAAGACTACCTCTTCACCGGGGCTAAACATTCGGCCAGCATAGCTTGGAAGTAAGGCATTAATACTATTGACAATAGCTAATTTTTAATATCTCCATTTGACTATTGCACGTAAGGTTACAGTTAAATTAACCCGGCCTCATTTTGATTTTGAATACCCTTTGTCTTTGAGTTTTTTTTTTTTTTTTTTTTTGTAGTGCTGCCACAGGGATGCAAGCTGTGACTGTCACCTTTTTTCTATTCTTTTTTCTTTTCTTTTTTTAAGACAAAATAGGACATCAAAGTAAAGGATTTCAGGTGGATTTTTTTTCTGTCCAGGCTCCTGCTGTGTCACCGTTTCCAATCTTCCCAAGTTTGCATCCCTCTGTTAACATGATTTATAAGTGGTTACCTTTTCCTCTTGTTTTCTCTGTGATTAGGACAATTCTGGAGAAAATGGACCTGCTGGGGAAGGTGACTCCCTTGCAGGCAAAAAAAAAATGGGACAATTTAAAAAAAACAAACAAAGTATGTGCATGTGATTTTGAAATTGTATTTGTTCTTGCAAGTTAATAAACACACTTTTTGCTGAAATGTATTTTGCTGCAGTTGTTTTTAACTGCCATGATTGACCTCCTCTGCCTTAGGATTGCAAGTGTCCAGGGTCAGGAGAGGGTGTGAGTGGAAACCCACTGCCGCAACTTGGCCGTGGTTTGTCCTCATGGATGAGGTGTTGGGACAGAGGCATTCCACCACCCCACCTGTCCTAATTGCCTCCATCCCTGAGGACACACCAGGGCCAAGTACAGCAGTGGGTGACCAGGAGGAAGAGGAGGAGGAGCAGCAGGAGGAAGAAAGCCGGCCGAGAAAGAGAAAGAAAGAGGGAAAGGATGAGCTCCTTGAGCTCATGAAGGAAGATATGAGGTTGCAGAGAGAGGCAGAGGAGAGGGAAAGACAATAAAGAGAGGATGGACAGGCTGTTCACTCTACTGGAGAGATTAATTGAAAAATAAATATTTATTGAATTAATTAAAATTGTTATTGTCTTTACAACTAATTACAACTAATTTCAAAAGGGTCTAAATAAATATATACATGTTTGTTCAGCTGAACAGGGAGTTGTAGTTGCTGCTGGACTGGATGGGGTGCCACAAAGAAAATGGTGTCTTTTGGGGTGGTCGCCAGAGTGCTTTTGTCGACTGTCCACCCGGGTTTGCAGGGCTGCGTCAATCGACGGCTGCCATGTCAGATGTTAAAAATAGTCATGGTCATTGGGGACCTCCTCCAGGGCAGAAACCTCAGCAGACAGTTGGTCACGCCAGGGAGCACCATTGACTGCCTCCAAACCATTCTCCCCCTCATCCTCTGCCACATCCTCCTCAGGCTCATCCTCTGGGGCCAAGATGTCACCAGCCCCAAGGCAGATGTTGTGGAGGATGGCACATGCTGTTATGACCTGAAATAGTAAAATTGTAAATAAAAAAAAATTATAGTTCATGGAAAAACAATTCATCCTGTTTAATTTACTCTAGTGTTCTTAAAAAAAGTCCTGTTTAGTAATTACTTACATGAGGTACAAAGGTGTGGTGCACCTCCAGCGCTTGAAGGAAGATCGCCCGGAACCTGGTTTTCATCATTCCAAAAGCACGCTCTATAATGGAGCGTGCCCTGGAATGATGGCCATTGAAGCGCTGGGCTCCCACACCTTGCACTGGCCTCTTGAAGGGAGTGATGAGGGGGAGTGGGTGTTGGAGGCATGGGTACCCTCCGTCTGCCAGGATAAAGTTCCCTGGAGGAGGGTAGAGTGAGCTCCTGTATAGTGGGCTGTGGCGGAGCACTCTGGAGTCATGGACTGACCCAGGCCAGCCCACGTAGGTGTCGATGAAGCGACCCTGATGGTCACAAACAGCCTGCAGGATGATGGAAGGGAACAGTTTCCTGTTCTTGTAGCACTGACCATCAGGGCCGCTCGGTGGCTTGATGCGGACATGGCAGCCGTCGATTGCTCCAGCTGCTTTCCTGAAAGCTTGGTGTCTTGCCAGCCCTGCAAACCCACGGGAGACTGCCTCCAGCTCTTCTGGGGTCTTGGGTAGATGGATCACAGTGTGGCGGATCGCCACCACCTCCTCCGTGACTCTGTGGACGATCCGGTGGACAGTTGAACGAGGCATCCCAAACACTCTGGAGACCACCCTGTATGATGCCCCACTTGCCAGCCAGAACAGAAATACTAGGGTCTCGATTGTGGCACCCCATCCGTGTCTCCGTCCCTGGTTAAGCAGGCCCAGAAGCACTGTCAAGGCCTCCCTGCTCAGCCGAAAATCAGGCCGCGTGTCCTGCTGGTTAAAAAACCTGTCCAGCACAGGAACATTTAAGTTAACCCTACAGTATAGGGGTCTGGGCTGGTTTGGGGAAAGAATGAGAAGAAAAAGTTAAATAAACAATAGCTAGATAAGTGTGCTGTTGTTAATTAGCTAATGTCATTGCCGTCAGTTAAAAGTTCACAGCAATGTTTATAATATTTGCCTCCAAAATGTAGTAGAGTATAAAGTAGCAAAAAATTTACATATTCAGCTGAAGCAGTAGGCTAGAGCTACATGAGTAAGCGCACTTAATTACTTCCCACCACTGTTTACCTGGCCATGGCCCTCTCTCAACCTGAGATACATCACACGCCGGCGCCGGCGGTGAAGCATCTCCATCTCTTCTAAAACAATAAGGTAAAAACAAAAAAACAAAATTAAAACGTCTGGCTCCATGTTATCGTACTTTTCGTTGACGTTGTCCCAACTGTCACTTCCAGCTGACAAGGTTGCTAGGCGACAGGAGCGGCACTTCGTGACACAAGGGTAAGGGTGGGAACAGTGATTACGTAAACAGGAAATCGTTCGTAGACCTGACCGTCTCATTTCATGTCCTTTAACAACATTCGGTTAAGGCCTTCGCGGTCTACGTAGGCCACGCCTTAGTAGAACGCGTCCTTCGAAGGATGCGACCCCTGAATTGAGACACAGCCATGTACAGATACTGTATACGCTGAATAAATGACAGTGATCTACAAATGCTCAGGTATGAAACGTGGTTATGGATCTCTAAACAAAGCAGTATGAAGAAGCTAATTGCTATAAGCTAAACAATGCAATGTATTAAGAGAGCGGAAGTTACTCTGATGAGTGGTTTGCTGCCTTGCAGCGGGGAATTCAAAGTCCGTTGATGGTTCAATGAGCAAAGATTGTGTGGTCCTTATTAGCAGATATTCCAATGTTCTTGATGGAGAGCGGCCTTGTATGGAACAGACCACATGGTTGAATGTGTTGCGCAATAATTTCGATCTCTAGAGAGATTGCCTTCCCTCTTCAAAGATACGTGTTAATTGCGGGTAATTCGAAAGGTTCGTTGTTGAGGGTAGTAATAAAGGTGTTTAAATAAATCACCAAATATTTGAGCTTTAAAGCAAACAAAAATATTTCAATGGCTTGCAGGGGAACATTTGACTCTCCTTGTGATCTCGCTTAGACGTGCGATAAAATTGGCGTGTATGTTACTTTTTATCATTATCCAAATAGGCCTCTTTTTTGTAAAGTTAATGGTTGTTTATTTTGAATATGCCTGATGTTACTTTCCCGTCACGCGTCCTCCAGACTTTAGCGGAGAACTCCGGGATAATTCGCCGGTTTAAACTGCGCCAGCCTAGTTTACGTTGGTTCTTTATTTCCTTCTGAGCTTTTATATCTCGTTCACTCGTTTGCACAAGAACCACCTCATTAGTTGAAAACGAAAGTAACCACCAACCCCCCACCCCCACCCACCCACGCTGCCACATCTTAAAGGAGCCCTATTAGGCTTTTGGG
Organism: Galaxias olidus; assembly: GCA_026901105.3. Classification (NCBI taxonomy): domain Eukaryota; kingdom Metazoa; phylum Chordata; class Actinopteri; order Galaxiiformes; family Galaxiidae; genus Galaxias; species Galaxias olidus. The sequence continues at coordinate 93,615 of JAPMUY010010363.1, forward strand.
GTTTTTCCCTTTCCTTTAGGGGCTTAAAGAGACAGGAGCTAAAACGGAGCGTTTCAGACAGAGGGTGAGTAGAGGTGCTGAAGATCCAGGCATTTTCGAAAAAATGAATTGTTTCTTGAACATTAAAACACGTAAGCCTATTCTAGTAGTACTCCTAAGTAAAGGTATGAACCTGAAGATTTGCATAATAGGGTCCCTTTAAAGTAACAGGCTAAATCCTTTTGACCCATCATTAAAATATTATTGTTTGTAATTAAACAATATTGCTTGTTTTAAATAATTGAATTGCCACTGTTCTTTTGCTTCTTTTTTTTTCTTGAAGGCTACATGCCACTGTTTTTTGTAATGTTTTTAAAAAAGGAGTGTATGTTGTGTATATGGGATTTAATTTATTGTTTCTTTTTTTACCATGGTATTGAATTGGGTATCGAGAATCGTGGAATTTGACTGGTATTGGTATCGACTACTAAATTTCTGGTATCGTGACATCCCTCGTAGCGACTCAAGTAAAGTATTTTAAATGACAAATTGTTGACTGATCGCTTATTCCACTTAAGGTCATGTCCGGACAGGGGTTTACTTCAAAATGAATCAAAGTTTGACCATCAAAAATGATGGGAACAGGTAGGCAATTAAACTTGAAGACAAGGTGCGCCGCAAAATCGGTGCCCGTTTTGTACCTACATATATCATTTCTACTCACTGGGCAACCACCGTGCAAGAGGCGAGTTTTAAAATGACAATATGACGATATTAACAGTAGCAATACGGACAGATTGGACTGCCAATGTTTTAAGAATATAAGCTTAAACCACTTCGTCAATAGTTTGATATTAAATAAAACATATTTTTTTGTTGAACTGTTTGAAGTTAAGGATTATTTAATGTAAGAACAAAACCTATGCACTTTGGAAGCTAACTGTGAATTAGCAAGAGCTCTATAGATATCAACACTTTATATGTTGTGAAACTAAGTTTTAATTTAGAATGACTTAAAAGACTCAGACCAACAAAAACGTTACATTTGGGTCAATTCAAACTGTTTCAAAACGCTATGCAGCACACTTTTCTTTACTGCTGCATGATTGTGCTTCCGTTATGACTACACTGTAGCTGTTGGGTTTGTCTTGCCTATTCCAAGTCATTTCCCTCCTCCACCATGTCCACATGTGTAGCTTTATCGGGTTTTAGTGTTTGATAGTTAGCCATTGTGTTAGCTTCTGGGAACAAATTTCTGTTACGTTTCTTCGTCATTAAACTTTTGCTTTGTTTGGCTGTTGTTACTTTGTTAAATATTATGTAAATTATGATCTGAGTTGAAGTGCATATGCCCATTCACATGCCATTCTAAGGTCCGCTTGACGAGATAAATTCTACATTTTCAAGTAGGGTAATGAGCCCTGCCCTCTGTTTTGCATAGCCAGTAAGTTCAAATGTTCTGTAACCAATCAGTGAAGAGCAAAGCCAGACCAATGAACGTATGTTTGTGCATCACCGTGACTAGCTAGCTAGTTAACTTATCTAGGAAGTAGGATAGCGAGCTCACTAACTAACGTATGTATCCTAGCTTACTAAACTGGCGTTAACTAGCTAATGTTGAGGTCATATTTAATCGGGCCTCATCTACAGTATCTCTGCGCACATCCCTGTCAGACCTATCAGGTCCTACAAAGATGTGCATCAAGCAAGCACAAAGATGAAGGATCTACTGTCATGCTCTGGAAATTTTTCTGCAGAACAGGCAGGCCCAAAGGATGCCAATGCTGAAAAGGAGTAGAAGGCAACTTTTTGCTGAATTGCTATATCTATATCACATTAACTTACTATTTTATAAACTGTAAAGAGGCCACTTCACTAACTGGGTTTGATATGGTTAGGCTTTTTCAATATACACAGGATGGGATGTTATTATATCCATTATGCCATCCTCCAAGATGAGCACTTCAAAAGACAATATTTTAGAGTGGACTTGGGTTGAGAGCAGATATGTCATTTGGATTTTCAAGTGGGCACCCTCCATCCCAAATGTTTCGTTAATTTGAGCCCACACCTCCAGAAGGCTTAACGGTGAGCAATGACGCCTCAGAGCCACCCCCCTCTATATCCGCTCTCGGCACGGCCAGATATAAAAAAATAAAAAAAATAAAAGGGCAAAGTTGTTCATTAAACTGAGAGATATCCCTATACCTATCCCTAATTCCTATTCCCGCAGGCTTTCAATGCCAACTCTGCGGGGATACTTACCACCTGAAAAGAAGATCATCTTTCCCTACTCTGTTACTGCAGGCTTAATATAACTTAAATTGTTTAAAAATAAATTGTTTCTTGAACATTAAAACGCGTAAACCTATTCTAGAAGAACTCCTAAATAAAGGTATGACCCTGAAAATTTGTATAATAGGGCCCCTTTAAAGTAACCGGCTTAATCCTTTTGACCCATCATTAAAATAGTATTATTTGTAATTAAAAACAATATTGCTTGTTTTAAATAGTTGAATTGCCACTGCCATTTTTAAAAAAGGGGGACCGGAGGGTGTGCTTCAATTATCGGGGTATCACACTTCTCAGCCTACCTGGGAAAGCTTATGCCAGGGTGTTGGAAAGAAGACCGATTGTCGAATCTCGGATCCAGGAGGAGCAATGCGGATTCCGTCCTGGTCGTGGAACAGTGGACCAACTCTTTACTGGGGGCTTTACAGCAGGGCTGTTTGGGGGGGCATGGGAGTTTGCCCATCCAGTCTACATGTGTTTTGTGGACTTGGAGAAGGCCTACGACCGTGTCCCCCGGGGAGTCCTGTGGGGGGTACTGCGGGAGTATGGGGTACCGGGGCTGTTGCTACGAGCCATTCGGTCCCTATATAACCGGAGTGAGAGTTGTGTCCGTATACTCTGCACAAAGTCAAATACGTTTTCAGTGGGTGTTGGACTCGGCCAGGGCTGCCCCTTGTCACCGGTTCTGTTTGTGATTCCCCGCTGCCGGGGGGAGGAGTGTGTCCAGTTTGGGGACCTCAGAATTGCTTCTCTGCTCTTTGCAGATGATGTGGTTCTGTTGGCTTCTTCAGACTGTGACCTTCAGCGGAACTGGAGCGGTTTGCAGCTGAGTGTGAAGCGGTCGGGATGAGAGGCAGCACCTCCGAGTCTGAGGCCATGGTTCTCTGCCGGAAAACGGTGGAGTGCTCTCTACGGGTTGGGATTGAGTTGCTGCCCCAAGCGAGGGAGTTCAATTATCTCGGGTTCTTGTTCACGATTGAGGGGAAAATGGAGCGTGAGATTGACAGGCGGATTGGTGCAGCATCAGCAGTAATGCGGGCGTTGTACCGGACCGTTGTGGTGAAGAAGGAGCTGAGCCGAAAGGCGAAACTCGCGATTTACCAGTCGGTCTACGTTCCAACCCTCACCTATGGTCATGAGCTTTGGGTAGTGACCGAAAGAATAAGATCGCGAGTACAAGCAACTGACATGTGTTTCCTCCATAGGGTGGCTGGGCTCAGCCTTAGTGATAGGGTAAAGAGCTCGGTCATCCGGAGGGAGCCCGGAGTAGAGCCGCTGCTCCTTCGCGTCGAAAGGAGCCAGATGAGGTGGTACGGGCATCTGATTAGGATGCCTCCTGGGCGCCTCCCGTAGGAGGGTTTCTGGGCACGCCCTACTGGTAGGAGACCCCGAGTTAGACCCAGAACACGTTGGCGAGATTATATATCTCGTCTGGCCTGGGAACGCCTCGGGATCCTCCAGGAGGATCTGGAAAGCGTTGCTGGGGATAGGGACGGCTGGAATTCCCTGCTGAGCCTGCTGCCACTGCGACCCGGCCCCGGATAAGCGGCGGAAAATGGATGGATGGATGGATGGATGGAATTGCCACTGTTTTTGAGGGTTTTTTGGCTTGAAGGCTACATGCCACTGTTTTTTGTAATAAAAAAAAAGGAGTGTATGTTGAAGTATATGGGATTTAATTTATTGCTTATTTTTTTACCATGGTATCGAATTGGGTATCGAGAACCGTGGAATTTGACTGGTATTGGTATCGACTACTAAATTTCTGATATTGTGACATCCCTACCTATGACTACTGGATTTGTGTTTTAATAATGAAGTAAAGTAAAAAGGTAACTTGCCCAGCAATGCCTTGTAAACAAAAAAGAGACAATGTATTTCTCTCCTATCACTAAGAGAAGACCATCCTACTTTTGTATACAGTGTACAATGATGAGTTCTAAAAAACTCGTATTTTGACATACAATCATAACACTGATATTGATAATTTTGCTATAAGGGTAAGTATGAACATATCATTATTTCCCTTAAAGTTTAACTATCACGTCAAGCAAAGCATTATGTGCACATGTCTGTCTCAGGTTGTACACGGTACGTCTTGTATTTTGTGCTGTACTATACATGTGAAAGGTCAGGTCTGTGTTTTTGACCATTCATAACCATTTCAATGCATATTGATTTGTTAATCGAACGTTAACAGTGTGATAATACGTTTGGGAGACATCAAAGCGAACTATTTAGCCTGAAAATATGTTAAAATGCTGTGAAGTTAAGGAAGTTTTACTGGAACTTGTATTTAGATAATTTGCCATCAGAACAAGGTGGTTGTTATTAAGTGTTCCACTCCTTAATTTAATTGTTCCTTTTTAAGTGCATTTTATTCTGCTTCCTCTGTCGCCTTTTCTCCATGAAACCACGGAATAGTCCTGTAATGCATCCAAGGCCACTGCTCTGTTTGTTACAACAAAACAAAAAACACCATACAGTTCATTTAAACTTTAAGAAATTGGCGGTATATGATCAATATGTGTAGATTATACAGACTATATGTACCTGCTCCTGTGTGGACTGATCTCTCCTCAATCTGTCTGATCTTTTCTGTTAGACCAGCCACCTTGTTTGACCACTGCAACTCCACGTTTCTGATCTGTTGTTGGCTGTCCCTTTGCCACTGCTGCATAAGTTGTGGTTGCATGTTGCTTGTCCAGTTGGTCCCGTTGCAGCTTCAGCAGTGTGAGCCATCCCTGTGCAGCTTCCTCACCGTCTATCACTATACTAGCCAGGCAGCTGTTGGCCACGGACGCTTTTTCTTCAGCCAGGTTCAGAGCAAACGTGGCCTTTTCTTTTTCCTGCTCCATTTTCAACAGCCTGCGCTCCACCAGCTCCACACTTACCTGGTGCCACAGCTTCTTCTCTTGCCACTGCGCCTCTTTTTCGGCACTCTCTCTCTCTCTTTCTGCCATCGTTCTAGAGATGCACTCCCTGACGTCCAGGATATCTCCAGCCATCTTTTCCCTCGTACTTTGTTCTTTGTGGAGCTCTTGTTGGAGCACATCCATGGCCTCCTTCATCAGTGTGATATATTGCTGCTGTTTGTCACGCTCCCGCTCTGTGGCCTCTTCCATCACCTCTATTAGAAGGAAGTCACAGGTCTGCTTTGCCTGAAACACAGCGTGAACATTCTTCAGTTCAGTCTTCTTGGCATCGCACTTGATTTGCTCTTCCTTTAGTTTCAGCTGGGCGCTTTCACACTCCACGTTTAAGAAAGTGTTCTTACTCTCTTCCGCCATTAGCTTCATTTCAGAGCTGATCATCTTTCTCTCCAGGTCAATGTATTTACGTTGCTCCTCTTCAGTTTCTCCTTGTAGCAGTCAATTTCTTTTGTATTGTCTGCCTTGGTTGACTCTATTTGAACTTTGAATTCCTCCACAGTTTTCTCACGCAACACTGCTTTGGCTCTCTTTTCCATACAGTTGCTTTCCATATTTTCAGCTTCATCTTGCCCCTCATTCCGTTAATGTTGCCTCTGAGGCTTGACCTCCAGCTGCTCCACCTTCCTCCTCCATTCCTTAAGTTCCACTGTGAGCTCCCGCTGCATCCTCTCTTTCATTTTCTCAAAGCGACTTTTCTTCCCTGGATTCTCCATCTTATCTAGGTCCATGTTGACACTACTATCGTGGTGGGCAGTATTCATAAAATAATGCTTTGCTGTGACAAAAAGTGTAACTTGGGCTATCAACAGGGTCAGTGATATCATTACATCGCACCATTACATTATGATGTC
>JAPMUY010010371.1:0-12500 GCA_026901105.3 Galaxias olidus
CGATCTACATACATTCTAGAAGCTTAACAACTTAAGTGACACAATTTGTAGCCTAGTGGTCTTAATACTGTTCTCCTGCTGTATACATTTTTTTAGCTGCTGCCCTTTCGCTTACATTATGTGAAACGTGGGATTGTTGTTGTCTGTTACTTCTGGTTCAATGTGTCTCAATCCATTTAGCAGAGTATAGCCTTACAATGTCCTCTTAGACTGTGTGAATGTATGATTCCTATGCATTCAATTTGTGGAAACTTAATTAAAAATACTTACAGAGAAATCTTAAGAGAGCAGCATGACATATGCTGTCAATGCATACAGTATTTGAAAAAGGTTAGATTTTGATTTAACTTGTCATGCATCTTGCCTCCAAAAGGTTAACACATATTTTAAGCACTTGCATTGTTTTTAGATTTGCAATTGTAAAACTGATGTGCTTGTGGTTTTCTTTCCATTGCATTTTTAAAGAAATAATAAGAAAGTTGATTTAGGTGAAAGCATTTGCTGAATGATTCTAAAGTAAAATCCATATAAACATACATGAACACATGAACAAGTAATCATACGGTATATTTATATATTATATAATTAGCGGTCCAATGGTTTGTGATATAGTATAATGAAATAACTGAAATGTTGCTAATAGTCCTGCTTCTGGTGATGATGGGGGTAAATAATCACCATAGCAACTATGATGATGAAGATGATGATGATGATTAGGTACGTATGAACAGCCAGGTTATTGCTCGTAATATCCTGGAAAATAGCAGAAACTTTTATACGATAGACATATGATAAACGAATGAGTGTGCCTATAATTTTAGATGGTGCACTATTTTATTAGCGAGGCGTCGTTTGCCGGGGCACATCACATGTAGCAGATATAGGAAGGAAGTAATGCAGGTTTTTCTCTGTTTAGCTAGCAGCACAGCGTCGTCCGTAGTAGTAGCACTGAGATGTCAAGGAGAGTGGGTGGTGCGTTGTCGACCTCCTCTTCGGCTCTAAACACAGACGACCTGCTCACGGTAAGATACTTGATGTTTTGGTGTGAATACACCAGCTAAATTGCAGTAAAGATTGGTCTGTTAATGAAGATATATAATTTCAGTTGTTTGTTTGCGTTGTGATAACACAATTTGATGACTTGCATCAGACGTACGAGTCGGCGTAATGCTAGCACGAGTTGAAAGTTCGTCTAGCCTGAAACGAAGACCATGTGGATTTGAGCTCATTAATAATATAGTTAGTTAGCTTGTGACCGGTTTCAAAACGTGAGAGAGAACATACGATATTTTGCTATCTATCTGTCAAGCTGGGTTCAAATCTAACTAATGTTTGCGCTTGGGGGTAATACAATTATTTTTCTTGAGGTCATTGCGGTGGCTATAATCTGGTGGCTAGTTAGCATGCTAATGTTAGTTAAAATTGTTGGCGGATTAGATAACTCGTGCGCAGATTATTTTGAGCAAGCTTTCTTTATGAGTATGATTGCAAAATGTCAATATGATTGGCAATATTAACCTAGCGGCGTTATTGCGCGCTGTTTTCTTCGCCAGACTGAGAACTGTCAAACGGCATCACATGTTTTTGCATTAATGCATATTGGAGTTTTGGAATCGGTTATCCATGTGCCACACTAAATTGTTAAATGAATTGCATCATCAATCCATTTTGCAGTTAGCGATAGTTTGTCATAAATGTTTGCACTAAGAAAAACAACCAAGCTTCGTGTTATCACAGGATTTGAGTATATCCATGTAAAAAGTCCCTTTGCTATGGAAATCAATCTAAAAGCACCTGCAAGGCTGCAGATATATGATTAGCGGGAGATGGCAAACTGTGGCCTAATATGTTCCGTGTTTATAGCGGATGTGTTATTTTGTTCACCTTTTTTAGAGCTTTATAAACATAATGTTTGATAACGTGTGTCTCTCCCTCTCTTCATTTCCCACCGATCCCTTTGATCTCTTTTCAGCACTATCACACAGTCCACAGTTCATTTAAGTTCAAAGTGTTTAGTGGGGGTTTAATGTTTGCTAAAAAGAAAATGTGCCCTTTCGGGTTGATATGGTCTAAAACAGCCAGTGACACCGAGGCGGAGGCACATGACTGATTCCGAATTCAATTATGAGAGGCTTGTGTTTTGTTTAACAGAAATGTACGTTACTTTTTTTGGTTTAACATTAAGATAACCTGAGTGTGTGGAAGTAACAGTCCGTGTGTTTATGTACCACTACAATCAACAAAAAATTGTATTTAAAAAATCTGAACATTTACAGAGTACATTTTAAACATTGGTCTAGGTCTGTAAATGGGGATAGGGTTATTCTATATATTAGAGCCACACAGCTGTCATACTGAATATTGTCCTTCATACCACTCATCTTTGAAGCAACTTTTTTTTACTGTAGTTGTTCTGGTTTTCAACAGAATACATTTTCTATAAATTACACTAACTGAACTGAAGGCAGAGGTTGTGCTTCCCAAGCTTTGCTTCTGTGCCACACTTACACACTGCCATAATTGTCCCCACTGGTTGCTGGGCAACAGTGATCTTTTTTCTGTCTCTTGATCTCTCGCTCTCTGTGTGTGTGTGTGTGTGTGTGTGTGTGGGGGGGGGGGGGTTTCTCAGGTCATCTTGTCTTTAAGTGTCCCTTTCTTATTTCCATAGTCTTGAAGTGTGTCCTCGTTTGTCCTAAACCTAAAGGTTAATCAATCTGTTTTGAACGTAGTTACTGCTTTATCACAAACAATATAATTCAGACAATTTGTACCAGTGAGAAGTATCCCTGTATGTTCAGACCTGCCAGGTCTCACGGTTTAGCTGTGAGGCTCCCATTTTTCTGCCTTCCCGAATATCTCACGTTTGTGTAATGGCTTTCTCACGGTTTTCGTTGTCTACTCAACCATACATTTGGCATGGCCTGTATTTCTTTTTCAACGTGGCTAACTCAACCTCATTCAATTTTGACAACCACCGAGTCAATTAATTTTTATCTCAAACGTTCCATTTTATGCTAATGTATTCTGTGTGGGGGTGTTGCTTTCTTCATGCTTTCGTGACAGCTTGACACATTGTCCACCTTAAGTCAGCTAGTAGTAGTAGTACAGTGGTGGCATCCGTTTTTAGATTACGGTTAAATTGAGTGATTGAAAGAGAAAAAATATACAGATATAAGATGAAGAATCATGGAGCTGGAAGGGTTAATGGCGGCTAACATACCTAAATACAGTTCTGCAGAGGTAGACTTCAGTTGCAGAGGGAGTGAGGATGGGTTTGTTTTTATGTTTGTTTATGTATTGCAATTCAATAGCATACACGTTACAGAGAGTTTATGTATTGAATCTCATGTTTGTTCTTTATGATTTTTTTTTTCGGCGAATCTCCCAATTATTGAAGGTGTTTCACAGGCAATCTCCCTGGTGAGCTTCACACAGCGTTGACAGGTATGAATGTTAAGAAGTGCCTAACTGGTGCGGAAGGAGATTTGTTTGCTTCCAGCCATCTTTCTTTTGTAGAGAGCAGTGCCATTCAGCCTGGCAAGCTACCCGCTGGGTTCCTTGTCTATGACTGTATAAAAATGCTTGATCATAAATAACAAGAATCAATTTCAGATTGACAATGACAATTGACAATTTTTCTTTCGGAAGCAGTGAAGGTTGCTGCTATACAAATAAAAAACATAGGCCTATTAGAAGTGAAAAAAAAAGAGTGCACATTCTGTAGAGCTTCAAAGTGACATTTGGCTACAAGCAAAAAAAAAAAAAAAAGAATTCCCATTTTATTGCAAACACAGGGATTTGTAATTTCGTTGTTACAACCTGTGCCTAAACACAGCTCAACCATTTGGGATACTCCAACTCCAGCCAGTCACTGTGTCAAGTGACCCTGTGCCACTTTGAGTCGTGACTAGTGGCAAGTGCTACTTCTAGTGCAGATCCAAAGGTTGCTTCTCAAACGTCTGATATAACTCCATACCATGCAACCTTACGTTCTTGTTACCTCAATGTTAAAGGTCTATGACATATATCTTACAAAAGGGCCAAGATAAAAATATACTGGCCGCCAGTAAAAAGTACCTAAAAAGCCTGAGCTGACCTTTAAACCTGTTTTTTTATTATTATATTTAGACCCACTTTGGTTCGCAGGTAAATGCCTACAGTTGAGTCAAGCCATATTACAATCTTTCTGAATGCTTTGTGACTTGTCCATTGTCTGTTTTATTCCAAACAAGGCACACAGCTTGTGCCTACCTAGTAAGAAAAATTATCTAATCTTAGCACAGTGCATATTCAGCAAAATCCCCTGTCTAGTTCACTTAAAAGATAAGATTCCTTCACCTTTTCATTGATTTTGTCAAGTATTTCCAACACAGTGTGCCGAACGAAATTGATTTTTGTCACTTAGTAATTGTGGTAACTGTAACAGTTAATTGCTCCGACACATATACCTGCATCTTGGCTAAAACCGTGTTTCTCCACAAAGGATATCCACAACACTGAAATACAGTCCAGACTTTAAACAAAGCTGACTGGGCCCTCATACCTTTTTAATTATCCGTGCTGTTAAATCAAGCAAGGCATTTTAAGTAGCTTTTCCATTAATCCCAGTGTGACTCCTGCATTTTTCCCCGTTCAAACCTGTCGACACTCACTGACTTTTGAGACTCATGCTGAGGCTGTTAGTGATGTTACATTTGTTGGATGTTAACCAGCTGAACTTTAAGTCAACAGTCTCTTAATGCTTAGAAACTGACCATAGAGCCTAACTTGTCTTTTCGTGTAGACTTAGACTGAATAAACTTAGTCAGTAGTCACTGAACAAAGTGTTTTGCATTTTTCCAGATGTACATTAAGCTTGCATTGATTTAACAAGGCTGCATGTATCTGGCACATTGCCTATGAAAATATATTGAAAGTAGACAAAATCAACATGTTTAATGAGAAAATGCCTAGCAGTTACAATATTTTGGTCAAACTCCAAAAACAAAACATTAAATGCCAGAGATGTAGCCTAGCTTTAGCCTACAGGAGTTGCTCATAGTCTCAGCGTATACAACAGATCTGACGTATCTACTGTGTTTTGCTGTATCTAGCTGAAGCCCCTGTGGGTATAAGTGCTACTCGTCACACTGTTACCCCCTTTCCACCAGCACGAACCTAGAGCCAGTTCCGTGCCGGTGCTAGAGCCAGTTCACCCTTGGTTCAATTTGCGAGCCTTAGAAGAACCGTTGGCTTTTCTACGGGCTAGAGAACCATGTCATTACGTCAGTATACTTCAGTATACGTCACTGCTTTTGCAGCAATGCAAGGCTCTAGTCAACTGAAACTGCTTTTCAACTTCGAGTGCCTCTTCCCCGTTCTTTATTTTTTTAAAGACGTGCCTGGAGTGCTCTTTTTTCGAAGCGACGCCGCCTTGCACTTTTTTTTTTTTTGGGCAGAGCACGTCGTGTAGCCTATCTGATGTAGAAAATAGTTGAACATTTACCAAAGTGAAGCGCTCATCAATGGCACTTCTTTGTCAGCCGGCCAATCAAAATCGATTAAAGGCGGGACTAAAAGTTGAGCTTGGTCTTAGACCAGCAAAGAGTTGGGGCCAGCTTGGAACCCGTTTTTCTGGCCGACAGCCGGCTCCTTGGCGATGGAAAAGCAAAGAATGGGTTCAAGATTTGGCTCTGGCTCCGAACCAACACTGGAACTTGCTTGGTGGAAAAGGGGTATTAGAGAGTTTAGCGTGGGTTATCATTTGTGTACAGTTTAGTTTAGCTCACAAGATTATTGATGGGTTTCTTGTCTTATTTTTATTTTATTTTTTTGCAGTGGACTGGTTATTGATCAGTGAAGTGTTTAATTATGTGTGTGTGGTGGTTGGGCGGGCATGACTGTCATTATCTGCATGTTTGTGACTGTGTGCGTAGCACAGTTAAGCGACTAGTAGCTTGGTAGCCCCGTGGCGCTAGCATTAGTGCCAGCCAAGACCAACCGTAGCCAAGGGGGAAACATGGCACCATAGCGAGGCGGGTATGTGTGTTATGTTCTGATCCTTTGGCTAAGGGGGTTTTGATCACACTGGCTCGGTGTAATCTGGTCGACAACCCTGTCGTTTTGCAGCAAAACCACCTCCCTTTGATCTGCCTCGTGACCTCAGTGCGAGACACGTCTGATGAAAGGTAAGCCTGCATAACTTAGTGCTTCCTACGGCTGGTTGTCCATTTTGTAGCCTTTCCTGTCTCCTGTATTCACAGTTTCTGTGTGTTTCCAAATATAAATGTGCTCTATTACAGACTCCCAGCCTGTCTGTGCTGACCTTTTTATCAGACTCAGATATACTATGCTTCATAATAATAATAATGATAATAATAATAGTTCATTTTATTTAGTTTTTAGCACTTTTCTCGAGAATCAAAGCTCTTCACAGAAATTGGTTGCCAATTAATTACACAGAACGAACAACAAATGGGCCCACAGCTATCAAACACAACACTCAGTCTGAGTGATACCACGTCAGCCAATTTGCGGCAGACTTGCTCTCCCAACATATTACGACAGACTTGCTTAGGACATAGGACACATAAGTAAGCTCAACAAGCACATAAATCATCTTGTTGTCTAATTTCTTGATTTTTATTGTCGTTTTTCATAATCGTGGCCTGAAGGCGGCCTTAAGCCTGATTCTAGATTGTTCTGCATGACGTTATTCTGATAGATGTTGGTACGAGTGCTGCAGATAAGGGAAGGTGCTGATACTGTGGTGGATATTGAGGCTCTCTCCTCTCAAGTGTTTATTTAAATACACTGAATAGACAAATATTGGTTCAGAGGCCATGCAGGAAAGTAATCCTTTTAAATTTAAAGCAGACAAGCAAGATCGTTAGGTTGAAAATGACTGACGAGACCACCTGAAATAGCTGGAAATAGTTTTGAATGGAAGTAAGCCATTAGCTATTAGTTGTGTTATAGCAGCTTTACAATCTTAAAGTCTCTCTTCACAAAAAGCTTTTTATACTGGGTGGTGGATGTTTCATACTATTCATTTTAGATCTCCATTTGACTTTGAAAGAGTCTGTTTACTGCAGTCAGGAAGGACTTATCTTCTGATGAGATGAGTGTGCAGACAGTGACACAGAATAGCCTAAATAGTCTGCAGTAGTAACCTTGATGATCTTTTGCCATAGAGATATGCTAACTGTATTCCATAACCATCAAGGAAAGGTTGGAGAACGACATAACTGTTGAGAAAGGTTGACACCAAATCTTCCAATGAACGTTGTGTTTCAGATTAAGGAATTTATCTGATGACATTGAATGATAGCGAGATTGAATTTATCGGGCTAAGGCTAAGCACACAGGTGTTTTAAATGGCAGTTGATTCCAGATCCTAGCTTGTAACATACAGTTAATGGCTCACTGATTCTACTTGTTTTATCGTCAGCTACTGACTGACTGCCATTGATTTTTGTTGTTGTTGCTCTTATCCATTTAAAGCCGTGATTTAAAGCAGCCATTACAAGGCTGCGTGTTGTTTTTTGCTTTACCAAAACAATCACAGGCTTGCTGGCTTATAATATTGGGCAAGTAAATGGCATTTTCTTTTCTGAAACCGCAGAGTTTTCTTACTCTTTTGAAACCCCCTGACAGTAGTTTGCGTGCCATGGTGATATAGTAGAGCGAACCACTGTAGCAGGCTCCTCTGTAAACTATTGATCACTACTTAATGAGGGCTTAGACCTGTCCAGATATTGAACTCTTTGTGCTCTAGACCAGTGGTTCCCAATCCAGTCCTCAAGTACCCCCAGCCATTCCAGTTATGGTTATTTCATCTTCCCAGGTGCTAGCGCACCTGGTCTAATTAGTCACCTCACGTACAGCAAGGCCTTGATTAATTGCACCAGGTGTGCTGGCACTTGGAAACATCCAATTCCTGGCACGTTTGTGGGTACTTGAGGACTGGATTGGGAACCACTGCTCTAGACCTATCCACCATCTCTAAATTGGATAGCTTTAGACCTATCCAATATCTTTCATGATCTAGACACATTTGTCTTTAACTCTCGTAATTTAGGTATGAACACTGTCCCTAACTTGGAGGGCTTTAGGCATTTCCAACATGTCTAACGTTAGTAATTTTAGGTCTTTCCCTTCAACTCCATTTGCTCTCGGGGTTTACAGTTGAGGCCAAAAGTTGTATACACCTAGGCTAATGATATTCAAACTCAGTTTTTTCTGTAAACTTTTGAATTCTGATGTAGTGAAATAAATCTGTGTCTAATTGATTATTTTAAAATGACCTCTGATGTGAACAAAGTAGATGCCCTAATTGACTTGACAAAAGAAATGTATGGTAACATGAAATGTGTGGAGTTGTGAAAAACTGAGTTTGAATATCTTTAGCCAAGGTGTATGTGCATTTTTTGGCCTCAACTGTTAATTAATTCATCCTATCTCACACTGAGGGATTGGAGCAGTATTTTACTGTTATAATAATAATAATAATAATAATAATTCATTTTATTTAGTTTTTAGCGCTTTACTAGATACTCAAAGTGCTTTACACACATTGGTCGCCAATTAATAACACAGAACGAACTACGAATGGACCGACAGCTATCAAACACAACACTCAGTTTGAGTGATACCACGGCAGCCAATTTGCGCCAGACTTGCTCACCAAACATATAGTTATAGTCCCCCCGACTTATCAATTCTTCCCCATCCTCAGCTATTGAATGTGTACAGGCTGTTAAACAAGGCCCAATACTGGCATGCATGAGGAGACCTGGGGAGACCTATTACATGGAAGGCCTGGCACGATCGTTTCTCTGAAGTCAGTCCAGGAATTATCTCCCCAAAGCGTCTGACTGAAGTGTGTATAGATTGGGCTGTAGATTCTCATATCAGTTTTTGCCTTGCCTACATGAAGCAAAAGTCTGTGGATTTCTTTTCTTTTTTTTTATTATTGGCTGATGTGGTTGGCTTTCAGATTAGCTGAAGCATATGCTTCTGTTGTTAATACATTTCCTACACATTCTTTATTTATCTAATTTTATTTCATTTTGTTTGGTAGGGTAGAGGAGCAGTTGTTTTGAAGAGGGGTGCCACTGACGTTGGGATCTGTTTGCTGATTTCTCCAAAGCAATAGGGTCCGCAAGCTGGTGATGCGGGGACACAGAGTAGAAATTGTCCATCCTTCTCTCTCGCTCACTGTCTACCCCCCCATCCCCAGTTTATCACAAGTGACAGGTAAAGCAGGTCAAACTGCAGCCTAGTTTTCCACATCCAGGCCTACCCTTCCCACTAGAGAATGATGTAATCAGGCTAATCAGAGCTTCCTTTGATACGCCAGTTAATTGTTTTTATTTTTACAATTAAACAATTTTAACAGTGAAAATTGCTTACTGGTTCTGTCACTGGTAATGGAAGAACTCATAGGGAACTATGGCCCTAGTGGCGGAAAGTTAAGCACACTGTAATAAACAGCCGAACAGAGTAGCAGGGTGATGTGGCTGATGTTGTGGGTTAGGCTAACATGGCTAACAGAGGAGCAGGGTGATGTGGCTGATGTTGTGGGTTAGGCTAACATGGCTAACAGAGGAGCAGGGGGATGTGGCTGATGTTGTGGGTTAGGCTAACATGGCTAACAGAGTAGCAGGGTGATGTGGCTGATGTTGTGGGTTAGGCTAACATGGCTAACAGAGGAGCAGGGGGATGTGGCTGATGTTGTGGGTTAGGCTAACATGGCTAACAGAGTAGCAGGGTGATGTGGCTGATGTTGTGGGTTAGGCTAACATGGCTAACAGAGTAGCAGGGTGATGTGGCTGATGTTGCGGGTTAGGCTAACATGGCTAACAGAGGAGCAGGGGGATGTGGCTGATGTTGTGGGTTAGGCTAACATGGCTAACAGAGTAGCAGGGTGATGTGGCTGATGTTGTGGGTTAGGCTAACATGGCTAACAGAGTAGCAGGGTGATGTGGCTGATGTTGCGGGTTAGGCTAACATGGCTAACAGAGGAGCAGGAACATACTGTATGGTTGGTTGCTAAGCACACGGCACCACAGGATCGGCACATAGGTCTTTTTTGGGGTGAAATCAGGGTTAAAGAGTGTTTTTTTTAACTTTTGTATTTCATACCATCTCGACAGTATACCCGGGGTCCCTCCAAAATATTAGTGTCCCCTGGTGGTTCAGTAGGGGAAATCGCTGGGGGCTCTCGTTAAAATAAAGAACATGTTCTGGATTCTTTGTTTTATTATTCGCTAAATAGTCAGAATTTCATAATTCTTCATGAATCTTAGTCATTATTTTATTTAAATCCCTTCCTTAAAGCTCTCATACTAATAGTTCACTATTCTGACTCTCTTGTTCTCAGGGTTGGAGTAATGTGGGAGCCAGTGGGAGCTGAGCTCCCATGAGGAGGGGTCTGAGCTCCCATGAAAGCAGTCATCCATCTGTGGGGGTCGCCAATACAGTGCACCGGTTGAGATATGAATTATTTATCTCCGCCACTAACGTTAGAGACCCCCACAAAACTCAGATTATAACTCGAACCCTGCTTGTTCTATTTAATGAGGCCAAATGGCCATTGGTATTGAATGGGGGGTCCATATCTGCTTAGACAGCATAATTACACCTGTCTACTAGTTGCGAGACGTTTGGAACCCCCTCTTTCTTAAGACTATATATTAATACATACCCAGGCCGACCAATTCCCTCAGGTCACAGTGGAACCAGTATCTTAAAAAACAGTGCATTCCAATGAGATGATGTAGGCCTAGTCATAGTTGTATTGTGTTGTATTGTGTTGGCGTGTTGTAAGACACTATGACGGACGCACTGAAGTTGAGAATGTGTTTATAACTAACCTTGGACCTAGAAACAGCCCGCTCCTGATGTTCCTGTTTAAAACGTGAGCAGGCTATTCTGCCCCCCCCCCCAACACACACACACACACACACACACACACTTTTAATCCCCCAACCACCTTGCTAAGGAACAATATGAACTACAGAGACCTATTTGAACAGGAGTTATATGTTAACACGGAAAGATGGACTTGCCACGATAATTGACAGACTGGGATTTCTTAATGTTTACATTGTTAGCTCTGAGGTGACGCCGCGGCCAGCTTCTTATGAGATCTATTAACTGGATTCTCTTTCTCTAACTCTCTCTAACATCTTATTCCTTTCAGTCTTTCTCTGTTAAACACATCCCACATTACCTCGGAATAAACCAGTGTTACCCAGTGTTAAACCAGTGGGCTAATCAAATTAGAGAAATTAGATTTTTTTTATTATTATCTTTTCACTTTTCCTCCCACCATTATTCTGCATCTCTTTCCGTTCCTCTCCTCTCCTCTCTCAATCGTGTGTGTGTGTGTGTGTGCGTGTGCGTGTGCGTGTGCGTGTGCGTGTGCGTGTGCGTGTGCGTGTGCGTGTGCGTGTGCGTGTGTGTGTGTGTGCGCGCGCGTGTGTGTGCACGCGCGCGTGTCAGCAGTAAGAGGGAGAGAATGCAGTAGGTGGTATAGAATATGTTTTGACAGTTGGGAAACGCTAATATTGTCAGTAAGTTGAGCTTGTCAGGGATTGTTTGACATGGGATTGATTTTTGTTATTTGTAAACTGTTTTTATTCTTTAAAAAAACTAAAGACTTTATTCTCATATGAAAGGTTGTTATTTTATCTCCGAGTCTTTTGAGTAACACTAGATTGTTTTGATTTTTTCAGACTTTCCTTGTTACCGCCACGCTGGTTTGTGATAGGTGGATGTGGCAGTGAGAGGCCCCGCCCACGGTTTTGACCACTGAAGTGTGACAGGATTCTCTGGAGGCGGTGGACAGCGCGGCCGACACACACCAAGCAGGTAAGAGCTACCACATTCGTGGGAATGATCTCTTTAACAATACGGTTCTTACTGATTGGTCTGAAAGCAGGTTTTACCTATTCTCTATGCTAGGGCTGTGGTTCTGGGAACGTGTGTGTGTGTGTGTGCGTGTGTGTGCGTGTGTGCGTGTGTGTGCGTGTGTGCGTGTGTGCGTGTGTGTTTATAGGACTGTCCTACTCCACTCTCCAGATGTGGGTGAGGGTCGCTGGTTATGGTGGTAGCGTTTATACTGTTACCTTGGAAGGAAGGCGGGCTGGGGACGCCATGGTAACGCCATAGTAACGGCGCAGTAATAACAGATATACACTGTCAGTTATTTAGTTAGTCCTGTTGACCGTTTATTTCTGTACCTCAGTCACCTAGTGGATTGTGTTTGCTTTGGTTATAAATTTTCCTCACTATTTAGTTTTCTGATCTATGATAGTCTCCTGAGATGGGAGAATGTGTAAAAGCACGTTGTTTTTTTAGTTTCATATCAATGACGTGCATCTAGCTGCTGCTCCTGCGTCATCAATGGTGATATAGACACACAAAGCAAGTGTTGCATTATCGCCAAGATAACATCTCCAGCGCTAAATGACCCTGGAGTAGATGGGAGCCGTACGCTTCCATTCTGTAGTTTA
>JAPMUY010010371.1:20000-55000 GCA_026901105.3 Galaxias olidus
TTAGAATTGAGGCCTTAATTCTAATTCCTATGGATTACTAGATCAATTATGATCTGTGTTCGGTGATGTCCATTATGATCTGTGTTCGATGATGTAACTAAAGTAACTAAAGGAAAACTCAAATAAATGACTAACCTATTGATTTTCACCGCATAGTCTTTGTTAGACTCAGGTAAATAATTAGTCAGGACTACCTTCATTGTTCTGAACTTTGTAACTCACATGCCTGAGTGTGTTGATGCCGGCATTTTGACTCAAGCCCTGACACCTTGTTTCCTGCTGCAGATGGTGCTTTACTTTGTGATGGATGTGCTGAGAGACCTGCCGGGGCTGCCGGGCCTGTTTGTAGCCTGCCTCTTCAGTGGGGCACTCAGGTAAACTACAAGACGAAATACAAGTTAGATTTTGTACTCATTCTAATAATTTAATTAAGGGGGAAAATTATCCACGCTAGAAAAGTTTTTCAGGCACATACATGGTCCTCACGTATTTTGTTGTTGTTAAAAAAGCCAGTAAATATGCGGCCATTTGTATTCTGTAAACTATCTAATGATAAACAACACCCTTCTTTACTGGGAATCTTTTAATGCTCAGGCTTATGCAGTGTAGGCATCTAGTAATCAGACCGTTGAACTTACAAAGTATGGTTACATTTTGTTATTTTTTTTTGTTTTATTTTTTTATTTAATTTAAATCCCAACCTACCTTCTAGATAAGCTGTCCTCTAAGTCAAAGTTAAATAACCGTGAAAGTGTTCTGATGTGTGGTGATGTGCAGTGCAAACCGCAGCCATGGAGTTGAATTCAGCACGCTCCGTTAGTTTGAACCATAGACACGCTCTATAAGTTTGACTTGTGTGAGAGAGAGCATTCTTAAACGTGTCCTTAAACGACAGTGTCATTGACTTGTGAGAGAGCATTTTAAATTGACGTACTTCAACGGGTTTTCCCCTCCGTTGCTTTACACTGCGTTTGACATGACACCACCCTTATCAGGGACGAGGAGGGAGGAGCCCGCACAGTAAGCATCCATCGGCCGTCAATCAAATGGGGGCCCAAGGGCCGCGCTGTCTCAGTGTCGTACTGATTCAGTAGAGGATGTTTGTTTAGGTCTTACTGATTCAGTAGAGGATGTTTGTTTAGGTCGTACTGATTCAGTAGAGGATGTTTGTTTAGGTCGTACTGATTCAGTAGAGGATGTTTCTTTAGATCTTACTGATTCAGTAAAGGATGTTTCTTTAGGTCGTACTGATTCAGTAGAGGATGTTTCTTTAGGTCGTACTGATTCAGTAGAGGATGTTTCTTTAGGTCGTACTGATTCAGTAGAGGATGTTTGTTTAGGTCTTACTGATTCAGTAGAGGATGTTTGTTTAGTCACCCTGGTGACCTGCTGTTCTCAGTCTCCTCTCTCAGCTACTGCTGGCATCACCAGCTAATAGAAATGTTTTACCTCTGTAGTTTTGTAGGAACAACTGTAAAAAAAAAAAAAAAAATAATAATAATAATCCTTTGTCCTCCCAGTACCCCTTTTTACACAACGCAATATACAACATCCCATCTCAACGTCCTCTTTCTCTCTTTCTGTTTCTCTCTCTCTCCCTCCTAGCACCATCTCCTCAGCGTTCAACTCCCTAGCAACGGTTACCTTGGAGGACTTGATCAAGCCTTACTTCCCGAGGATGACGGAGGCTAAAGCTACGCTGCTGTCTAAAGGGTTGGGTAGGTCACACCTGCAGTTACACACCACATCCATGCAGGGGGCGCTGTTTATATAAAGGGTTGGGTAGAGAAGGGTATAGCTGCAGCTGGGTCCTGGCCTGGGAAATCCTGCCTCCTGTGCCCCTTTGTCTATTGGTTGTTACCAGCCAATAAAAATTGGCAGGCAATTTCTGCCCCCCCCCCCGTGCCCCTCTGTTTATTGGTTGTTACTAGCCAATGGGAACGTGCAGGCATTTCCTGCCTCCGCTGCTTAGCCAATGGTAAAAGTTATAATTGTTGCTTGTAGTTTAACCATGGCTTCCTTCGTAAGTAAGCTAGCTAATTAGCTTGCGGTTAAATAATGTAATGAAATACAAACTAGCGTTCGCTAACGTTAGTCATAGGCTACAATATACTAGGCTATTAAAGTTAACTTAAATGCTATTATTAACGCTCCCGACTTTAATAATAACAAAAACTAATAATAATCTACAAAACCAGTGTGAGCTTTTACTACGCTTTTCTGAAATAACATTATCTGACTATATAAATAAAAAATATGCCAAAGCTGGATTCCTCCGTTTTCCTTAACGTTGTAGGCCGATCTGAACGATTTAAATTACATGACAGATGTTCATTGAAAACTAAATTGTTGTTGGATTGGATTGGCTAATGAAATGTAATATCGCAAAGCCAGTCATGCTAGATTAATCCGTGGGTTAACTTTCAAACAAGTAGGCGCCTACCAGAATTAATTCAATTATTGAAGTTTTTACTCATTATCTACCAAAACCTGATTTACGTGTTATTTGGTTGGTTACAGTCATTGAGTGATAGGCTACATTAAAAGGTCATTTTAATAATTCCCCAGTGCTGGTGCGCATCCCAGATCACAATGAGCAAGTAGCCTAAATATTATGACCCCGACGCATATTCCAGTTTCGCTCTTCAAAGACATGTTTCTTGTCCAATGAAGTGTAGCGTGAGAAAGCAAATTTACCCTTTAACTAATGGGATTGGAAAATCTTTATAATTCCTCAAATCAGATCACAAAGTACAACTCCATAGAGGAAAATATGGCACAGTTCTGAAGGACATCAAACATTTAGGGACTATACGTGTAGGTTATATGTTTAAGATCTCGTTAGCAATATTCGACATTCAGAGCTGTATTAACATATTGTGGCGATATCGTCTTAACTAGACAGCCAGTTTAGCAAAACAGTAATCGAAGCGAGGTTTCTCATTTAAAGCCTACAGAGTTTATTGTTGCAACTCATAATGAAGTCTGCACCCAAAACAAAACAACTCATTGTCTATACTCACTTGCACTGCAAACGGGACATAATCAGCTCCGATTGGAATTAAATAGGCATATTAGTGTCACTTTTCAACAAATAAAAAAAATTTATGTTTAGCCATAAATTGATCAGATGGACAATGTAATGATATGCATTATCAAATATATCTGCAGGAGCCTAGTTATTCATAGTTGGTTTTCACAAAGACCGTGCAAATTAGTGTTAGGCCTACAAGTCGTTTTTGTTGTTGTGAATTTAGGTATAAACGTTCAATTAATATATTAATAACCATATTTAGCCCTTCGTTGATGATCGAAACGTTTTTTTTAAGTGTTTATTAGACCAACTTTAGTCATGCCATTATAAAATGGGACTTCAGTTGTGCCTCTTATCACTTCTTTTGTATTTGTCCATCAAATTCCTCCTGCTCACTGATTATAAAAAGGAAAGTTGGATGGTCGGAGAGAGAACCGTTTACACTTTGTCCCCCGTTTTAGAAAAGTTAGTAACGTTATGTTCACTTTGCTAAATTAATACTGAGTAGGAGAGCAATAACACATGGTCCAATAACTGCCCAGCGTATATAGCCTTTGGCGTTTATCTGTGTGCCTGTGCTTCAGGTCTGCAGCCTACCCCTTCTCCAATATCTTGCCTGGGGACTTCTTCATCCTCACACAAAATCGTTACATGGGGTTGTAATCATAAGCACATTAAGTCAGTGAATTGAGAAACTACGTAGCCAAATAAATAAACAAATAGCATTCAAGTTAACTTTATAACGATAGTTTAATTCAACCTGGCCTACACTTGTATAGTTTTCGGCATTAGAGTTAACTCTAATCGTATGCTAGCGTTAATTACAAAGGAAGCCATGGCATGGCGCTCAAATAAAACGCAACAATTACAACTTTTCTCATTGGCTAAGCAGGGGAGGCAGGAAAGGCTTGCCAGTTCTAGTTTGACAAGTAACAACCAATAGACAAAAGCGCATGGGGGTCAGAATTTGCCGGGCAAGGACCCAGCCGCAGCAATTCCTTATTCGTTGGGTAGGTCACACCTGCAGTTAGAGGCTACATCCATGCAGGGGGCGCTGTTTATAAAAAGGATTGCGTAGGTCACACCTGCAGTTACACGCTACATCCATGCAGGGGGCGCTGTTTAAGTAAAGAAGTAACGGAGACGTTTTTAGTTTTTGCCTATCCTGTGAATGAGACATTGGTCAAAGTTCTCTCAGTAGATAATGTTTGTTCTTTGTTGGTATTTTTTCCTGGAGATCTGCCCACTGAACAGCTTTTGGCACAGTTTGGAAACAGCCTAATTCCAGAAATACGGATTTCCTTGAACTTTATGCAGGTTACAGTAGCTTGATGGAAATGTTTCTTACTTACTTAATGTTACTACTCAACTAGCCATTTTTAGTCAAGAGATTGCTACTGACGTGTGTGTGTGTGTGTGTGTGTGTGTGTGTGTGTGTGTGTGTGTGTGTGTGTGTGTGTGTGTGTGTGCGTGTGTGCGTGCGCTCCACAGCGTTAGCCTATGGTCTGGTGTGTCTAGCGATGGCGTACCTAGCCTCTCTCATGGGATCAGTACTACAGGTGAGAGATTTGAGAACATTTCTACCGAGATACATTTTATTTTTGTTCTTTATTCTTCTAGGTGGATCTAGGAGCAAATCTGTCGTAATATATGTTGGGTGAGCAAGTCTGGTGCAAATTGGCTGCCGTGGTATCACTCAGACTGAGTGTTGTGTTTGATAGCTGACTGTTCCTTGTTCGTTCTGTGTAATAATTGGCAACCAATTTGTGTTAAACGCTAAAAACGAAATAAAATGAATTATTATTATTATTATTAGAAAAAATACACCATCTCTTTAGTTTTCATTTTGTTATTTTAACTAGCCCCTTTTTATGTCTATCTCTGTTCTCTACCCAACCCCCCCCCCCCCCCCCTCTCTCTCACTCCTTCTCTCCCCCCCTCTCTCTCTTTCTCTCCCCTTCTCTCTCTCCCTCTCTCCCCCAGGCAGCCCTGAGTATCTTTGGCATGGTGGGTGGGCCTCTTCTTGGCCTCTTTTGTCTGGGAATGTTCTTCCCCTGGGCCAACTCCATTGTAAGTCATCATCCTTAAAGATGTCTTATTAACAGGGACGATGTTGTATTAAGTTGTTATTCTAGATAAGGCCTCATGTTGTGTTTACCAGCCATTATTACAGGTATACAGACATAATGCGTAACCATTTACATGGTGATATTATAAACATATTAGCAAGCTTCGAAACTGTCGCCACAAAACATTTAACTTTTCTTTCAAATTGTTCTGGATATTTTAGCCATGTCAGTGTACATGAAAACACTATGGTTACTTTCTTTCCTTGGCCATCCTCTCCTCTCTTCTCCTCCCCCATCCTCTCCTCTCCTCTCCCCTCCCCTCCCCTCCCCTCCCCTCCCCTCCCCTCCCCTCTCCTCTCCTCTCCTCTCCCCTCCCCTCCCCTCCCCTCCCCTCCTCTCCTCTCCTCTCCTCTCCTCTCCTCTCCTCTCCCCTCCCCCATCCTCTCTTCTCCTCTCCTCTCCTCTCCCCTCCCCCATCCTCTCTTTTCCTCTCCTCTCCTCTCCTCTCCTCTCCTCTCCTCTCCTATCTTTTCCTCTCCTCTCCTCTCCTCTCCCCTCCCCTCCTCTCCTCTCCTCTCCCCTCCCCCATCCTCTCCTCTCCCCCCTTCCACCCCTCTCATGCCACTCTCCTCTCCTCTCCCTCCCCTCCTCTCCTCTCCTCTCCTCTCCTCTCCTCTCCTCTCCTCTCCTCTCCTCTCCTCTCTTTTCCTCTCCTCTCCTCTCCTCTCCTCCCCCATCCTCTCCTCTCCTCTCCCCTCCTCTCCTCTCCTCTCCTCTCTTCTCCTCCCCCATCCTCTCCTCTCCTCCCCCATCCTCTCCTCTCCCCTCCTCTCCTCCCCCATCCTCTCCTCTCCTTTCCTCCCCTCCCTTCCCCTCCTCTCCTCTCTTTTCCTCTCTTTTCCTCTCCTCTCCTCTCCCCTCCTCTCCTCCCCCATCCTCTCCTCTCCTCTCCTCAGGGAGCGTTAGTAGGTCTAGCTGCAGGGTTGTTGATGGCGTTCTGGATTGGCATCGGAAGCTTCGTCATGCGCATGCCGGTCACCGCCCCTCTTCCTCTTCTGAACGCCACGGCCCTACCGTTCCCTGGCAACGTGACAACCGCTGTCATGACGACGCTAAGCTCCGTCACAACAAAACAAAGGTATTTTCAAATCGAGAGCAAATCTCCGTCTGATCATCTGAAAAATCCTGTCATTCCTGTAAGGAGTGAAAAGATAACACGACTCACAAATAAGTTTTTATGTTAATGCTTCTTCCGTAAATGAATAATGGTTGAAGAGGATTTAGAGCTTCTAGATAAAACAGAACTGATTAAGGTTTTCTTTCGAAGTAATTTCTCTCCCCTTTTGACTTCAATTATATTTCTCTTCTTCTCTCCTCTCCAATTCTCTCCATCCAAACCGACCCTAAACCCAAGGCCCACAGGAGTGCACGCGCTCTATTCCCTGTCCTACATGTGGTACAGTGCTCACAACTCCACCACTGTGGTGCTGGTGGGGCTGGTGGTCAGTCTGCTCACAGGTAGGGGACGCACACAAAAATATGCAAAGCAGCACGTGTGTGTGGCGTGCCAGAGGGTGTGTGGCGTGTGAGAGAGCGTGTGACCACATAAGCCATGTCCTCCGTATGCAGGCCCCATGAAGGAGAGGGATCTGGCCCCTGGTACCGTGTTCCCTGTCCTGGGCACTCTGCTCTTCTTCCTGCCTGAAAGATACAAGGAGAAGCTCTGCTGCGTAACACCCCTACCGCACAAGGTATGTTTCCACGGATACGTCCATTCTGCTGCGTAACACCCCACCCGCACAAGGTATGTTTCCACGGATACGTCCGTTCTGCTGCGTAACACCCCACCCGCACAAGGTATGTTTCCACGGATACGTCCGTTCTGCTGCGTAACACCCCACCCGCACAAGGTATGTTTCCACGGATACGTCCGTTCTGCTGCGTAACACCCCTACCGCACAAGGTATGTTACCACGGATACGTCCGTTCTGCTGCGTAACACCCCTACCGCACAAGGTATGTTACCACGGATACGTCCGTTCTGCTGCGTAACACCCCTACCGCACAAGGTATGTTACCACGGATACGTCCGTTCTGCTGCGTAACACCCCTACCGCACAAGGTATGTTACCACGGATACGTCCGTTCTGCTGCGTAACACCCCTACCGCGCAAGGCGTGTTACCACGGATACGTCCGTTCTGCTGCGTAACACCCCTACCGCGCAAGGCGTGTTACCACGGATACGTGTGTTTCGGCGTGTTCACCCCTACTGCACAAAGTTTGTTACTATGGATACGTCCGTTCCGCCCTGTCCCACCCCCTACCGCACAATGTATGTTACTGTCTGTAGAGTAGTGTTGAATACATGTATATAAATACAAGGTCCTGTTCAAAGTTACAAAGTTAACAACAAAGTTGTTAATTAACGTCAGGATTTATTTTTCTACGGTTCACAGTTAATCTCATATAACTTTCTTTATAATTACATTTCATCGGCAGCCCAAATCCATCGACTTGCTGCCTTATCAGATGGCCGTAAAGGACGTAGCTAGAGAGGATGAGCGGCCGGAGGAAGAGGAGGAGGAGGAGGAGAGAGAAAAGGAGGTAGGAGACGACGAAGAGAACAGAACCCCGCGGGCGACCTGCCATCTGACGGCTCACGTTGTTCAGGAGACCGCCATGTGACACCCTCTGACCTTTCACCTTTCAACCCCGCTCCCACAAACACACACACCTACCCCAGCCCTCAGTACATAAGACCACCTACCCAGACCGCAACTCACTCTGCCCAGGGGAGAAGCCCCTAATTTGGGCTAGAGAAGGCAGAAAGAAGGCCTGCTTTAGGCCTGGTGCCTGGAGATGATTTCCATGAAGTGCTACCAACTCAGGGCAAAGACAACCAGGAAGTGCTTCTTTTGTTTTTGTTTTTGCAGGAAGCTGTGGTCAGCAAACTAGACTGATGAGACACACTGCCAGCCTTGGGGGGGGGGGGAGTTGTACAAGTGCCAGAATCCTCGGAGCTATTATTAAGGATTGGTCCACTTGGATTAAGTGTGTGCGGGTGAACACATTTGTGAAAGTACTCTTTTTATATTGACCTCATATGAAGTCACAATGGGTTGTATTTCTCTCAGTGGGAAGCAGCTGTAGCCAAAATGGCCAAAATCAGTACGAATAACCCTGAAGACTCTCAAGAAATCATGAGGTGGATTCTTAGCAGATTTGAATCGTTTTAAGCCTCCAAAACCAGGCCAGTGCTAACTTTACACGCCTTGAACGCAGAACTGGAGAGCAATAACTGATGTTGCTAACTACGATTCTGTTTACACAATGCTTACAGTAGTTTTAACCCAATTAGTTTGCGCTCTTGGGGCTTGTCATGGAAACTAGTCTATTGATATGTAGTTGGTGTAACACTCTGATCTGAAATTGG
This sequence comes from Galaxias olidus, assembly GCA_026901105.3. NCBI lineage: Eukaryota > Metazoa > Chordata > Actinopteri > Galaxiiformes > Galaxiidae > Galaxias > Galaxias olidus. The sequence goes on from JAPMUY010010371.1 coordinate 28,539, forward strand.
GATCTTTTTTTTTTTTAAACCTTCATTTAACCAGGGAAAAAAGATTCCATTGAGATTAATAATCTCTTTTTCAAGGGTGACCTTGCCAAGACAGGCAGCAGCAAACTCACAAAAACAACACTTAGTTACAGACAGATTACACAAAACGAGACAACATTGAGAGTTAAAATAATCAGTAAATCTGTCATGTGCTATGCTGTGTTTTGTGTCGACTGATGGTTGTAGATTGAGAGACGGGGAAACTCTTTCCTCCCAAAATACAGAGTCTAGACTAGAGAAGATATTTATGTAATGTTGATATTATTATTTTTCTAGAGAATTAACATCATAAAATCACACACCTGTGAAAAGAGTAATATAAAAAAAAGATACCTTTAAATTATGTTGCGCTCTAAACTACGACTGAATGAAAAAACAATAAGGAAAGTTTCAATAAAAGAAAGAAAATTTAAAAGGCAGATTTTTGGCTGGCACATGTTGATCTGTTGAGGATCTACTGCATAATAATTAGAGATGGTACCCTTCAGATAAGGTTATAGCACTTACAGTTTAATAGAGCACAAAGGCATCACCTCCGCAGCCATTAAGTGAAATAACAACATTCAGAAAAGTCAAAGTTATGACATGCGTCAAAGCCAAATATTGACAGGCCGTGAGTCTTGTATGCTAAACATGAAAGCCTGTTCAGTGGGAACTGTTGACTTGCTGGTTCTGAAGTCATTTGAACTGTACTTTGTGGAGAAGAAGAAAAAAATCAGTATGGTCTTGTTTCTTGACTAACACTTTTAAAAGCCCACTACCGCATGTCCCGTTCCGTTGTAAACCTTAATAGACATAGAGTGCCTCATCAGTGGATTGAATGTTGTTGTTTTTTTGTTTACTGTCAAAACGGTCGTCATTGGTAGTTCTGATGTGTCTTTGACGTGTCCTGGTTTTACACACGTGACCACTAGTGTGTCCATCCCAATGACCATGGAAAAAAAATTATTATGAATTTTAAAAAGCGCTAACTATCTAGAGGCAAGAAAAAGCACACGATTTTTAATCTTTAGTCTGTCAAGAACTCTGTGTCCAATTGGCAATTTTACAATACTTGACTTTCAGTGAGCTCTTGAGAAAAAAATTCAGTTACACAATTAGATTGTGTTTTAAAGATCTTTGTAAGTGCCCCTTTTTTTTGTTGGTAATGTGTATTTGACAGTCTCTTTTGGTTGGTTGATTAACATGTGTAATGAAGTACATCCTTTTTTCCCCCCATTAATATGGATTCCAGCAGTGGAGTTTGTACTCATCAACCTTAGTTTCTTGTTAACAATTTGGAATCTTAGAAAAAAAAGAATTCTTGGAGAGTTCCACTGTCAGTGTTCCATCCATTTTCAGGAGTTCCATTTTAGAAATGTGTTCCAAAATGGTTCTCAACTTTACATGGTAGCTTGATAATCACCCTGTTAGTGTTCTCTTGTGATTGCCTTGAATATGTGGCACATTGCGTGACCCCATTTTAGCTGTTGTAGGTAGCCCAATGTGCCTGTACGTATGTTTGAATGTTTGTATATGTGATTATCTTGTCAGTATTTGATGATTGACTCTGAATGGCATTCATTGTTCACGTGGTATTTGCTGTTGTCATGGTTAGTTTGACCAGTTTTGTTGACTACAATATACTACAATGCCACTTCTTGGTTACCAGCCATTGGAGCACACACAAGCCGTGCTTTTTAGTGGTTTCCAAAGAGCGTCATTTATTTGAGTTCAACTTAGCCCATCTAGTGCCCATTATTTTTAAGCTGCTTTTGATTCTAGTTTCAGTGACAAGAGGAGATACTCTACACTAGTTATTGTTGATGCAACAATGTTTTGCCATCAAATTGCGTGTATCTTGAGTAAATATTTGGTTGTCGTACATGGCACTTAATTATGACTGTAGATTGTAGCTATTTTAACTAATATTATAAGACATTTGATCATACAAAATTTAGTCCAATGATTGCCATCCAATGTTTAACAATATATAAGAACCCTTTAAAAAACATAAACATTTTTTCATTACTAAACATGACCTTTCTACCTTTTGAAAAATACCTCTACCTGTAGAGAGCCAACAGAACATTTCATACTGTGTCTGATATTTGTGTGTGTGTAAGTCAGACTTCTTATTGTGAGTTATTTTACCCTATATTTTTCCATGTAGACCGTCAATGTTCCATCTGTGAATCAAATAAACTTTAGTGAAACTTTCTATATGCAAGAACCATAAAATGTTTTTTGTGAATGGCAGGCGGAAATGGTCATATTAGCTGTGATGCTGCTATAAAGCATTACATCGACGCACATTGACCGCTGAATGTGTGTTAGGGCTAACCCAGATTCTTGCCACTACATTTACAAAACGACCAAAACATTTTCTATGGTTCCTGAGTGATTATGTAGGTCTTCCTGCTTTTTCCTCTTGTTTTCTTTCCGAAAGCATCCTGTGACAAATACATAAAGTAGATATTTTTTTATAGAGAGAAAATTCTATATATTGCTTTTCGTACGATACAACTGCATTGCATCTATTCCTTGTTTTTTCATACCTGAAATTACTTGAAGTGTAGGCCAATATCTGTACCACTTGAACACATTTTCCTAGAAACCAAAGTGCTGAGATTTGTTCGATGTCATTTATGAACCCTGGTTGGGTTCATCACTGTGACTTATATTAACGCTGAACTCCACTACAAGCACACTTAATGACCCCTGTCATGATCAAAATCCTGGTTCATACTTCAATAGCAATGTGTTCAGGGGCCATCTTAACGTGATTATTGTACCACACACATTTAAAAAAGATAAGGACAATTGTTGCTTGAAGCGCTGTTGACTGGAAGCCAAGTCTAAGTCAGTCCAGTCTAGATAAAGGACTTGGTCTTGTGATAGTTTGTCTGCAATAGCGTAACAACGTGCTTGATTGTTTACTGTACACCATTGACAGTGATGAAAAAAATATATTAATATGAACTACACTTGATTGTGAGAGTTGAAACTTATGATTGTCGTAAGGAAAATACATTTGCTTGTTAGGAAGTCTGACAGGGTTTGATTGATTGATAGAGAATTATTCAAAAAATAAATTATATTTAATATGTTGAGCTTTCCTATGCCCCAATATATAAATGATATAAACATATTAAGTCCAGTCAATTATCCAGTCAAAACTGGATACAGTGAGGTTTGCTGAGTTGACCACAAGAAGAAGAAAAAACGATTGCACTTAGTAATTTCAATTGATAATAAATATTGTTCATCAAAATATTTATTATCTTCAATGTTTGTTAACCCATTGGTAATGAATTCTTCTTAGTATGCATTCCAAAGGTCCATGAACAGAGGTCTGTTGGGTTTCCCTGTTTTGGCTGTGCTGTGCCTTCATACAATCTCTGTATTGTGAATATATTATTTGAATGTTCGGTTGAAAATGTTCATACATTTTCTTTTTTTTCAATCCCAAATTGTATTGTCATTTACAGAAGTACATTGTACGAGACTGTCTCTCGTGGCGATGTCCGTTTGATGAAGCCATGTCATGTTTTTTAGTCTGAGTTTAAACTGATAATGGAAACACTACAACTATCTCTCGGTCTTTACAAATAATCTCAACAGTCATTCGAAGATTCTATGTTTTGAAACTGGATACATTAGTGTGGTAAGATTGTTAATGTTGGCCTATTTTATTTGTGTGTTTTTTTTATTCATAAAAGAATAAAGTAATGTTTGATTGGACCAGGTCTGTGTGTTTTTTTTTTTTTTTTTTTTTTTTATGGGTTACTTCAAGTTTGAGACTGAGGACTTTGTCCTTGAACTGTTCCTCTCCTCCTCATCCCTGGGGGAAGATGTTTTACCTCCATGTCCCTCTTTTTGGGTCACTCCCCCCCTCCTCCCTCCCATTTCTCTAGGCCTGTTGGTCACTGTGACTGCCCCTCCTCCCATCTTGGCTTTCAGCGGTCACTCGTTTCCTCCATGACTCACTAGCTGAAAGATAAATGCTCCCTGTGCAACTTAAGTGAACAACATCTGAAGACTACATTCACACTTTTCCCAGACCGTATAAAGTTGTTGGCAGAATGCTAGCTGAATTATTTCCCCTGCTGATATACTTGTGGGGACTTGGTTAATGTATTATTTTTTTTTTTTTATGGACATAAACCATCAAGGATGTTTTTTCAGAAATGGAAGTAGGTTAGTCAAGAGAAGGGAGTTCAATGATTATTTGGATCACAACCATTTCCATTCCAATAAATTTGCACTCTTGGCCATCATTCTAGACAAAGTCATCATACATTAAATGTTTCCACATTTCCCTCCAGCGTTTCCTCTCCCTTCGCGTCATCCCTCTCTTCTCTTGTCCTCATTTCTGCACCCCTCCTCTCTCTTCCTCCTCAGGCCGATATCTTCCATTCTTCCTATCTTTTATCTCCTATGTTTTTACTTTTATGTAGTCTTTTCTCCATCCCTCCTTCCCACTCAACCCACCTCTCTGTCCCCTCCCCCTTTTCTCCTCCCTACCCTTTAGTTCCAGGCCAGGCCAAGCCAAGCCAAGCCAAGCAGGGAGTGTTCTTCAGTGTGCCATAGTGCTCCATAAATTCCCCTAGACATCAGCATGTTCTGGCTATAATGAGTAGGAGATAGAGAAACTATGTTGGGGGGTGGGGGGTTGTGGAGGGGGGATTTCACTGGCTCTAATATAAAACACTAATCATACACACACATACTTTCTATCAGCATAAGCTATGCAACATGAAAACGTGTGTGCGTGCGCGCGCGCGCAAACACGCTTAAACCTATTCACGCTAGCACGATGAACATGTGCAGACAGACTTACATACACAAACAAAGAAACTTCAATGGACGCACACCTCTGATGTACGACATTAAAGACCTTCAGTTGAGGCTCTGCTCCCCTTTGATGCACCTGTGATTGAAGTAGAGTGAAGTTACTGCCCCTGTGTCTGCTTTGGCTGGGCTCTTATGTTAAGAGTTATGACACGGCATGGGAGTCTCCCTACGGGTTCAGTTCCTATTCACAGATATACCGAATAGACGCGTATCCAAAAATAACACTGAAACAACCTGAACGTTTTTTTTTTGTTTTTTTTTTACACTAAAACTTAAACTCTTTTTATGGAGCAAAGAGTCTCTTGAAAGTGTCAGCCCGATACTTTTTTGAACAATAATTTTATAAATAAATTTATAAAACTAAATAAAATTTTATTTTATAAAATAAATAAATATTATTTTGCTTTCAATAGTTCTGGAAGGTGGCCTCTTAACAGTAACATTATATGTGATGTATAAAAAAGGCCCCAAAAATTGAAACAATCAGATCTACAAATGTCGACGAAAATAACAAATATACATTTTTCAGTCAGGACAACTTACGATATGTTTAACAGTTTATTGCAATACATGGTAATACATTGAAGTTTGGTGTCAAGGGTCTGCTGCTCTGAATTGCTCCCCCGCCTGGGATCTTATACAAACACTAAGTGAGAATATTGGAAACATTGGAAACTGAGCAACAGACCCTAAATAGGAGGAGGTGAGCAGCAGCAAGAACAGGTATATAGGCATGTTGGGCTTATAGTGAGCAGCAGCAAGAACAGGTATATAGGCATGTTGGGCTTATAGTGAGCAGCAGCAAGAACAGGTATATAGGCATGTTGGGCTTATAGTGAGCAGCAGCAAGAACAGGTATATAGGCATGTTGGGCTTATAGTGAGCAGCAGCAAGAACAGGTATATAGGCATGTTGGGCTTATAGTGAGCAAGCAGTTGTAGGAGCAAGTGTGGTATGTGAACTGCGGTTTAAGTAGACTGCGTTAAACTACTGAGCGTACGTGGCTGGTTGGTTGATGTGACGTGGATCAATGCTGTGGCTGAGCTGCCTGCCTGAGCTAGCTCTGCCAAGCATCGCCTCATAGATTGTTGTCTTATGTCACTTGACTTCAAATTTAACTTTACATCGTTTAAGTTGACAGCTTTCAACGTTACAGCTACACTTCTACAAATCTGAAGACCCACTAGATCCCATATGATATAGGTATGCAAAATGTATCACAAAAAAAAATGCTCATAAGCCCACAGTGTTGGAGAACAATGATTGTTTGCCATATAACGAGGAAGGGACATTTTTAAAAGACAGTCTCCCTTTCTATCATTTGCCAAAAACAGTTGGCATTTCCTTCTCCTCAGAGGAACCTGCCTGACCTGTTGCTGGCTGCTCCATGTTAGTCAGGAATAGGAGAGGGGAGGAGTTAGGGGGGTTTGGGGGAATCAAGCCCCCGGAAAAGATTTATAGATTTAGCCTTGACCCCAGCTCCATTTCCTCGTGGATCCAAGCCCATGTTCCGATGGTCTCTCATCCATGAACGAGCCTTGTATAAATAATAATAATAATAATCATCTTTATTTGTGTAACACCTTTCAAAAAGTTAGTGCTTTAAAATAACAGATAATGCAATAAGTACAATACATTATATACATTACAATATATAATACAATACAATAATAGCTTTTTTTTTAAAGATCCAAAACATGGATATTTCAATGATACATGAAATGGCATCAATTAAGAGATGAGAGATTTAAAAAAATAAAAATAAAAAAATAACCCATGTACGTGTATGTTTTTTAAAGCATATTTCTCACTGCGGGGACTTTAGTCTGTAGCCTATGTCCAAGGAAATAATTGGAAAATCACTTCACATTTCACCATCATGCATTTCTTACTCAAATTGTTCTGCGAATTGACTGGATATTACCAATAATTCAGTGTGTTGCAGTTCAATTGGTTGTGCATCATTGCTTAAGATTCAGCACACTGCCACTTAAAGAAAGCCAACAGTTTGAGAGTAGTTTAGTAACACCGTTTGTCTGCTGTTTTGACCGTGTTTATGTTGTTAGAGGTCATTACTGCCCAGTTCGAGAGAGCTGGACTTGTGGCTCCGCAGCTGAACACACAGCTGCCAAGTCTTCCCACAACAAGACTCCCTCTCCGCTTATCATGTCTGTCCATCCCTTCACTCCCTCCACACACACACACACACACACACACACATGTACGGATATGTCCAAATGCATACCCACACACACACACACACACACACACAAATACACATAAACACAAACACGCGCACACACATGCTCAGACATACACACACAGCCATGTAAACAGGCACACTTTCTGTACCAGAATAAATAAATAAAACATGGAGAAATAGATAAGGAATCCTTTTTATTGCAATTTTAAACACAAACACAGCATCACTCATTGACATTCTCAAGAAAGCTGTGAAACACCTAGGTTTGGTAAAAATGGTAGTGTAACTGTTTCAATAAAGATAAGATTGTTCCAAGTAATGATTTGTAGTAGCTTAAGACTCTTTTATCTCGATGAAATAGTTATAATAAATAACTACCGTAATAAATAATACTTAGAGGGTTTTTATGAAGACCTTTAATTTCCTCAGAATAAATCCTCAAAATTCTCAACATTTACAGTCTACTCAAAAGGATATATTAGTGGAACTGGTCTGTTTTTAACTACTCTCACACACATTCCTTTTACACTGATTTGTTTCTTAAGGGATTAATTGCGTAACTGTTTCCTCTTTCACACTGGCACATACACTGTTCAACCGTTCTTCACACATCATGCTATTATTTTTACTGTAAAGCACCTTGTAACCCTTTTTGAAAGGTGCTATACAAATAAAGTTCTCATTAGTGTTCAACAGGCGTCCATGTTTACAACCCATAAGGTGCCTCTGCTAGCCACCAGAGCCAGAAGAAACAACAACAATAGGGTATATCTTTATAAATATTTGAATAGCATTTGGCATGTCTTAGCTAGCCTAACACACCATGCACTTAATGAGACTGTAAATTGTTAACATTTACATAATTAAGCAGTTAATTTTGAAAAATAAATAATGTAAAACATTTAATTGTATTTACAGCTGACAAAAGCAGAGCTTTTACAGCTAATTTCATGAAGGTTTAGGGTATAAAACAAAGATAAAAAAATTAAAGAAATTTAAATTACGATTTTTTTTTTGTTGGTCTTTTAGATGTGAACATCCTCTATGTTTTAGTTTGCAGTTCAGTGAATCCGTAGGTGAGGTCGACAGGGAAGACACAAGCCCACCGACATCTCTTATGCCGCGTCTCAAATCTCGCATACTACTACTACTACTACTTTCACTTACAGTTGCACGCATTTTGGCGTGCTGCATTTGACACAGTGTGTACTGGGTGGGACATACTACATATTTTTCTGGCGTATTATACAATATGGCAGCATGAGTATTAAGACGCAGCGCAGAGTGTGTCAGTCCTCCATGTTGTCCTCTGGGGTTGGTGTCAGTATCTGTGTCTCATCCTTCGCTGGTACTGCCGTCTGATTGGTCATCAGTTCCCCCACTGTGCTACAGTATAGCAGCGTGCGCATAGGCCACTTCTGTGGATGGGGAAACATTACCGTCTGTTCATGTTTTAACCACAGTAAAACAACATACACTCTTTATGTCATCTGCTTACTCACTCCAATAACTCATACATTTATGTTTGATTAAAGCAAATACAACTTGTATTTGGAAAAGCTCAATATCTATGCACTATGCAAATGCAGGTTATTTTCTTATTTCTATACAGCTTATAATTTCACACTTTCATGCATGCACAATCAGCTCATGGTTTCAGTTCATGGTAATCTTTACAATGTTACTCTCTCTCTTTCTCTTTCTCTCTCTCTCTCACGGTCTTTCTTTTTAGCATACAAAACTCCATAAATGTACTGTCTCTCTTTGACATGTAGAGCTTCATAAACGTTCTCTCTCTCTCTCTCTTTCTATCTTTCTCTCTCTCTCTCTGACCTTAACCGGGTGGAGATATCCCCCAGCTCTGGCAGGGTTATTCAGGGTGTGTTCCCCCAGAAGGCCCCCTCCCTGGTCCAGAGTCTCGGTGAGGTGGGCGATGTAGTTTGTAGCCAGGACCAGCACGTCCAGTTTAGAGAGCTTTGTGTCACGGGGAACAGAGGGCAGGGCGGCCTGGTGACACAGAAGAGAATAGAATACTTTGGATATTATAAATAGTTTATTTATGAATAATAATTATAAAAAAAAAATTTTTATTATTATAAAAGTGATTTATTATTATGTTCGGAATCATAGTTTTATAAATAAGTTACTATTAGTAGAATACTGAAACACGGTACTCGTTAGGTATTTACATCATCAAAATGTAATACTGGAAATTACAGGTTATATACTGTATATTAGAGCATATTTATAGCCACATTAGATGCATTACACATTAACAGATACAATTTCACAACACGTAATAGATCAAATTGTTGTGTAATTCATTTCAGTGAAAGAAAGGATTTGAAATAAACCTAATTGCATTATACAGTATATATACAATATATGATAAAATAAATATTATATATATATATATATATAAATATGTATAGGTATATATATGTATATATAGTACCAGTCAAAAGTTTGGACAGACTTTCCCACTCACTACTATATACATCTATCTATCTATCTATCTCTATGTAATGCAATTGCATTATTTTCCAACTCTTTTTTTTCTTTCTTTCGAAATCAATTACACCTAAGTTTTAGTTACAACCTTAACTATATATATATATATATATATATATATATATATATATATATATATATATATTTATTTATGAACTGTGTATATACAGTACCGTGCATAAGTTTCAGGCAGGGGATGCTGTTTTAAAAGGCGGAGGGTAGGGTGGTCACACCAAATGTTGATTTGATACAGATTTGCTTTTCCCTCATTTTGTATTTTATGAATAAAAAATAAATAAAAAAAATGTACATTTATCCTTTTATGTTTTGTTTTTTTCTAACTTCAAAGACATCACACCTGCCTAAAAGTTTTGCACAGTACTGTATATTTGTGCTGCACACACACCTGCAGACTGTGGAAGGCTTGCCTGAGGTTACGGACGCGGCTTCGCTCGCGAGCAGCATTCTCAGGTGAGTGCTGAGACCTCAAAACCCGGGACTGGACCGCAGTACTGGAAGAACCAGAACCACCACCGGGTCTGGAAGAACCAGAGCCACCACCAGATCTGGAAGAACCAGAGCGAATCTGGATGGAGCAAGCACATTACATCCACAACAGTTTGTACAACTGAAAATAACTCATATTTTTTAATGAAATATGAAGAAAAAAAAAATATATATTAATTAATATTAATATTAATGCATATTAATTAATTTAAATATATAGTGTATCTTTTTTTATTCAAATTTTTAAATATTCATTTTTTTTTTTTTTTAAATAAACTATCATCGATTTACTTCCTTTTGTTAATGTTATATTTGTGTTAACTTTGTTTATTGAACTCACCCACTTTCGAGGCTCTCTGCCAGTGCGAACAATCTGTCTTTGCCCAGGATAAGGTGCTCTGTGCCTGGGTAGGCCTAGCTGGTTGTGCTGGATGGACTGGGTCTCTGGGTCCATCCTCCTGGTGCTATTAGTTTGTTCTAATGAGCTAGAGGGGAGTTCTTCTAGGAGTCTCCCTGCCATAGACAAGGTTTCAGCACCTGGTTAGTTATCTAGCTGTTTTCAAAATACGCCCCCCCCCCCAACCCCACCCCCACCCAAAAAAAATAACATATACCACCTCAAACTGCCACAAATTGACCTGTTACTAAAGACAGAGCTATGCTTTTTAGATGACGTCCCAAATAGCCACCAGAACGCAGAGCACATGACCCAAAAAGGATTCAGCCCCTTAAACGCTGTAAAGTCATCACCTCAGGTGAACTGAGCTGTCCTCATGCTGAGGACATGCGTACTCTGTATTTTTAACACCTTCGTCTAGCCTCAGAGCCCCCTCCTACACCCCCTTATACCCAAAACCAGAAGGTAAAGGTCCTTTCCACAAAAGACCAGAACCATCCCATCAGCTCTACCGATACACCCGAAGGTCTTAGGAGCCCTGCACTGCACTCTGAACTGAACTCCAGCCGCTGAAGAAGATCCCGGTGTCCCTACCGAAAGGCTACACTATCTCCAGGAAGGTTTTACAGACGGAACCTCGGTCTCTCCTGGACTAGCACTGCCCAGTCCCATGAGTCTCGAAGCCAACTGTATATGTTGGCTAAATGTCCCCCCTCTCTCGTCTCTGTTTCAACTGGAAAATACTCTATCAGTGTATTCATATTTCTGCCTTGGCTCTCTCTCTCTCTCTCTCTCTCTCTCTCTCTCACACACACACACACTGTCTATCCTTCTCTCTGCTTCTATCTCAATCCCTCTCTCTCTCTTTCTCCATCCCTCCCTCCCATCTGCCTTATCGGGTGAAGTAATGTGGGGATCTTCTAGTGGTCCTTATCTCCCCCGCCTGTCCTCGCAGTCGCTGGGCCCAAGTCCTCCCCCAGACCGTCCGCTGCCAAGATGGGAGTGGAAAGGGGGGGGGTCCCAGGGCAGGGCGCAGGGGGCTTGGGAAAGATGGACTGGCAATCTCTGGGTACGAGTGGTGCTGGGACTAACACAACTAGGCGATGGCCGACACATTGACAAATAAACCTATTATAGGTCAAAGGTAAGATAGATGATCAACAAAATGGCTGCCGTCACCTAGCCATGGTGGCCTGGAGTGCATTGCAGTCAGCAGAAGTGTTGGTCAGTTCGAACTCAACACAACCAGAGAGGACTTTTCAGCAGTGTTCTGAAACAAATGATGATTGCTCTCTCGTCTGTCTTGTTAACATGTTAAGTTCACCCTGATAATAGTTAGAGCAGTGGAAACTGGACTAATAACTACAAAGTCATTTATCTGGTGTCCATCATCTGCTACAGTTGCCCAATGTCAACATATTGGGATTTGTTTAGTTAAATAATAAGGCCTATGTGATTGATGTGATTGACAAGAGTCTTTATTAAACTTATTCAGTCAAAAAAGAATACTACAGCGATAAGATACAAGTGCCTTTTTTACATGATATTTTAACACTGCAAAATGTTTTTAAAGTAAACTGTATGTAGTTTGTGATCAACCATAAAACACATCATATAATCACTCAATCAATAAAACAAGTTTAACAGTCTCTGGCAACCGCATGAGGTTACTTGATTATTCTTCAAAACTCATTAGCTACACTATGAAAGTCTATGTTAATCAGTTGAAGTGTAGACTATATAGCCTAAAAACCCTCTATTTCCATCACATGTCCTTTAAAGTGTATTCATTGTTCCATTAGCCAATAAGCAAGCCAACATCATAATCACAAGTTGGCACTGTAAATAGTTATAAGTATTACAATGTTTTTCAACAAACTCCACAAACAAAAATAAAAGCAACATCTTCTAAAATACTTCTGTCAGCTATCAAAATGTCGGTTGTTTTATTCGTATTACATGGGCCGAGTGGCTTGTTTTGATCCGTGAGAGACTTCTGGCAGACGTGTTGAGCTATCAAACCCCTCATGCTCTATGAGCTGAAATCTAGGGATTCAGCATACATTTGGAGGAGACAGCCCAATCTGGAGTAACATGATTTTTGAAACCATTCAACATTACTATATACTACAATAATACTGCATATTGGAATGTATTGAATTACTGTACACTCCTGGAAACTCAATTTAGCTTTTTTTGCCGTTCAACCTTTCTACTTTGTCTCATTCTCTCTCTCTCTCTCTCTCTCTCTCTCTCTCTCTCTCTCTCTCTCTCTCTCTCTCTCTCTCTCTCTCTCTCTCTCTCTCTCTCTCTCTCTCTCTCTCTCTCTCTCTCTCTCTCTCTCTCTCTCTCTCTCTCTCTCTCTCTCTCTCTCTCTCTCTCTCTCTCTCTCTCTCTCTCTCTCTTCAATTCTTTTTCTTCTCCAGCGTCTTGGCAAAGTTTTGGATGTCGGCCACCATCAGCTCCGGCTCCTCCAATGCCGCAAAATGTCCGCCACGAGCCATGGGGCTGTAGGTCTTCAGCTTGCGGTACTTCTGTTCTACCCACAGTTTGGGTGTGTGCATCAGCTCGTTAGGGAAGCAGGCATAACCAGTGGGAACGTAAACCGCCATCCTAAACACAGGGGAAAGAACACAAGGTCACTTTACTTTATTTTTGAAGCAATTTGAATAAAACTGAGCAGGCTGTTTTAGCCCGGCCACAGCTTCTTTTTGAGATTAGACTGACAAAATGTCAGTGCAAGGAGTGATTAAAATGTGAAACACAATAAATCAGGAATCAATCAGCAATTAGTAATAATAAATATAGCTAATAAATACACAAAAACAAAAGAGAATAGCCAAAATAAAGTAGATTTGTAGTATCTTGTAGAGCCAAAATTATAATTGAATTCATTATTTTTAAACGTTTTTCACTTGGTCATTTTATTTTTATTTTCTATTTGACCAGACGCTGGTATCCTCTACAACTGCAGCCTCAACTAAACCTGTCATGTCTTCATATTTAAACTGGGCCTCCCCCTCACTTGGAATGTGGCTGGTCGAGGCCCTTGGCAAAGTTCTCCTTGTAGAAACGCATGGAGGAGACAATACAGCCAGAAGTCCAGTAGATCATCACGTTGGTCAGCAGGTCGTCCAGAGAGAACTTTCTAGCAACAAACACACACACACACAAAGTGTTTTTTTCTGTAACACTCCCACTGTTTAAGAATACAAAAAAGCTACTGCAAATAATGGCGCTGTTTGATGCCGCAAAAAAACAATGTTCTAGAATGCACAAGATCTCGGTTCCGGAACGTTCTTTTTGCTACCTGGTGAGTCCTCCATCGTCCAGATTCCTGAAATCATGATCCGTCCAGGTAGAGAACTTCTCTAGGATGTAGGCAGCCAATCCAACGGGAGAATCATTCAGTCCTCGACCTATGGGAACACATGACACAGACAAACTGCACCCAAGGGCCAATCTAGCATGTCGTACTGTCGCCACGTTTAACACACACACACACACACACCTAACTTTTTATGTAGGATGGTTTATTTGGTTAGTGTGTGTGTTAATGTGCATGTATAATGCTGGACAGACATGGAATAAGTTATTTTAACTGGGAACGTAACTGGAATGGAATTATCTTAATCTGTCAAGATGTATTAACAGAAGCCTATTAGTTGTCACATGTATGGGGCACTTGTTTTGCAGCAAAAAACTATTAACGTGACCTACGAGTTAAGCAGAAAAATTTCTAAAGGAACTCCCAACCACCCTTTTTCCTTAAAGGGGCCCTATTATGCTTTTGGGGTTTTTCCCTTTCCTTTAGTATGTTATATAGCTTTTTGTGCATGTAAAAGGTCTGAAAAGTTACAAAGTCCATAGTCCACGTCAAAGGGAGCTACTCTCTCTCACAGAAAACACTGCTCCTGAACTGCTTGAAACGCCTCGCTTGTAGTCCAGCGTTTTCTTCCGTAACTTATCTATGTCACTAAGTCACACATTTGAATAATGTTTGGCACACCCTCAACCAGAGCCAGTCAGAGCGGAGGCCAAGTGGTTTCGCCATGTCGTGAAAAGGCTGTTTTGGTAAGCGTGAAGGCAAATTCTCTTTGTTTGGCCAGCTGACCAATCAGAGCAAACTGGGCTCGTCGGGAGGGGAGGGGGGTCTTAAAGACAGGAGCTAAAACGGAGCGTTTCAGACAGAGGGTGAGTAGAGGTGCTGCAGATCCAGGCAGTTTGGATAAAATAAATTGTTTATTGAACATTAAATCGCGTAAACCTATTCTAGTAGCACTCCTAAATAAAGGTATGAACCTGAAAATTAGCATAATACGGCCCCTTTAAAGCCGGTTAGGGAAAATAATTACACAAAGTCAACAGTTGGGGTCGCCAAAATCACCTCCTACAGATAAACTGCCTCCAGTAACTTTAAAGATGGTTCTTACCAGCAGTGTCCGGCTTGGTGGCCTGGATGTGCATGTAGCCCGACTCCTTGACAGGCTCGATAAACATGCTCTGCATTAAGGGGTAGAGGCGCTGGATGTCAAACTGGGTGAACCCAAAGAGTTTGGGGAACCGTCGCCCCAACATGACAGAAAGGACCATCGCTAGTCCCGGTTTGGCCGGAGGGGCGAAGTTGACGTGGAGTCCTTTGACTATACTGAGGTGGTAAAAAAAAAATAAGCGGAGAAACTGTTTGAGGTTTAAGCGGGAAAAGCACATTTAAAACAGGACTGTAAAAATATTTCTGTGCAATATTTTACCTACAAGGTATGACGCTAGTACATTGTTAGAAAACCGAAACGAATTGTAAATATAAGAGAATTATATATTTTTTGTGGCTGTATGTCCCACTTCTCAAGTCTGCTTGGTTGCTGGTTCATCATAGCGTCATAACTTACTTTTTTTTAAATTTAGTTAACAAAATATTACCAATGAACAACGTAAAATTGCCATGGATGATAAAATCAATCAACACGTATTATCATAAAACAAATTTTCAGTGTGCTCCTTGATGTTCGGGTCTCCCTACCAGACCGCATCGGCTCGATTTAAGTATATGTAAGTTATCTACGTTTGTGGGGATTGTGGTGGCCCTCATGAGTTCCAGCTCACCTGGGAACACCACCATCACAGTGTGCCCTTGAGCAAGGCACTGAACCGTAAAATTAACTCAAACTTATGACAGTTGAAGTTGCTCCAGGGGACTGCCCTTGTAAATGAATTGTAAGTCGCTTTGGATAAAAGCATATATATATTGTATTTATACTGTATATTGTAACTTTTGACTGGTACCGTATATGTATATATAGACAGTGTATGAGTCCATGTGTGTACGGTGTTACTTGGGCTCCAGCTGAGCCATGTTAGTGGTGACCAGCCAGCCCCAGTCTCCTCCATGGGCGTAGAACTGCTGGAAACCCAGTCGCTTCATTAGCTTGTGGAACACACGCGCAGCGCACACCGAGTCGAACCCTGTGAGACACACACACACACACACACACACACACACACACACACACACACTCACACACACACACACACACACACACACACACACACACACACGCACACACACATAATAACAGGTGTCATTGTCACATATGTGAGGTAGATTAACAAAAGATATGAACATAACATAAGTGTACTAGTTGCCGCGGACCACAAACACTATCTCCCAAACACAACTGTACATTAAAAATCCTAAGTTTAATACTTCTGAGGGTGCAGAGTTTAATTTTATTGTTTTGTCCATCAGTCCATCAGTCCATCAGTCCATCAGTCCATCAGTCCAACAGTCCATCAGTCCAGCCGCCACCGACCTTTCTTATGCGGTGCCTCGGAGAAGCCGTAGCCCGGGATGGAGGGACAGATCACCTCAAACACCACGTCGTCCGGGCCGGACGGTTCTGTCAGGAGTGGGATCATCCCGTAGAACTCGTAGAAGGACCCGGGCCAGCCGTGGACCAGGACCAACGGAAGCACACTCGCGCCCTGGCGGAGGTTCTTAGGCTTCACGTGCACGTAGTGGACATCGATACCTCCATCGACCAATCACACGGGAGGAGTTCATTTATAGGGTTTGTAAAGAGAAGATGAAATAAAAGAAATGTTGAACTGAACTGGAACATTAACAAACGATGACGGGAATTGATTGTAATTTTTTTTTCTTGTAATAATAATTTTGTTAAACTCAGAAAATTTTAATCGCTTAAATATCACTTAATTTAACATGTAACTTAACATGCTTACAACTGGTAAAGCTTTGTAGCATGTCTACCTTACATTATATACGTGAGTAATGTAGACTATATGAACTATGAGAATATACGTGAGTAATGTAGACTATATGAACTATGAGAATATACGTGAGTAATTCAGTCTATATGAACTATGAGAATATACGTGAGTAATGTAAACTATATGAACTATGAGAATATACGTGAGTAATGTAGACTATATGAACTATGAGAATATATGCCTGGATGTTCTGGCACCTTCGATGTTGGTTTTGAAGTGGGGGTATCCGTTGAGCTTCTCCACCTGCCTCCTCCAGTCAAAGTCGTTCCTCCAGTAAGACACCACCCTCTGTAGGTAGTGGGAGTTAAAGCCGTAGTGAAACTGACTGTCCTCCAGGGACGCCACAGGCCGGGTCATGTCCATCCTCCTGTGCAGGTCCTGAAGGGAGAGAAGAAGAAGAAAATATCAAAAAAGAAGGAAATATTAATATATTTATATATTGTGAATTTATATAAATAATCTTAGATTACTGACAATCCTTTGTAGAATTTATATATGGGTAAATACAAATTAATTTACAATAGTTTTTGGAACGCAGAAAAAGGGAGGCAATCTTGAAGTTGGTTTGAAAAGCAAAACTTGATAGCTGATAACAAATAACAAATCCGTTGACATAATTTTTAAATACTCAAATAATCATATATTTGACAGAGTATGTAGGTCTACATGACTCACTAATAGAAAACAGCAAGACCTTCTTCAAAACATAAATAAAAATACTGTTCTGAAAGATCCAAGCCGCTGTCTCACCTCAATCTCCTCATCACTAGTCTGAACTGTGTACGGCCTGATGCTGGTGTCCTCCTCCCCTGTAGGGGGCTCTCCAGCCCCATACCAGCCATCCTGTGTCTTCAGGACCTGCTTCCTGCTTCTCTGCACCAGGACGAAAATCACGCCCCCTATCACTGTGGCAACCAGCAGCTCTAGAATCATTGCAGCTGATATCTAGCGCCAGGATGGGGTGTGAGATATATTCATTAAATACTGTATAAATAAATGAGAGAGAAAAAGAGAGAGAAAGACAGAGACTGAGAGAACGGGAGGGAGAAAGTTACTCTGTGCCCCAAACGTGTATCTCAGTAAGTGCCAACCAGTACCCCAAATATTTAGGCCTACACTTGTACCCTAAATATTAAGCCTATAATTACAGTATTATTGTACCTTAAATATTTAACCTATTTACTGTTGAAAAGGACAAGACAGACAATAACAAATTTAGAACCCTGTTCTTAGACTCTGCCCACCCCCTACTAAGCATTCCAACAGAAATAACTGTGTCGTAAATATGATCACTTAACCAAAGTTCATCAAAGTACCACTGTTGGCGTAGCTTTGCCATTCCCCTAACAGCCAGCTGAGAGGATTAGGTAAAGAATGGACTGCACACGGCATAGTTCACAACCGAGCCTAAATGCATGACAAAGCTTTTCTCCGTTAGATCAACTTTAGTAACGCTGAGCGCTTTTACTGACAAGTTGTCCAATTGAAATGCATGATCTGGCCTGAGTAATTCAGATCTGAAAATATTTTTTAAATATGTATTTACTTATTTAAATTATCCATCAATTATAAAACAATTTAAATAACATCGTCGACTGCATACGTAAAAAAAATCCTTTATTATAATAAGAATACGTGCTACGAAAATATCAGTTATCAGGTCTATATCTAGGTCAACGGGGTGAAGGACAGTGTTGGCCACACGGCAAAAAAACAACAACAATTAAAACAATATAGCAATTACAAAACACAGCTACACAAATACTTGGCACGCAAAGTTGTTTTCACAATGAACGCTTTTGTGAAAAAGTTGCAGTCTAGACACGAAAGAATTCAGAAACTGTCCGAAATCCAGCTATTTGCAAGTTACTGCTTCACTGTGTTCAACGAAGATTAAAATGGAAACCGCAAAAACGTAAAAAGTACAACAGAAAAGTCTACAGTCAGTGCACACTAGGCAACTGATAATACGAATTCTGAAATAGTGAGCATGAAAATTCCGACTTCAAGTCGTCCTTAATTTCCTGATTCCTTCGATTCACTCAATAACTAAATGCACATCATCATAAGTACAGCGGTACTGGTTATGAGACCTATCACCTAAATCCACTAGTTTATTAAACCTGTAAGGCAGTAGGGCGCAGGTCTTTAATATTCAATTTACAATAATGTAACGTTTGTTAAACTTATGCCACCTAATAGACATGCATGCACGGACCACTTAATCACTGTATGTAAGTAAAAATACTTTTTTTGAGAGAATCATCTAGTAAATTTCAGTCAGAAGAACTTTTATTTACCTGTTTTTGGCTCCCTGTTGCACGAAAGAGCTAGTGGTTACAATGCACCAGCGACTATTTTTCTGCCCTTTGACAGTTTTGAGGCTGCATTCCATTTCACAACGTTGTATACCTCTAATCCATTCGTGTTTATCCGACGTTCAACACTATATTTACTTACGTAAACAAATCATCAATATTACAATAGCCTATAGCTCTGTCCCAAATAGAGTATAACAATATATTTATTCGAAATATCGGGCCTTTAATGGTGGAAAGCAGAAATTGAAATGTATAATTTTCTGAAAAGGGAATCGGCTTTTCGGTATCTATACTAGAGATTAGAGGCTCATGGGAAATGTTGTTTATAAAAAAGCATGAAGCTCCCAATTCATCAGAGTATCCAGGAAAGTGTTACTTCTTCTTAAGCCACCTTCGATTCTTTTATAATTTCCAACTTTGTATAATTTTTATTTTTTTAAATCAAAAAGCAGAAAGGGTAATACTTAAAAGATCATTATCACAAATATTTAGAAAATACTAGGAGCATACCAATATCGGGGTACATTATGATTTATTGTGTAAATGTTTGCAGAGCCAATCTGGATGAAAATCCAAAGCCCTGCATGGTTCATGCTCCACATAGCAACCATGAACAAATTTCTCCTAATGTTAATATACAAAACAAAAACAAAAAAACTATCTATGTATAGAAAAGACATGTTTTGTCTACTTTTTCATCCACCCTGGTTAAAGTCCATTTTAAAATTGAAAATAAATACGAGCTCTTATGAAGAACTGAAGGCAAATCCTGCAACGAAGCAGCATTAGCTGGCTCGCCATGATTATTATTCTTTTTTTCCACCAACCCCTCTCGTTCCCACTTCAAACATTGTTTCCATATCCTATGCTTGCTTGGCTACCCATAGCAACACAAATCTGGATCACTACAAGGTAGCAAAACATCCCCATCCTCTCAACAACAAAAAAATAAGATCACAGATTCCATCCCCTCCAGCTTCTTGGCCCTCTCTCTCTCTCCACTCCATTGTTTGTGCTATCGCCTACCCCACCACGAGTCAAGAATGTTCATTTTTTTAATTTTTCAGTCCAGGCGAGTTCCAGAAGCTTCTAGAACCTTCAGTCCGTTTCCATGGCGCCACTATGGGATTCTTTGGACACCATGAGTCTCATCAGTTTTCCGTGGAGTTTCTCCATTTTCTTCACATCCTGGGCCTGGTCTGTCTTATACTGTAAGCACTGAGGAGGACAAGTAATTTGTTAATTTAATGTTGGCCAGGCGTAAGTATAGTCTGGCTGATGAGCATGCAGACAATGTGTGAAGGTCACTGAGTGAGGAAAAGACTAAGACTGGGGATTCTTTATTTCTTGTTTGGATGCATGTTTTGTTATGAGTGTCTTGAGTACTTGAAGTGTGATTGATTTTTCCTTCCTATATGCATACTCTGTAGTCGAGAGTATGGGAGAGTACAGGGTCAGATGTTGGCCAGAATAAATAATGAGTATTTAAAGTACAAGAGTTGCTTAATTATTGATAGGAAGACAGAAAAAGCTGAAGAGAGTATTAGAGATAGAAGCCTTATTATATTTAAAACGTTTTTTTATTTTGTCCTACAACTTACCACTGCGTCATCCGTCACTTTGATGCATAGGTTGCCATCACAATGCCTGTATTTGAGAACCACTCTGACCTGTAAAGGAAAAGGAAAAGTTAATTTCTTACATATTCCAAAACATAAACATTAGAGAAACCTACATGAGTATGTCTACCACTCATGTTTTCATACATGACACCATCTCTCTAGTGGCTACGCAACCAAACGTAGCGAAAACATTTCACAGAAGCAAGTCTTAGCACGAGACCAGAGTTACTTAGTGCCACTTAAATGCAGCGACACAGTATCATTGCCGAACAGCTGTCACTACAATGGACGTCTCCATAATTCTCAAAGTAACTCGATTATTACAGATTTTGGGCACTGGCAATGAGGTAAAGCATAATGTATAACTTTAAAGATTGGTTTATAAATTGTCAAACAAGAAACGGGAAATCAATTATATTTAGCTGATTCTGTGCAACGTAAAGCAGAAGCCTAACCTCACTCACTACAAGCTAGCTTTCCACCATAACGTAAGTTACGACGGAGAAAAAAATCTAGTTTAGTTGACAACATTTCAAGGAGCTTTCAATTGCAAGCATAGTTGTGAAATAATAAAGATCCCTTCGTCCTTTTGTAATTCTGAAACGTATTTACTGACACATTTTTCCCAACGAAGAGACAGTGCATTCGGATGCTAGCCACACATGACATGACTTAGCCAACTAACTACTACTGGTAGTAGTACAGAAGAAAAATGTGTATAGCCAGCTAGTTTAGGTTAGCTATGTTACCTTCATGGGGTCTGCCAAGTACAGTTTTTCGGCCGCACGCGAGAATTCTTCCCACGTCTGAAAGTGAGGCATAATTCTGTTCAATGTGAAATTCTATTTTGTGAGGAATTAGTTTAATTTGGCCTTTCGGTTTTTGCTAACTTCGGAGGACCACATCAGCGAACTATCAGGTGGTAATGACGATACCAAATACGACGGTTTTAATTGGCCTAGAGGTCATTTAAACCAATCACAGAGCCCAATACTACGGTGCCCAATGTGTGGGAAGTGATTGAAGCAAAGATCTTCTATGTACGAGATGTCGTACTTGTAACGTTTTTCACTGTACCAAAAAAGCTTAGTCCAGCAAAAAATATAATCAGTAATATGTCCAATGACTATGCAGTAATCCCTCATTTTAATACAAATGTAATGTGAATGCTTGTTTAATGGACAAAATATTATTTGCAGTAATTGTGCAGCATTGTTGTAGATGAGCGATGTGCACTGAGTGGAAATAGTGATGTTTCACAATTCAGCCAGGAGATGGCGGAAATAGTTTATTTATTGTGACCATAATCAGCAAATAAAGGCAACTTGTACTTTTACTCCTAGGAGCACCTCCTTCTCATGCAAAAATTCGTTAGGTTTGTTGGACTTATGTAAATCCATGTCTGCATGATCAAAGAAAGTGCTGCCAATTCTGCGCTCGGGGTCAATCCAAAGCACAACCTTTTCAAATGGCAGGTTGTTTATATATCAACCCCCTCAATAAAAACAACTTTATAAACAGAAGTTATTTATATTTATGGTTCAAAATTAAACTATGTCAATGTCTAATTTAACGCATACATTTCACATTGGATGGAGCGAAGAAAAACGGCCTGTGCCTCATAAATCTAGTCTGCCCTGGGAGAACACTTATGCTGGGCCATTTCTTACCATATTGCCGGGTTAAAATATGTCTAACTAAGTGTGTTGGTTATTAGTTAAAAATATCGAACTGGGTAGGCCTATTTAAGTTAACAAACAAAAATCCATTGTTAAAAAACAATCTGTATTGACTAAACAGTCGCATAGATCACACTAATCCAACATGATTAATGTTTATATAAACATGTTTATATTGATACTAAACATAATATAAGCAACACGCCTTGGCCTAAAGTTAACGTTGTGTCGGCGCCTGCGCTCAGATCATATCGCCTGTAGTTTGCTAACTAAACACTAAGGACAACAGACTTAAATTACACAACTGATTTCATTGCAGCACAACCCTACACTTTGATAGTGACAGGGTACTGTAGTTTCAGGCTACTTGCGAATTTGAAGTATATGGACATATTCTCTGCCACTTGGTGAGTGGGCAGGTGTTACAGTTGACTTCATTAACCAAGCAATTTGGGCCATCTCAACCCAGCACACAGTGTTGCCGCAAGCAACCCAAAAATGGGTTAAAACAACCCAGAACGCTGACCCAACCTTTTGGTGTCATAACATTTTCTTTTCGTGTATCCTTTAAATTTGCATGGAGAGTGCATTGGCATACTGCTGAATTTTTTTCATGTAGCCTATTTTAGGAGCAGGGTGAGGTAGTCTTTGGACAGAAATCGGTATCTGATTTCGTGTCAGATTTGTTTACACCCTCTCATAGCAATTCAGTGTTGAAGGTGTAGCACAAATTGATTCCAGATCAGACACACATGTTTGTCTCCTACGTGTCCCCCCTCCCATCGGTCCCCCCACGTAGAGCACTAGGCAAGGCTTTTTTTTCTGGAAAGCGTTGCGTCAACGTTGTAGGCAGCAACAGACGGGCATCCTAGCGGCACGCTGCCGCTGCATGAACCGACCGACTGGATTCTCTTTGAACACCGACTACCGTTGTGTTCACTTCTTATTTATTTCGTTAGAAAAGCACCCGCGACGGCGCGATGCACTAGATCATGTAGGAGAGAACAGTTCTACCTTTTAATTTTTATTTTTTTTACTTTACGGGACCTTAACTGTGAGCCTTTTCTCGCCCCGAGGCGTTCCATTGATATTTGTTGTGTGGCATATTCAAGAGCGGACTTTGAAAACTACAAGATAAGTCATCGGTCAACTGCAACGAAAGAGCACTGCATTATAGTTGTTTCACGAGACCATCATCATTATGAGGTAAGAAACCGTACAAAGTGATACATATCTTGATAAGAGAAACGATTGATTGCATATGTAACGCAATCAAATGTACACAACTCCGGAATACCTCGAAACTTTCAAGCGAGCCCCCTTGCTGTTACCTTGTCTGTTTGGCACGTTGTTTAGCTGTGCGGGTTCCACCAAAAATTGTATTCTGCATCCACAGCGTTTCGTAGCTAATGGCAGTGCTACAATGTTCTTGCATGTCAAATAGTACAGCCTAGTTGCAGGGCACAATTGTTCTGTCTAGGATTGCATTTGCGTTGCATTAATATTTTTAAAGTGTCTGTAGGCTACAATTAAGAACACAATATTTTGACAAAAATTGCCCTACCAAATACTTCTTTACACGATGGATATGCTTAGGAGAAGGCAGGTCTTATACGTCTCCATTTGTTGCAATGCAGTAGGCTACTGGTGTGCACGGGGGACGGATGGACGTCCACAAATTGACACCAAACTATCTGTGACACCAAACTCAACCTGGTAATACATGAAAACACACGAAATAAACTGTTACGCAAAACCATACATAATTTATTCCTCCGCAATGCTACAGTGCTCTTCTAGACATTTGGGACAGAAACATTTGTTATCTTTGACGCCAAAGGTGGTGAAGAAGATGACCAATCAAATCGCTGGAGGCCAGGTGTCAGTCTATTGTCAATACATCTGCTCTCTGCCTGCTGAAACCAAGGTCTTTTCAACTGCTACTTTTTTTCTTCTTGGGCCAGGCAGGCTGTGGATTGTGCTCTTGGAAATTGTATCTAATGTGTGGTGTCAGATCAATGTTACACAGTTCATGTTTCAAATGATGAACTCGTACGCCTCCCATCGAGCAAGCCTATCTATGGAGGTTAATAAATAACTTGTTTTGTTACAAATTCATTTATAATGTTATCATGTTTGTAATCAATAGAGTATCTTTTTGTAGTTTTTTGTTTTGGTCATTGACTTCATTTCCCATGAGCATAGCTTGTTGCCACTGTTTTGTGCCCTTCCGGAGTTTTCTGAAAGAACTTTCTCCCTCTAGTGTTTACACAAGGTGTATTGTATTGCTATCGCTCCGATACATAAAATACTTGTCATTACTCGGAAGTGTCAAGAAGTGTGATGGTGGCTTTCTGTGTTTTAATTTCTACACAGTCGCACAGGGAAAGGTCAAATGTCACGAAGGCCTCTAAAGGCGTGTGTGGGACACACACACACACACACACACACACACTATATCTATGACTCAACGTGGGGTTTTGGGGGGCGGGGGATGTGTGTGTGTCAGGGGAGTGGGGAGGTTCTAAAGAAGGCCCTAAATGAGGCCAGCTGTTGAAAGCCCTCAGCAGGCCCAGCGTCTGGTTAACAATGGCCCTGGCTGTTTCCAAAGAGCTTTTCCAGAGTTTGGGAACGCCACAGCAGTATTGTTCCCGGTCGGTACTCCCATCACACGGATAGGGACCCAGAGTAGCATAGGTGACGCGGTGAGGATTGTTTTTGTTTTGTTATTAAGACTTATTTTTGAGGTAGCTTAGTTTATCTTGTCAGGAAGGAAAGTGTGTGTGTGTGTGTGTGTGTGTGTGTGTGTGTGTGTGTGTGTCTGATCCATTTGGTGTAACAGGTGTGGATCCAGTTGACTAGCCACTAAGCCAGGCAGCCCTGGTCTGGTCTGGCCTTATTGAACTCTTTACGAACATATTCTGGTTAAATCACACCAAAATAGCATGTAAGAAGATTCTCAACGATGTTTGAAAGGTTGAAATGGTACAACGCTATACCAGGCTACTGAGACGGTTGGTTATTGCCCAAGTAGAAACACAAGTGAAACCGCATGCAGTGAGGGTGTGCGTTAAGTCTCCTATGTGGTCCTCTCAGTACAGCTGTTGAGACCCAAAGACCTGTCAACATCACATGGCTATCATAACATAAACCCTCAAAATGATAAAAGGCTTTTTGGAAAGGTGCCTGGTCCCGCGTTCTCAGACTGTGATGATGGGCTGCTGTTAGTCAGCCTGTTGTCCTGCGTCGTGTCAGCCAGACCTTTGACGGTGTGATTCGGCCTGGGTCCTATCACGCCATAGGCTGTTGATAAGCCGCGTCAAGGCGATGTGTCACGGTAACTCGCCATGACAACCTCTGACGGCCCCGTCCTATTGAAGTGTCACGAGGTTCACACCATGAAGTCCCACTGAGGAAAGGCAGACGCTGAGACAGACATACACACACACACACACACACACACACACGCACACGCACGTCTGACTGGAAGTCTTTGTGACCGTGTTACATTCAGCTCATCAAATTATGAATTAAGAATTGCTAACCTAGAAAGAAAATACGATTGAAAGAAACTGGGGCGGTAAGGAGGTACTGTAACTATGGAAACTATAGCAGTAAATAAACAGACTCAGAGAGACCATCACTATAGCAGTAAAGATACAGACTCAGAGAGACCATCACTATAGCAGTAAAGATACAGACTCAGAGAGACCATCACTATAGCAGTAAAGATACAGACTCAGAGAGACCATCACTATAGCAGTAAATAAACAGACTCAGAGAGACCATCACTATAGCAGTAAAGATACAGACTCAGAGAGACCATCACTATAGCAGTAAAGATACAGACTCAGAGAGACCATCACTATAGCAGTAAAGATACAGACTCAGAGAGACCATCACTATAGCAGTAAATAAACAGACTCAGAGAGACCATCAGGGAGACCATACCGATGCCTGACCCCATAGTCGAACTTCCTGATAAACGCAAAGCCAGAAACTACTATAGAGTTGAGTTTTTTCATTTATTTTTTAAAAAAGAGCTAACAATGTATCAAT